>JAJOZX010000266.1:307500-790000 GCA_023014485.1 Bathynomus jamesi
AAACATTTCCGCCCAGGATAGTAAATAAATATACTCTTTTTGCGCACGCACGTTTAACTGTGTGTGTACGTATATACATTATATTAATTTATGTATAGTTTACCTTTTTGTATATATTATAAATATACGTATACAGTGTATATAAATTACACTGTGTATGTTCATTTTATTTATACTCAACCTATCACTGCATTAAGATAATATTTATACTCAAGTTCCTTTGCTGTAATTATTATTTTTTTTTTATTTTTTTTTTTTAAGTTTAGGTTAGAATGTAAGGAAAAGATTTAGATATTTTTTTTCCCTTTAAAGTTATTTTATATTATAAAAGGAAAAAAAAAAGAAAAATAATTATTACTTATTTTAATAACCTTTTTTACGGATATTATATATATATATATATATATATATTATATATATATATATTATATATATATATATTATATATAATATATATATATATATATATATATATATATATATATATAAAAACAAATTTCTATAAAATTTTCTATTGAATTTCTATTACAAATTTTTAATAATATAAAATCTAATATTGCTCACTCCTTACATTTACAAATGTATTAATTGAAGTATCTAATAATCAGTGATGTCACAAAGCAAGTTAAGAGCAACTCCTTTCCCTGGTAAACCCTACACCCTTTTATTTTTCACAAAAAATACCACATTTTTTATTGCTTCGAATCTCGGCCCCATCACGCCCCCTCACAACATAAAACACTTGCTCAAATGTTTTTTCGCATTCATCAGCCGCCTTTTCATTACCAGTTTAAAGCAACAACGTCCTTACTTTAAACGATTGCTGTGACATTGGATACTTCAATTTAAAAAGCTTGATTTCGCCAGCCAGACCCTTTAATGCAAACATTAGTCTAATCTTCTGTGAATTCATGTAGCGTACACACACACACACACACACACACACACACACACACACACACGAACGAGAGAGTTTTGGTCATGTTTTATGTTCAGGAATACCCCTTACTTGCTTGGATTTAAAAATACTTAAAACCAGTTAAATTTTTTTTTTTTTTAAGTATTTCGTTTAAAATACTTAAAACACTGGTTAAATGTGTTTTGGTATTTTTTTTAGACATATATGCTGAACGAATATGCTCTTATCTTAAGTTGAATGCGTTCTAAGTACTTTGTCGAAAGGATTACGAGTTAGATAATATGGTAAAAATGCCGAGATCGAACAAACGCAAAAGCATTGAAAATCGCGGTTTCTTTTGTTTTTACTGTTCCATTTAGCGCAACATAAATGGGTTTTTACGTTAATGGGGAAGCAGTTTAGATCAAACCTTGAATTGGGGAGTTTCGTTCGCTTTGCAATTTCCTACCAACCACTAATTAAAAATTTGCCAGCCGAATTTTATTTACTATTTCTTCGTTCTTATCTTGCCAGTGTGTTTTAGGTTCTTTTGTGATTACGTGAATAATAAGCATTTGGTTTTTGTATTTATACGATAGAAGGATTAATAATAATAATTGTTGCAATAGATACTGAAATATTGTATTGAAATAATTAATGTTGCAATATTCGTCTCTGAAGCGTTTCAAAGGTAGAGAGAACATTTCATTTTGTAAAAGTTAAAATAGCTGACGATAAAGTTCGAATTTAAATTTCTTAGGTACTGTTTAGAGGTGTCGTGATTCAACAGTTTTCTAAAATAGTTTGTACTCGTGTTAGAATCAAATTGTTTTTTAAATTGTGAATTTTGTAAGCACTGTTAAATGGTATTTAATATAGTATATTAATATATATAAAAAATGAAGAAGTAATGTATATTTATTTGTACTGTATTCAGTTTGTTTTTTAATTTTGCATGAAATAAAGCTCATTTCTCAAATGAAAGTATTAAAAGATTTTTTAAAGCTTTTACAAATGAAAGTATCTTTTCTTTTCGCGGATTATTATAAATTATTAAAAAGTATTGAAATTATTGAAACAAATTGGATGTAAAGACTTAAAGAGGATTATATTAATTAACTTAAATGCGTTTTATTGACATTGGTAATTTTTCCTGGATCGGTGGTAATTGAATTGAATGAATGGCAGTGCTTCACCGGCGCTTCGAATACAGAGGTCATATCGCACCGAAACTAGAATAAGGATAGAATGCGAGAGGAAATGGGGGGAGAGAAACGCTGGAAAGGGAGAGAAAGCAGTAGAAACGGCGGAGAAGAAGAAATAATTTATACCCGAATCACATTAAATAGAGTAAGAGGCTGGTCTGGTGGAGAAAAGAGAAAAGTGTGTTCTTCGGTACAGGCAGTGATGGGCAGTATCTAGATACATGTATCGCCGATACGTATCGATCGATACTTTTGTATCGGTATCACTTTAGCTACTTGACAAAAGTATCGATTTATCGGTATCGCTAAGGTCAATTTTCTTAAATGTATCGAAAAAAATCGATACATTAATAAGAATTTTTAAATATTTAAATAGATGTTATAATATGACACTACTGAGTTATATTTATGAATATACATAAATAATAATAATAATAAATATTTATTTAATGACAGTACTACTATACTGGTCACGTCACACAGTACGGCGCAACGTTTAAACACGTTTGCACTTGTGTTATTGAGATTAATTAACCATAATATAGAAACGCTCATATAATATAGAAACGCTCATTGGTGTTGCAACACTATTGGCCACGCCCACTCGGTGTTGAGTTTAAACAGGTTCATACTTGTAACGCAGCGATTCCTCTTGGTCCCCCGAGGCATTTCTTATCGATCAGTTACTCATTAAGTAGACGTCACGCCGAGTAGTTGTGCGATAATGAGTGAAGATATTAATAGTAGTAATAACGCGTCAGGGAGTGAGCCACAAAAGAAGGAACCTGGTGAAAATGACGCGACAGAAAATCATTTCCATAAAATTAAAGATACCAACTGGTCAAAATCAGTCCTAATAACTTGCGGTAAATATTTTAAGATTGCGAATTGTGATGAGCGACTTAAATTATCTTGCTTGTGTCTCTTGTGCCCTTCAAAACCTGGTGTATTCATTAGTGCTGACCCGTCTTCGTGTTGCAATTTGAAGACTCATGTTTCGGTAAGTGCATATAAACAAGTCTTTAAATAGTAATGGGCTGCAGCAGCACGTAAAAGTATTGAAATACATTTGTAATTAATTAATTGTTTTTATTTACATCTATAAAACCCATTAAAATGTCGTTGATTTTACTTACAGTGCGTACAAATTACTAGTATAAACAATAATATCTACCTACATATTAAATGAATAATTATAAAAATGTACGGCGATACATGTATCGGTATCGGTATCGCTTAAGACATCTAGTAAGTATCGGCGTATCGGTATCGCCTAAGACGTTCTTCATGTATCGATGTATCGGTATCGCTTTAGCGATTTTCATGTATCGATGCCCATCACTGGGTATAGGCGTGAAGTCACCCAACAAAAGAGAAAGAGTAAGGGTGGAGCCTAAAGGACAGAAAGGGAGCGGGCAGCGGCAAAGGCGGGGCAAACTAAGAGTAAATGTGAGACGGGGAGAGGAATGCTACAAGGGCAGAAGGGGTCAAGATCCCCCTTCATAAGATAGCCATGCGTAAGACGAGTGTAACCAATGCGCAGGCGTATCAGCTGTCTCAAAGCGTCGCTCACGCTGACAGGAGAAAGACCACTGACGAATTGCTTTAAGTCCCTCAGGAAATTCCCGGACACATCCTCCCACTGGCGCTGCCACCGCCGAAGGAGTGCATTTCGGAAAACCCTCGTGAAATCCGACGCCGGGTGAGGTGTGTTAAGGTAGGAAGGACACCTTCCTCGCCGCAGCGTCCGCGCACTCGTTGCCCGGAACACCGATGTGGGAAGGTACCCAACAAAAGGCGATCAACTTACGACGTGATGAAAGAAGGATAAGCCAGTCCTGGATCTGTCGCACCAACGGATGCGGGGAGACGAGAGAGGACAGGGCCTCAAGAGCGCTGCGGGAGTCAGAATAAATGACAAAAGACGTAGATGAGAGTTGAGAGGAATTGAAGGGCCAAGAGAGTAGCGGAGAGTTCTTCGTAAAAATGGAAGCCCTTCGGGGAAGGGCTAGCGATTGAACTACGAATGGGAAGGCTGTCGCACAACCCACTTCAAGTGACGAACGAGAGCCGTCGGTGAACGTGGGGATAGAATCAGAATGGGATATAGACAATTGACGGAGGGTCAAAGGGTGGAGAGGAAGGAACAGAAACAGAGTGGGGGAAGGTAGAGGGAAGTACTCGCTCTTCCACCCCGAAAGAAGACAGAACGGGGGCCATTCGTAGACCGTACGGTCAAACCAAATGGGACTACTGTCAAAGTGTGGAAGTAGAAGGGCCGAAGAGGGATTGGTAGACCAGGTTGGAAGGAAACTGTTGAAGTGAAAGAGGTATTTTAAGCCCTTCTGAGGTGCGGTGCACATCCAGTGGAAGATGGCCGCTTCCCGCATAAATACTGATGCGTACACCCAGGGAACGGATAGGGTCCAGCATCCGCAGGGCGGAGGAATAGACCTGACAGCCATAGTCTAGCTTGCTTTGGACCAAGGAGTGGTAGAGTCGCCAAAGGGTGGCGGTCAGCACCCCAATCGGTATGGGAAAGGAACTTCAAAAGGGTGCAGGTCTGAAGGCACGAAAGCCTTCAGAGACTTCAGGTGGGGAATCCAGGAGAGGCGGGAATCAAGGAGACCTAAAAATCGTTTCGGGGACTACAGGGAGCGGTGATCCAGAGAGAGAGAGAGAGAGAGAGAAGGGACGGCGGTGCAGCGGCGGCGACGGCAGAAATGCATCACCACCGTTTTCGAAGGGGAAAAGCGAAACCCGTGATCTGTGGCCCATCTGGAGACCGAATCCAGGGCCCGCTGGAGGAGACGTTCAAGAAAGGTGACTCAGGAACCGGAGCAATAAATGGCAAGGTCGTTGATATAGAGGGTGGCTGTAATTTCCGAGGGCAGAGCCTTTATTAAATCGTCAATCGTCAAAGCGAAGCAGATGACGCTCAGGACGCTGTCCTGGGGAACCCCTTCCTCTTGCGAGTGTGCAGAAGAGAAGGAAGTACCCACTTGAACACAAAAGAAACGAGAAGACAAGAAGTTGGAGATGAAGGAACGGAGAAGACCTCGGAAACCCAAGAGAAGAGTTTATGGCAAATCCACCACCGCCAGGTAGTGTCGTATGCTTTCTCCAAATAAAAAAAATATTGCATATCGATGACGCCGTTCTGTAAAGGACACACGGACCGCAGTCTCCAACTGAACCAAAATGTTAGTGGTGCTACGGCCCCTGCGAAAACTGGTCTGTGTGGAAAAGAGCAAATTGTGGCGTTCGAGGTGCCACATCAGGCGCCGAGAAACCATCTACTCAAACTCAAGGAGTTTCGAAAGGCAGTTAGTGATGGCTATTGGACGGTAGTTAAGGGGAGATGTCGGGTCCTGACCCGGCTTAGGAAAGGGGAACACCACTGCCTCCTTCCAACAGGAAGGAAAGGTGCCCTCCACTCAAATCCAATTATAAAGGGTGAGCAGATAAAAAAGCCGAAGGGTGTAGTTGGCGGAGCATATCAAAATGAATGCCATCGGGGCCGGGAGCAGACTTGCCGCAAGAAGCCAACGCCGAGCGCAGTTCCGACATGGAAAAAAGACGGTTGTAAGGGAAGTTATTGGGGGTCTAGAAAAGATGATGGGAGAGAGCAAGTAAAGTCTTACGTTGGAGGAAAGCGGGATCACGGTGGTCGTGTCGGGAGATGGAGGCAATGGTCGAAGCCAAGACCTCGGCCACTGCAGCAGGGGACGATATTAGGTTTCCGTCTACCATAAAAACAGGAGGCGAATGGGAAGAGGCTTTACCGGCATTCTTTCGTTTCAACTTAGGCTTTCCGCAGGTTGTCTTGTGGTATTTTAGGTGAGAGCAGTTGCTGGCCACAAATTTGCAAACGTTGCACATGTACACCCTTTTATTCTTTGGCGTAACAGTCACATGTCTAGTTGTGTGTTGTGTTTTGTTTTGTGTCGCCCACTTACACATTTTATTGTTTTAGGTGATTTTCATCAACCCACTCATCGATCATCATGCCTCGAAAGTGTAAAAATCACCCCGACAATTTCTGTTACGTGTGCGGCTCGTTCGCGACTAAATCACAACGGCGTACAATCACGATGGATCTTCGGAAAACTTACCGGTTATATTTCGGCTGTCCACTAGGCGACCAAGATAAGGCGTGGGCACCACATGTTATCTGTACCGCTTGTTCGAATGGATTACGTGACTGGTTGAACCAAAGGAAAAAGTCGATGCCGTTCGCTATACCCATGATATGGAGGAAGCCGAGAGACCATCATGGCGATTGTTACTTTTGCAATGTTAACATAACTGGATGACACGATGACACAATGCCGATTCCGGTAACTCCACAGCATGGACTCAAAACGAGTTGAATGACCTCATTAGAGACCTAGCCCTCTCCATAGAGAAATCAGAACTTCTCTCCTGGAGACTCAAGCGGAAACACTTACTTGAGAAGAACGTTCGAGTGTGTCACTATCGAAAACGAAACCATGATTTGGGACATTCTTTACAGTAGACGGTCCGCTCTGCTATTGCCATGATATCAATGGACTTTTCGAGAACTTGTCACAGGTACACACACCATCTGAGTGGCGCCTCTTCATTGATTCCTCACAGCGAAGCTTGAAAGCGGTTCTCCTGCATAACGGGAACTTAAAGCCGTCCATCCCGATCCCCCACTCCGTTCATCTAAAGAAGACGTACGATAACATGAATATACTACTTGAAGCAATCCAATACAGCACTCATCAATGGAATATCTGTGATGATCTCAAAGTCATTGGTGTGTTAATGGGTATTCAAGGAGGGTTCACGAAATACTGTTGTTTCCTATGCCTATGGGACAGCCTGAAAGAAGCACATACGAGCCAGGAACGGGCAGTGTCCAGTGTGTTCCTTTAGTTGATCCAAAGAAGATTTTCCTGCCATCTCTCCACATGAAGCTCGGCTTAATGAAAAATTCTGTGAAAGCGATGGGTAAGGCGAATTCGAGGGGGTTTCGATACCTTGTTGAGACATTTTCAAACATCAGTGCGGCGAAATTGAAGGAGGGAATCTTTGTAAGGCCCCAAATCAGGGAGGTTGAAGAAAACTTCAATGCCTTAGAACTAAAAGCATGGTAGGCTTTCAAATGGATTTGTGGAAACTTCTTGGGTAACCACGAGTCTCCTGCATACAAACATGGAGTTCAGAAACTGCTCGATGCATATCAAGAAATGGGTTGTCGCATGTCCTTGAAAATACATTTTTTACATTCGCATCTAGGTTTCTTTCCCGAAAACCTTGACGCGGTGAGTGACGAACAGGGGGAACGCTTCCATCAAGACATCCAGTCAATAGAAAATCACTACCAAGGTTTCTGGAACGAAAGTATGGTGGCAGACTACTGCTGAATGTTGTACCGCGACGATCCGGACAAGGTTTACAAAAGAAAATCGTACTCTTAACGTTTTTAGGGTGGTGTACATTTCTTTTTATGAATAAAGTTGTACTTTTACGATATATTGTGCTGAAATTAACACCGGTCATATCGTACTCGCAACGTTTTTATGTTGGTGTATTTTTCTTTTTATAAATAAAGTTGTATTTTTACAATAAATTGTGCTGAAATTAACACTAGTCATATTTCGATAACTAGATGATGTGCGAGAGGAAAACCAAAAACAGATTTGGAATCAGCGTACAAAACCGGTCTTGAAAAGTGTGTATACATCTTTGATGAGAGGAAAAAGTTCGATTTTGTCGACCAGTGTAATTAATGAACATACATTTTATAGAGATTATCATAGTCAAACTGAAACAGATAAACTATTATCTGCAGTTCACCAATGCCCAAGACCGACTGACAGATCTGGGAACCATTGTAATTGAAAGCCAGTTAGCCCATACTTTAAATTTCATCAGAATCACTTACCACTTTGCTAGAGAGAAGGAAAAGAAAGTACACTTCTAATTATGAAAATCTTGCAGTAAACAATTGTCTTGCATGCATGGACTGGTACTGCATTTGTAAATTGTATGGTGATAGAATTAATATAATTGATTCGAAAAATAAAACGGTCATTTTCTTCTGAGTTGTTTATTCATACTGTATGTTTTGAATAGTGACTAGAAATATAATCAGTTTGCTTGTTATATACACAAAAAACATTCATAATAAAATACTGAGTATACTAATCCTTCCCCGGGGCCCGTGGCAGCTCTCGGCGGCCCTGTACGTAGGTAAACATAACTCAGCGAAAACACCTATTGGTAAAATGGGTACTCATATAAAAACCTATACTTATATCTAGTCAGACCACGGTTGTACATAATTTCATACTATTTTGTGAACTCGAGGAAAAAAGCCAGTAAGATAATAAATTTATGAAAATATACAACCATCCAAATTATGGCCTTCACATCGAAAGTCATTAAGACAAAATTTGTCATGATGCACTGAAAATCTAAAGTGCTTGCGAGTTTATAGTAAATGTTATGCTCTCGCTCATAGGCGTATGAAGCGGGGGGGCCTGGAGGGGGTGACACCCCCCCACCCCCCACCCCCAGGACTAGGGAATTGAGCATTTTCAGGGCAAATATTGAGCATTTTCAGGGCAAATACTGAAATTTTCAAGGCAGATTTTTCCTGACATTTCTTTGTTTTTTTTAACTTCTTGAGGTGAATTAATTACTTTCTACTATACTTGTAGTTAATAATTAAAATGTAAGTTGAGGACATACTGAATTCTATATCAACTGCAATGCCGTAGTTTTGCTTGTCATTTAGAAATGTTGTAGCAAAATTTTATATCATTTTTATAAATTATAATGTTTTTTTATATCAAAAAGGCTTTAATATATGTTACTCATACTCTAACCTTTGTGTTATTTTATGCTACACATAGTGCTTATGCGGAAATCAGGACAAATTTTTTACGCCCCCCCAACCCCCCCGTAAAGTGCCATCCCATACGCCTATGCTCTCGCTAGCTTAAAATTTTACTTAAATTATTGAGGTGACGTGTGTGTGCGTGTGTGTGTGTATATATATATATACACACATGTATATAAAAGCAAGAGAGAAGAATATTCCGCAAAAGAAAGAGAGTGGAGGCGAAGTTAGTCAACTGCGGAGATAATGCCAGGAAAGTAATACAAGAGGTATCGATAGGGAAATACAAACCCTGATAAAGGACCATACAGAGTGGGAAGGGGAAACGGCGGTAGAAGCAATAAAGGAAAATCCAAAATACTTCTATAGCTATGCGAAAAGGAAAACAAAAACGCGCGCCGCTATTGGGCCCTTAAGGAAGAGAAATAATGAACTAACCGACGATCTAAAAGAAATATCTAAAACATTGAGAGCCCAGTAGGAATCAGTTTTTAGTACCCCAAAAAGTAACAAAGCGATACCTGACACAGATGCATTCTTTGAAGAGAAATTGCAAGGAGAGTGTATAACAGACTTTGATTTTACCCCAGAAGATGTAGCGAGAGCTATAGGCAGGGCCGTTTCCTGGCATAAGCAGACTAAGCGGCCGCTTAGGGCCCCGCTGCTACTAGGGGGCCCCTAGACAGGCTCCCAGGTCATAGCTCAGTGGGCAAGAATAGGAATAGATGCAAAAAACTTCACTTTTTTACGTGAAGGTCAAAATATGAGAATAAAAACCCACTCTAATAGACAGAGTTTATTTCCACGACAGTTTCGACGCCCACTGGCATCCTCCTCGGGTGGATACAGAAACACAAATGAAACAAAACAAGAGGGAAAAACAGTTCAGGGATCGACCGTTAAGAAATTCGCACCTAGGTTGGATTCCATTCTCTCGAGACAGGAGGGGCATTTTCATTAAGTACATTCGCACAAATTTTAAAACTATCTTCCTGTTCTAAACATACAGATTCTATTATTTTTACATAATTATTACATTTATATTAAATTTATTACATTTAATATTGCATAATTATTAATTACAGAAATTATAAATTTATTATTACATTGGTTATTACATTGTTGTTTATATACAGAAATTATAAACCGAAAAACGAATGAAAAAAGGCGATTAGGAAATAATCCAGAGACCATGAGAAATTCGCACCTAGGTTAGATATCGTTCTCCCGAAACCAGAAGGGCATTTTATTACAGGGTCAGCTTATAACTACATTTCCACAAATTAAAAATATCATCTTGTTCTATACATACAGATCCTAATGTTTGACATAATTACTGCATATATTTATTTCCACATTAATTACTTCCATTATTACATTTACTAAAAGCGAGTAAGGAAACATTCCAATCCAGAGACATTTAAGAAATTCACACTTAGGTTCGAACACGTTCCCACGACTCCGTAAGGGATTTATTGACCAAGAATCTCATTAAAGGGTCTAACTTATAAGTACCTTCGCACAAATTAAAATTATCTACTTTTTCTATACACACAGATTCTATTATTTTTCTTTTGACATAATTATTACATTTATAAAGTACCTTACTTGATTCCCAATCTATAGCATGATTATTTTGGCTAGCGTGATAAAAAATGGCATTATTAGTATTACAACTTCTGAAGGCATATTTGTGTTCTTTGATACGGGTTTCAATATTTCTTCCAGTTTCTCCCACGTATACTAAATCACAACTTTTACAGGGAATGCTGTAGACACAGGCTTGTTCCTCTTTTGCAACGTTATTCCTAACCAATTTACTTTCACGGTAGACGAATATTTGAACGCCAAAGCAAACTTAAATTCTTTCGTCAACGGTTTTACTCTTTCTAAGCCGGCAATGTAAGGCAAACTCACATATTGTTTTTGGTTAACTGAAGGTTCCCGAGGGGCATAAAAAGATTTTCTGGCTTTAAAATACGCCTTTCCGATAAACCACTCAGGGTATTTTAAATCCTTAAAAATTTCCAAATCTTTGAATTTTCCGGATCCAGCAAATGTGGGCTACAAATCCTGAGTGCTCTTAGAAACATGGAAGAAATAATTGAGCTTTTAACCCCTTCATCATGATATGAAAAATAATGAATGTACGAATTACAATGAGTAGGTTTTCTATAGACCGTGAAATTGGGCTTTCCGCTTTCGTTAATGACCAAAACATCTAGAAAAGGTAATTGTTTGTCGTTCTCCCATTCATATTTAAATTTAATAGAGGGAACAAGATTATTTAATGACTGAAAGAAAGTGTCAAAGTTGTTCCAGTGGTCAGGCCAAAATGAGAAAATATCATCTACATAACGAAACCAAATTAGATTCCTGGGACATATTGTTTGCAACAATTCCGACTCATAATACTCCATATATAATGTACTCAGTATTGGGGATAAAGGGGACCCCATTCCCATACCAAAACGTTGCAAATAAAATTCTTCACCGAAGGAGAAGGCATTATTGGTGACACAGAGTTTTATCAGTTCTAAAAATACAGATGTGGGCATGCCTAGTTCTACGTTACATGTTGGCAATTTTCTCTAAAAAACTAAGTACATCATCAATGGGAACTTTCGTAAACAAGGACTCAACATCAAAACTTATCATTCTTCCCCGTTTTAAATCTAAGGACATAACTTTGTTAATAAAGATTCCGGTTAGCTTTAGACAAGCTCAGGAAGAATGAAGCAATATTTGTCACTAAAGCGGACAAAAGTAACACTGTGGTTATTTTGGACAAGTGTGATTATAAACAAAAAATGGAAGCGTTACTTAGTGATGAATTCACCTACATCAAAGTGAGATCGTCCCCCCTAAAGCGTCTTTCTGCCGAATTCAACAAAACCATCAGGAACTTATTAAAAGATGTCCCGGCGATTGATCCTAAAAGATTTCTACAGATTAACCCCAAACTCCCCCACATTTACGGCCTACCCAAAACCCATAAGATTAATATACCACTCCGTCCCATTATTTCACACAGGGGTTCCTTTAGTTACAGGTTATCTAAATTTCTTGCAGATAAATTATCCCCATTAGTTGGTAAATTTTCAGGCTCGCACATCACTAATTCCTGTGACTTTATTAACAAAGTTATGTCCTTAGATTTAAAACGGGGAAGAATGATAAGTTTTGATGTTGAGTCCTTGTTTACGAAAGTTCCCATTGATGATGTACTTAGTTTTTTAGATAGAAAATTGCCAACATGTAACGTAGAACTAGGCATGCCCACATCTGTATTTTTAGAACTGATAAAACTCTGTGTCACCAATAATGCCTTCTCCTTCGGTGAAGAATTTTATTTGCAACGTTTTGGTATGGGAATGGGGTCCCCTTTATCCCCAATACTGAGTACATTATATATGGAGTATTATGAGTCGGAATTGTTGCAAACAATATGTCCCAGGAATCTAATTTGGTTTCGTTATGTAGATGATATTTTCTCATTTTGGCCTGACCACTGGAACAACTTTGACACTTTCTTTCAGTCATTAAATAATCTTGTTCCCTCTATTAAATTTAAATATGAATGGGAGAACGACAAACAATTACCTTTTCTAGATGTTTTGGTCATTAACGAAAGCGGAAAGCCCAATTTCACGGTCTATAGAAAACCTACTCATTGTAATTCGTACATTCATTATTTTTCATATCATGATGAAGGGGTTAAAAGCTCAATTATTTCTTCCATGTTTCTAAGAGCACTCAGGATTTGTAGCCCACATTTGCTGGATCCGGAAAATTCAAAGATTTGGAACATTTTTAAGGATTTAAAATATCCTGAGTGGTTTATCGAAAGGCGTATTTTAAAGCCAGAAAATCTTTTTATGCCCCTCGGGAACCTTCAGTTAACCAAAAACAATATGTGAGTTTGCCTTACATTGCCGGCTTAGAAAGAGTAAAACCGTTGACGAAAGAATTTAAGTTTGCTTTGGCGTTCAAATATTCGTCTACCGTGAAAAGTAAATTGGTTAGGAATAACGTTGCAAAAGAGGAACAAGCCTGTGTCTACAGCATTCCCTGTAAAAGTTGTGATTTAGTATACGTGGGTGAAACTGGAAGAAATATTGAAACCCGTATCAAAGAACACAAATATGCCTTCAGAAGTTGTAATACTAATAATGCCATTTTTTATCACGCTAGCCAAAATAATCATGCTATAGATTGGGAATCAAGTAAGGTACTTTATAAATGTAATAATTATGTCAAAAGAAAAATAATAGAATCTGTGTGTATAGAAAAAGTAGATAATTTTAATTTGTGCGAAGGTACTTATAAGTTAGACCCTTTAATGAGATTCTTGGTCAATAAATCCCTTACGGAGTCGTGGGAACGTGTTCGAACCTAAGTGTGAATTTCTTAAATGTCTCTGGATTGGAATGTTTCCTTACTCGCTTTTAGTAAATGTAATAATGGAAGTAATTAATGTGGAAATAAATATATGCAGTAATTATGTCAAAACATTAGGATCTGTATGTATAGAACAAGATGATATTTTTAATTTGTGGAAATGTAGTTATAAGCTGACCCTGTAATAAAATGCCCTTCTGGTTTCGGGAGAACGATATCTAACCTAGGTGCGAATTTCTCAATGGTCTCTGGATTATTTCCTAATCGCCTTTTTTCATTCGTTTTTCGGTTTATAATTTCTGTATAATAAACAACAATGTAATAACCAATGTAATAATAAATTTATAATTTCTGTAATTAATAATTATGCAATATTAAATGTAATAAATTTAATTATAAATGTAATAATTATGTAAAAATAATAGAATCTGTATGTTTAGAACAGGAAGATAGTTTTAAAATTTGTGCGAATGTACTTAATGAAAATGCCCCTCCTGTCTCGAGAGAATGGAATCCAACCTAGGTGCGAATTTCTTAACGGTCGATCCCTGAACTGTTTTTCCCTCTTGTTTTGTTTCATTTGTGTTTCTGTATCCACCCGAGGAGGATGCCAGTGGGCGTCGAAACTGTCGTGGAAATAAACTCTGTCTATTAGAGTGGGTTTTTATTCTCATATAGGAATAGAGCTGAAGTTATTATTATATTATTGTTGTTATTATTATTATCCTTATTATTATTATTATTATTATTGTCGTATTAATTAAAGTTTTTGTATGAGACAAATGTGATAAAACGGAGACAAACGAAACGTTTTGGTCGTTGTGTGTAAATAACCATTGTGAGATCTTATTTATATATTATTTAACTTTATTCTTACTATATGCTTATACTTTCCTAAATGCTTAATTTTTCTAGTATTGTAAAACATTATTATTATTAGTATTATTATTATTATTATCATCATCATCATTATTATCATGATTATTATTATTTAGCAGATTAGTTGTGGTTAACTAGATGTGACTTCGTGCATCTTGGAAAATGAAACGACATTATCCATCAGGAGCTGAAAAACGGAAAAAGAAGAAAATACGGGGCTCCAATAAACCTTAGCCCCCCCCAGCCCATGGCCTAAACCATTAGAGATACAGTAAAACTAAACATACCTTACAAAAGAGAATTTAATCCTGCATTTAATGAAAAACAATTAAAACTTGGTGTTCCCGCCATTGGCTTCCAAGACAGCCTGAATTCGCTTTGGGTAGCTTGCCAAAAGTGACGTGAATAGATCTTGATCGTTACGCAAATTTGCTAAAACAGTTTCAATGTGTTGCGTCATTGTATCCTTCGAAAATCGATTTGCTGCAGGTTCTTGAAACAAGAGACATTCAACCTTGTCCTTTATAACTGATCCAATGTGTTCACAGACGTTCAGGTCAGGAGAATTTCCTGGCCATTCTTCATTTCCAAAGAAATCGATCTCATGGTTCCGCAACAACTGTTGAGTGGCTAATGCCTTAAAGCAGGGGGCCTTATCGTGCAGAAGTGTGACCTGATCGACATCCATAACATTGTTTGGGTTTCTTAGAAAAGGAATGACATGCTGGGATAGAATAATATCACGAAAATACTGTCCATCCGAACTCTGACCATTTGGCTTCAGCACCCACATGAGCTTCTTTGCAGTGAACAAAACAAACACACCAACACAGTCTGGACTTTTTAATAATTCGCGATAATGTTCATTGTCATCGATTTCATCTGGTGTTGTGGCCCACACTCGATCATTTTGGTAGTTAGGCCGACGTGTTACGTAAACAAAAAATTCATCGGAGACAACTAAATGCATGAAATCATCCACATCCCAATCTTCAAGATAATGGGCAAACCACATTCTGTCATCGATGTTAAGTTGAGTTTTCCTTGGCTTTGGAAGTTCATGCCAAGGCTTTAAACCTTGCCTATGACGGTAGTCATATGATTTCACCTCTAACGATCTTTCCTCTCAACACTTCGATCTCTCTAGAAAGTTTAGCACAGCTGTTTTTCCGCTTACGCGTACCGCTTTCAGTGATGTCCTTTGTTTCCTGAGAGAGTGGCAAATTTGGGCGCCCAGATTTGGTTGTATCCATTTCACATTCATCCAAAGTTTTATTCCAATTTCTTTTGACGAAGTCCTCACTTCTTCGCAACTTTTTGGCAACCCATGAACGTGTTATAAAGGTGGCTCCGGCATCACGAGCTTCCCGAAATGTTATTGCTCGTATGCGATCAATCACACGTTGCCTCTCCGAATCACCAATTAATTGAGAAGCCATTATGTTATCACTTTATCAGCTAGAGTAATTTTAATACCTGCAATAAATAAAGAATTTTATGTATTTTTATAATCACTAAAAACTATTTCGAGATAAGTAAACATGCAAGCTGCAAATGGGGAGGCTAAGGTTTTTTGGAACCCCTTAGAGGAGGAGAAGCTTTCCAGTAGCACAGGTGAGATGTGCCACTTGTATATTCTTATGATTACAGTTCAGGCAACTAGGTTAGGTAGACCATCAAGCTAGGCAAGTGTTCAGGAATCGTGTAGAGTAAGCTAGTCTCTGTAATATTTATAATATTTCGAAATGTGAAATTTAAAGGATCACATCACCTCAAATTCTGTTCACACAGATCAATTATATCAAACAAGATAAGAAAGAGTATTTTAGAAAAATCTAACAGAATATGTAAAGTTATGTTCTTCTCAGGAGCACTACTGAAATATTTGGAAAAGCCATCCTCACCAAAGCCTGATGAGCATCATGAGCCAACAGCAGGACCATCCTCTATGCAACCTCAAACACCAGTAGAAGTAGAGCCTGATGAACCAACAAGTGGCCCATCTTCTGTTCAGCTTCAAACACCATACACAGGCATTTCTACTGAGCAACAAGAACCAAGATCTGCTCCACCGCTTGATCCGTATGACTGGCCAGTTGTCCTGTCAGATGCCTTGAAGACAGATCTGGTGTCTCGAGGACCATTTCAAATCAGTTCAGATTTCACATTCCCTAAAAGAGAGGACGGTAGAAGCTTTCATCACCATTACATATACAGAACATTAATTAAGGGGGGAAAAATAAAGCGAAGCTGGCTAATGTACTCTAGAAGGAATGATGCTCTTTATTGCTTCTGCTGCAAGGTGTTTTCAAGGAAGTCGTACAAACTAATTACGGATGAACTTTCAGACTGGATAAACGTTGGTTCGCTTCTGAAAGGCCATGAAAATAGTTGAGAACATGCAGATAACATGGCAACATGGAAGGATCTGGAACTGCGGCTAAAAACTGGGAGGACCATTGACCAAACTGAAAATTCATTAATGGAGGTAGAGCGAAGACGCTGGCGAGATGTTCTCACACGTCTTGTAAGTATAATCCAATCACTGGCAGAGAGAAACCTTGCTTTCAGGGGGTCTTCCTCTACATTGTACAATCGGGACAATGACAACTTCTTGAAGGAGGTTGAGCTGCTTGCTAAATTTGATCCAGTGATGAAACAACACATCAGCAGAATCGAAAGTGGCCAATATAGTCATTCAAGTTACCTAGGAAACATCATTCAAAATGAGCTCACTGGGTCCATTAGTGGGAAGATCTTGGATGCCATTTTGCAGAAATAAAACAAGTTAAATATTACTCACTCATTTTAGACTGCACTCCAGACATAAGCCACCTAGAACAGATGTCGATTATTACCAGAACTGTTAAAATGGGTGAATTACCAGAAATAAAAGAATACTTCTTGGGCTTTTTTGAGGCTTCAGAAAGTACAGGCCTGGGTTTATCAGTTCTGATTCTGAAGAGACTAGATGAACTAAATATTCACTTTGATGACTGCAGAGGACAGTCATATGACAACGGAGCGAACATGAAGGGCAAGAACAAAGGTGTTCAGGCAAGGTTATTAGAGAAGAACTGTCGTGCACTCTGTGTTCCACTCTGAATCTTGTAGTGGCTGATGCAGCTAAAGCTTCCACAGATGCCATCAGCTTCTTTGGCAACGTACAAAAATTGTACAACCTTTTTGCAGCAGCTACACAGAGATGGACAATCCTAAAGAAGCACGTGAACATAACACTCAAGTCTTGGAGTGAAACCAGGTGGGAGAGCCGGCTTAAGAGCATTGAGGCTGTGCGATACCAGAGCCACAACATCAGAGAGGCCCTGTTGGAAGTCAGAAACAATGCCACAGATGCCATAGCCAGGACTGAAGCACAAGCACTTGCAGAGGAGGTAGGGTCTTATCGCTTTCAGATTTGCACAGTAGTATGGTATGACATTCTTCATGCAGTTAACTATGTGAGCAAACTTCTGCAATCTCCTACAATGCAGTTTGATGTGGCAGTCAACCTCCTCACAAAAACAAAAGACTCACTCACCAGCTACAGAAACACAGGTTTTGTTGCAGCACAAGTCGTAGCTAGGGACATATGTGAGGAAATGAATGTGGAGGCTGGGCTGAAGGAGAAGAGGTTCAGATCCCCAAAAAAGCACTTTGCTTACGAAGCTCCTGACGAACCATTTACAGAAGCCTTAAAGAGGCTGGAAGTCAAATTTTTCAATGTGGTGGTGGATTGTGCCATCGGGTCAATAAATGAGAGATTCAAAACATTAGATGATGTGAGGGATATATTTGGGGTTCTCCTAAACTTCACCACAATGAACAAGGAAGACTTGTCCTGCAAGTGTGAAAAGCTCCCTAAGATACTGAGCTCTGGAGCTGACTCTGACATTGATGGAAGAGAACTGGCCCTCGAAATTAAGAACTTGCCGACTTTACCTTCACACAACATGACTGCACTGGAGCTTCTCTCCTTCATTCATCAGAAGCAACTGGAGGAACTATACCCCAATCTCTGGGTTGCACTAAGAATTGCCTGCACTCTACCTGTGACAGTAGCGTCAGCCGAGAGGAGCTTCTCTAAGATGAAGCTAATCAAGAACTACCTCAGATCATCAATGGGGCACTGTAGGGTGTGTCAATTTGGGAGGTGAAAATTAATTTTTGCCAATTCCTTCACTGAGGGGTTTTAAAAATATGTTTTTGGATGTGAAGAATTCAAATCTGCTATTATTTTTGTGATTGCTCAACACTTAGCTTGGTAAATCTACGTTTGATTAAAAAGCACATAAATTGCTCTCGGTAAACAACATTTATTAATTTTAGCTTCTCAAAATGTCAGGTAATGCTATAAAAATTTTAGTTTCTCTGCATAAAACATATCCTAGTAATCATAAAACATATCCTTGTAATCATAAAACAACATTAGAAAGTAATGACATCAGTAAAAAAAAATATTTAAACAACAAGTTTCATCAAGTCTTGCTTTGATTCGTTCTTGGACATCAGCCGCCGACTTGCTTCTTGGCCTCTGATATAGCCCTCACGTTTCTCATGTGTATACACCCTGCCTGCTGCCTCTGTGACTTGTTTCACACACCTCTCTATTGACTGAGCATGACAGGGCCACTGTGGAACTTGCATAGGCTTGTCAAAGAACTTCTTTACTTCCGCTGTAGTCAGTTTACATGTCAAAGGAGGTTCAAATACCCCGTCAGACCAGTCTGTCAGCTCCAACACGGAAGAAGCACTGGGGTTGATGGAAGGTGTCTTCCTGGGACGTACAGAAAGATCTCCAAGTGTCTCATCATCTCCACCCCTCATGTCAACAATCTTTTGGACACCAGCTCTCCTCTTCTCACTGTCATCTGAGCACAAGAGTGTCTGGATTATCATTTCGCTGAATACATACCATGCTGAGCGCTTGATGGTTGGCAAAACAGCATCCACTACAGCCTTCTTTTGCAGCCTAACTAGCCGCAGCTGAAACAAGATGTGGCGTGGGCCTTCCACCCAAGAGTGTTTTACTTTGATGTTGGACCAACAGGGGTCGTACACACCAACAATGTATTCCACTATCAGTCTTAAGTTGTTGAGGGTTTTGCCTTTAAGGCCATGTTTTGAAACCCATATGCGACAAAGCCTGTTTGCTGTTGTCAATCACCTTGAATGGCTCACTGGACCAATTTCAAGAAGGGCCAGATCTGTGGGAAGTTCTCCTGTCCTTATGGCCTGTGTGATCCTATACCCGTACGCTTGATCAGTAGAGAGATCTTTTACGACATTGTCACTCAGTGAAGTAAGAGGCTCTCCAATTGAGAGTTTGGTGAATGAAGGATCAATTTCAAGTTCGGTTGCAGTGTCTAGCATCTTGCCAATGTTACCTGTCCACTTGTTGTTAGACAAGGTCTTCCCATCCAGTGCTGTGATCAAGTGTCGCAGGGGTAACTCGTTAGTGTGGAGGGCACAAACCAACCAGATCAGCTTACGGCAAAGCTTGACCTCCACCCAATGCATGGAACCACCCTCCCAGCCAGTGTTAACATTTGTAGAATCACCTCCAATGGCCTGCAGGCTTTTATCAATGCCCTTCTTCTTCATGAAATCTACAAGATTATATTATCAGCAATAACTTCAGCAGGTTTTTTTCTCGTTGAGCCTTTCTCAGGAGTGAAGTGGTAGAGATATCTTCCACCTGGCTCACTGCACACAGAATAATGCTCTTCTTTGATGATGCTGGGGAACTGACGATCTGAATTGTCTGCTTTCAGCATAACTTTAGTTGTATCTTGACGGCCGTCAAAGAAGATGCAGTCAATTTCACCCTTCTTACAAAGATCATCAAATTCCTGATCCAGGGATCTCATAACTTTTTCTTGGGCCCTCTTGACTTTATTGTGATCAACTACAAGTCTCTTGTCTTCTTCAGTGATCAAGCCAGCATCCATAAAGGCAGCAGTGGTGATGGCAGCTGTGGCACGCAGGCCAACACCATATCTGATGCTATGCATAGCAACATTAGGTATTTCTAATAACTTTAGTTGTATCTTGACGGCCGTCAAAGAAGATGCAGTCAATTTCACCCTTCTTACAAAGATCATCAAATTCCTGATCCAGAGATCTCATAACTTTTTCTTGGGCCCTCTTGACTTTATTGTGATCAACTACAAGTCTCTTGTCTTCTTCAGTGATCAAGCCAGCATCCATAAAGGCAGCAGTGGCACGCAGGCCAACACCATATCTGATGCTATGCATAGCAACATTAGGTATTTCTAATGTGTTGTACTCTGGCTTTTTATTGGAAGTTGAAGACGTGCTTGGTATTTCTAATGCCACTTCATAACTTCCATCCTTTCCATCTTGAGCATCAGCTATTTGTTCTTCATTTTCATCATCAGAGAAAATTATTTCATTTGATGGCATTGAAACATCCTGCTTACTTGTCTGCTTATATTCAGCAAGCCTTCTTCTTTCGTCTTCTTGCCGCTTCTGCTTTTTGACTTGTCTGTTGTGCTCAGGTTGATCTGGCAAGCCAATCTGATGTGGTCCAATAGAACCAGACTTGTCTCTCTGACCTTTAATGAAAGCAAGTTCCTTCGCAGGGATCTTCATCTCCCTAGGACATGTACAGTTAATGTGAGTTTCGTTTTTGCAACCAGCATCTGCAAAGCAGCCAAATTCAGAGCAGAGAACAATTTTACACTTGCAACTGAGAATGTAAAAAAACTTGTCAAGTTTTGCAATGAAAGCCTCTTTGACATGTAGCTTTCCTCTCCCAAGAGATATGTTTTTGGCCTACTCCCAGCTCTCTTGGATCTTGTTTAAGATTGTGACTCGTGAATTTACAACGGGGGCTACAAAAGAACTGTTTCCTCGTTCCTACTTTTCAAGCACTTTAGGGTAAATGTCCTTTGCAAGACTGGCTGCTGGGTAGTTTCTCACATCCTCACCACTTTGTTCTCTTAGCAGTAGCCCATATTTCAGAACGTCTCGCAGAGTTGGGAGTTCAGAGGGCAACAACTCTCTACCAGTTCCAATTAGGTTGCTCATATGTGTGAATTTCCCCAGTCTTGTCCTCTTTTTAGAAGCCATTGTAGGTCAATTCCCACTGGTTAGGATGGTAGCACTGACGGACAAGTAATCTTCAGCACACTGATGAATATGTTTCAACCTGTGAAATAAGCAAAAACAGCAGCGCATTATATATACAGCATATACAGGGTGGGCCGTAAGTTTCCATACATAGGAAAAATTAAACGTTTGTTTTTATGTTTCAGATACCCTAAGAATATGCGTTTGACGAAAGAGCAACGAATTGAAATCATACTGATGGCTGGGTCGGGAAGCAGTCGCATGGTTGCAATTAACTTTAACAGACAACATGGAACGAACATCACACACGACACTGTGGCAAAACTTATTAACAAGTTTCAGAAAACTGGAAATGTTGCAGATCAACCGCGAAGTGGTCCAAGACGTACAGCCACCGATGAAGACACAACAGCTACGATACTTACAGCGCTTACACGGAGTCCCAGAAAAAGTACACAACGGTTGTCTGCAGAAAGTGGTGTCAGCAGATCGAGTATCAGGCGCATTTTGAAAGCAAACAAATGGCATCCATACAAATTGCATATGGCACAGCATTTGAGTGAAGACGACCCGGATAGACGGATGGAATTCTGTGAATGGGCATTAACCAAAGTGAACGAGGATGCAAACTTTTCAACTAAGATCTTGTTTACTGATGAAGCAAATTTTTACTTCAATGGAGAGGTTAATCGGCAAAACATACGTTACTGGAGTAATGCTAACCCTAACTGGCTGAGTCCGACGAAGATGCAAGGTGCCGGTAAAGTGATGGTGTGGGCCGGGATATGGGGTGACAGAATTATTGGACCAATTTTTGTCAGTGGAAATCTTAATGCCGAAAGGTATCTTAACATGTTGCAAGAAGAGATTTTCCCATCCCTGCTAAACGAGGAAGGTAACTTCCCAGTTTACTTCCAGCAAGATGGAGCTCCACCTCATTATGGTCTTCACGTGCGTCGGTATTTGGATCAGCAGCAGTTTCCGGATGCTTGGATTGGTCGGCGTGGTCCTGTGGAGTGGCCTCCCAGATCCCCAGATCTCACCCCCCTTGATTTCTATCTTTGGGGGCACTTGAAGGCCATGGTGTATCAGGAAAAGATACGAGACATAAATCATCTAAAGGAACGTATCACCAACGCCATTACAAGCATAACGTCAACTGTGCTAATGCGTGTTCATCAACAGTGGGGAACACGTATTGAAATGTGTTTTCAAAACAATGGCAACCATGTAGAGCATATTATATAAATAAAAATGGTTGTCCATAAAAAAATGTTTATTTTTCCTATGTATGGAAACTTACGGCCCACCCTGTATAATTATTAATATAATAATTATTATATAATTCCACAAAAAAGTCAAAAAAGTCACTATTTTTATGTAGCTTCTTACCAAGCAAAACTAAATTATATTAAATTAACAAAAATATCTTTAGAATTCCTAAGTCATGCTGCAACTTTTTAGCACCCCTTGTGAAAAATGATCTGTATGAATTGGTCCACAATTAACCCACCCCTTATTTCTCCAGTCTAACTATAGAGTAGATCAAGTCTAGCCTAGAGGGGTCAGCCTAGAGATTCCGGAAATGGTCCAGAGCGGGCAGATAAATTGAGGTCCACAGTAGGATTCCTCACCAAACTAGGTTAGGGCAATCTACCTTTACCTTTGTTAAGCTATGAGTTGATGCTGGGTCTTAGGCCACAATGTAGGCCTAAGTTGTCTGACCCAGCTTAATTTAATGAGTTTAACTTGCTGGGTTAAAAACACAATTAGTCACTTACTGCTAGTTATTAGAGAGTCTCTTTTCTCCTTCCTGTATAATTGTCGAGAGCGTACTTGCTGGTGGGGATCTTTCTTCGGTGTCTGTTCTCGTCCCTTCCCCGTTTTCGTTCACCCTTTGTTCTCCTTTTTGCGGGGCTTTTTCGGTTGGTTGATCGGTAATGTATATCTATTACCGAGCACGCTCTTGTCACACAGTATAAATATACTAGTGTGGAGAATAACTCTGGTGAGCAACCAATTGGTTTCATCCACCCAGTTATTGACATAAAAGGAATTTAATAATTGTTAGATTAACTACCTACCTACTCAGTGAACCATTTTCGTTACCTCCCAACTACCCACTCATCAGTTTTCCATATACTGGGGGCCCCGGGAGATAAAAATTTTGGTGTCATTGTCACCAATTTTTTTGTCTGAGTGTAGACTAGCTAACTATTTGACTGTAAATGCCTGTTAATGTGATTAACAGTGCCTATCCTCACCTTCTCATGGAGAAGGTGTAGCATTTAATTAGAAGAGAAAATATACATCCATAGGATGAAACTGTATATGGTCTTTACCATAAGAAAAGAAAAAATGAAAGTTAGAAGATAAAATTACAATTCCCCAGCATCTATTTTTTGTTGTAAAAATAGTCGCGCCTTTAATGCTGTTTGTCGCTGAGGTCTTGTGTCTGTCAATGTTGTAGTAGGATGCGTTACCACTCCTACTGTCAAAGGAATAGTTACTGGAAGTTCAGTGTCTCCAGTTGTTACTGTCAGTGGAGAAGGTTCTCCAAGGTCCATTGTTTTGGGTCCAGACTCTAAAGGGTACAAAAGAGAAATGTCTCTTGTTGTGTCACCCGTTGAAGTCCTTAATTTGACCACTCTTGTTACCCCGTCTGCCCCTGGTCTGAGTTCTGAAACTCTAGCCAGAGGCCAGTATTGTCTTGGAGTACTGTCATGTATGAGAACAAGGTCCCCTACCTTAATTGTGTTAGACCAAACCTTCTTAGTCATTTGTTTATGTCTCTCCCTTAGACCCATCAAGTACTCAGTTTTCCACTGTTTAATGAAATGAGCTTTAACTCTAGTCAAATGTTGTAACTTAGTCTGGAGCTCATCATGTCGTTGAGTCCAGTTTGGGTCTTCTGAAGAGTCTATATTGTAGTCCGGCAGGAGACTAACTTGTTCTCCCCGAATCAAATGATTTGGAGTTAATGGTTCCGGGTCATTAATGTTGTCACTCACATAAGTGAGTGGTCTATTGTTAATGATGTTCTCAATCTCAGCCAGGAGAGTGAGCAACTCAAATAAGTGTATCTGTTTTTTTGCCAATTGCTTTCTTCAAGCAATTCTTTACTGTTTGTATATTCCTCTCCCAGATAGAACCATACCAAGGAGAGGCAACCGGAATATACTTCCACTTTATGTTTGAATTTTGTATATATAATTGTGTGAGTTCATCGCTTAACAAGTCGTGGATGACTTGTTCACCAGCCTTGAAATATGTAGCATTGTCAGTCCAAACTGTCTTGGGTACTGAATGTCGTGCACAGAATCTCTTAAAGACAGCAACAAAAGATTCTGCTGTAAGGTCCTCCACAACATCCAAATAAACAGCTCGTGAGGCAGCACATGTAAACAGTACAATGTACATTTTTTGTTCAGTGTCAACCACCCCTACAGTCAATGCTCCTGTATAGTCAATGCCTACAGTCTCAAAGGGTCTGTTGAGAGTAACTCTCTCCTCTGGCAAAGCAGGAGGATTTGGTTTCCTATAGGGCCTAGCATGAATACGCCTACATGTGACACACTCACTCAGGACTGTTTTAACAGTGATCCTTCCCTTGGGTATCCAATAAGTTTTTCTTAATGTAGTTAGTGTCTGTGGTACCCCCATATGATATACATCATTGTGTGTTTTTCTGATGATTAATGTTGTCAAATAGCTAAATCTAGGTAAAAGGATTGGATGTTTGCTTTTGTATGACAGTTTTGATTTGTCTAATCTCCCTTTACACCTTAGAAGGCCTTCCTCATCTCTGAACAAGTTTAGATCCACAACTACTGATGGTACAGGTTCTTTTGTTTGTTTCCCATTAGTCAAGAATTCTAACTCTTTATTGTACTCCTTTTGTTGTGCATGGCCTATCCAGTATTTGGTTGCAACTTCTGTATAATTATGATTGTTTTTATTTAGCTGTTTGTTAATTGTAGTTAAACAGTTGTGAGCAAACCTCAAACAGTAGGCTGTGACCCTGACAAGTTTGTTGAAATCAGAATAAATTTCATAATTAGTGATTGGTTCAACCTTTTCATTTGAAAAGATTAAATTTAATGTCAAGTTAACTTGTTCCACAGGCCATTGGTCTGTATTACAGAGCCACTTAGGTCCCATAAACCAAGTTTTGTTTGACTTCAACAACTTGTAGGATAAACCTCTGGTCAGAAAGTCTGCTGGATTTTGTTTAGTTGGAACATAGTGAAAGTTTACTTGTAGGCTTTCATTAGCTTCAGCTATTTCTTTTAGCCTATTTCTTACAAAGATATTCTTACTATTAATGCTATCATTCCGTATCCAGGCAAGACAAATCTGACTGTCAAGCCAGATGTGGATATCAGTTATGTTCACATCATGATATGCATCCTTAAGCAATGAAATGGTTTTAATGGCTAATGCAGCAGCCAATAGTTCCAATTGAGGTATGGTTCGGGTAGGTTTGAGAGGTGCAACTTTCCCTTTTGCATAAATTAGATGACTTTCTGTAGGACTTACAAGATACGCACAGCACCCATAAGCTTGTGTGCTTGCATCAGCAAACATATGAAGTCTCTGGGGCTTATCCCTAAACCCACAGCACCTTTGAATTTTAATGTTCTGCACTTTTGTTAAATCAGCAGCTAACTTCTTCCAAGATTTTTTATTTTCATTTGTTATTGGATCATCCCACCCAACATTTGTCCTCCAAATTTCTTGGAGGAGAATCTTTGATTTTATTGTTGAAGGCAGGAATAGACCCATAGGATCAAAAATTTTGGAAGCCTCTGATAACACTGGGCAACACGTATTTTATTGAATGATATCTGACACTTGATTCTAGGTAATTTGGGTGCGCTGAATACGAATTTCAACTCGGTTTGGCTCTATCAGGTCCTGATTCTTGTCGACAGCCTATGTGCCATTTTCCAGATTTTTCAAATTAGGACTAAAAAATTAAGTCATGTGTTAAATTTTTTTTTCAAGTTTCATGAATACAAGCAGTTCAAACTACAGTAAAATTACATTATAACGATAGAAATGACTTAAAATAAAAAAACAAACAGATATGAAGCTTTCACTGTGGCAAAAATTTTCTTTTGTAAGACTTTCTAGCGTATTTGCTTGTTGATGGCAGGTCTCTTTTCAAGCACCAGCAGTAATCAGCCATCATGTGGGAATCCCAGCGGCCTTGGTACCGTTCCTCCATAATTTTGATATCTTGGTGGAATCTCTCCCCTTGTTCGTCACTTACATCACCTAAATTACTTGGAAATTGGTCAAGATGGCTATTCAAAAAATGCATTTTTATGCTCATATTGCAACCTAACTCTTTGTAGTCCCTTAAAAGTTTTTTTACGATTTCTTCGTAGTTATCTGCCCTATAATTGCCTAAAAAGTTTTCTATCAAGTCCACGAATGAGAACCAGCCATTTTTTTCGCGTTCATTCATGACATTAGGAAAATTGCTGTCTTTAATCATTGTTCTTATTTGTGGACCGTCGAAAATTCCCGCCTTGATTTTTTCATAACTTAACTTGGAAATTTTGAAGTTATGTATTTGAAACACTCGCCGTTCGTATCTAAAGCTTTTACATATTGTTTAATGAGGCCTAGTTTTATATGCAGAGGAGGAAATATGATTTTATCTCTGCTCACTAAAGGTGGATTAATTACGTTTTTTTCTCCGACAGTAAGTGATGTTCGTGCTGGCCAGATTTGTTTGAAATAATGTTCTTCCTTGGCTCTGCTGTCCCATAAGCAAAGGAAGCAGGGATATTTAGTATACCCTCCTTGTTGTCCTAGCAGAAAATTAACCATTTTTAAGTCAACACATATGATCCACTCGTGCTCCCTATATTTGATAAGATTTAAAACCTTTTCTATATGTTCATACTTTTCTTTTAATTTTGTTGAGTGCCCAATCGGTATCGAGCCGTATAGATTGCCATTATGCAACAACACACACTTAAGACTTCTTTTCGAACTGTCTAAAAACAAGCGCCAATCATTTGCATCGTAAGACTCAACCCCCATCTTCTTTAACAAACCAACTATGTCGCAGCAATATACTAAACTATCCTCTGTTCTAAAATATTTAACAAGTTCTTCTTCTCTTTTTCTGTAAAATGAAATGTATGTGTTTGAAGTAAGCAAGTTTTTCTCTTTAAGTCTTGAAGCTAAAATTTCCGCAGCCTTTTTTGGCAAATTTAGATCCCTTACAAGATCATTCAACTCGGCCTGGTTAAACTTTTGCGGATCGTTTTGACTTTCAAATACGCTGGGGTCAAAATCGGTGTCTGACTCCTCAAAGTGCATAACAATATTTTCAGGAACATCTTCAACTAATTCTTGAGTTGGCAGACCCTTAAATTTTGGAATGGGGATCTCATTTGAATGTAGCACAGGTCGTATCGCGGTGTCGAAATTTGGGTACTCGATACAATGTTTATTTTTCTTAGTGAAGCCCGAAGTCTTGACAAAGCAAAGGTAGCAATCGGTCTCGTGGTTAGTAGGCTCTCGCCACACCTGATATGGAAAAAAAATTGTAAAGCGTTAACAAAAGCGACGAGAGACTTGTTTTTATGAATTTTATCAAAAGTTATCACCCAAACATTTAACATTTCTATGTGTTTCAACCTTATGCAATATTTGAGATTCTTATAAACATTTTCTGTAAATTTTTGTTTATGTACCTAAGTTACAATTACATTTAGGTAAGTTACAGTATACTAGTGATTAAATTACGTAGTTTTATGAAATCATAAACTTACCATCGGAACTCCAAAAGGTATTTTTGAATCCGAACCCTTCGTCCAATGTCGCAGTCTTTCAATGCATATAGTGCAGGCTTTATGTGGAGCCCACGATTTATCTTGGTCCCCCAGTTTTATGCCAAAATAAGCTAAGTAAGCTCTTTTTACGAAGTCAGTTATATTTGCTCGTTGATGTGGAAGTGTAAAATTTCCACATATATAACAGAAGGAATCAGGGTTGTTTTTGCATTTGAACTTTCTAGTGCTTGATGACATATTGCTTGATGTTCTGCCAATTTGTAAAGGTATTTAAAGCCCTTAATTCATATAAATTTAAGAAAATCTGAAATATAAACACAAAAATTAGTTTAAATAGGTACTTATTATGAAATAGGTACTTACAATCTATGAAATTAAACTAGAAACACGGATGAGTAGGTACAATATAAATTACGTCTAATTAAATCAACTATATTAAATCACGATGACAAAATTACTCACTAAATCATATGCCAATTCAAAATTATGTTAATGCCCAAACTTAATTAACTAACTCAACTGACTGACTGACTGACTGACTGACTGATGATTGAATTGACTGATTAACTCTGGAAACGAGTCGCTTTTATATATTTTAGTTGTCCCTCTAGAATACTCTACAGAGAACAGGAACGCTCGAGAAAATTTTAGAATTCTATGATATTTTTAGCTTAATTTACTAATATTAAAATGGGTTAAAAATGACAAAATTAAAAATATTTTTAGGGTGTTACATATAAAAATATACATAATACAACAATACCATAACAATAGGTACAAATACCTAGATAAAAACCTAGTTGCATAATGTGTAACTGCAAAAAGACTTAGCGAGTATTGAGAAAAAACCTTTTTATGAATACGACGAAAGAGGAGGGGTGTTGAGCAAAATCAGGACCTGATAGAGCAAAACCGAGTAAAAATTCGTGCTCAGCGCACCCAAATTACCTAGAACTAACTGTCAAATCTAATTCAATAGACAAAAAGTTGAAATTTGTTCTCCAGTGTAATATTTGTCTTTTAGTATTTGCTTCCTCATCAAGTTTAAAACCTTTAGTACAGATTGAATCATGACTGTTAGAAGTTGCATCCAAATACCAGTTCATACCTAAAGTTTTAACTCTGTCTGATGGCTCAGTAAGACCATTATTATCCTTTAAAATCTTTTTGTTTAAATCCTCATCATTTGAAATCCACTCTCTAAGTTCAAAGTTACCTTGTTGCATAATGTTTTGAGAGTGTTCATAGACTTCAGATAATTCAGATTTTGTTGTTGTTGAGCCTATTAGATTGTCTACGTAAAAATGTTCCTTAAGGAAGTTCAATGTTAAAGAGTTATTAAACTGGTTCAAATGATGTCCAATTGTCAATGCTAATAGGCTAGGTGAGCAATTGGCTCCAAACAACACAACATTAAATCTATAGGTTATGAACCCTTTATTCAAATCAAATGGATCCTTGAACCATAAGAACCTAAGTTGGTTCTTATCATATTCATTTTTAAGATTTATTCTCAAAAATGCCTTTGAAATGTCACTTTGTACGGCATATTTATCTAACCTGAACCTCAGTAAGATCTTCACAAGGTCAGAAATGAGATTAGGACCCTCAATCAGGCAATCATTCAAACTGTGTTTATCACTGTCTTTGAGGCTACAGTTATATACTACTCTGAGTTTTGTTGTTGGGGCATCTTGTCGATAAACCCCCCTGTGGGTTAAATAATGACAACCATCTTTTTTAAAAGGGTTATTTGTTACTTCTTCAATGAAGCCTTTCTGTAGCTGTTCTTTGAAGACATCATTATATTTGAATATTATTATCTTGTTTGAGTTTTTTCATTACTTTATATAAATGTCCTTTAGCTACTTTGAGATTATCTCTTAAAGTTGGACAATTTATTTTCCAAGGTAACTCAATAAAATAACTATTGTCTTTGCACTGAATGGTGTCTTCAAATCTTTCTACCATTAACTGATCTTCTGAAGTTTGATTTGTGTCATGTATACCCACAGATTCTAGCAACCATAAAGTTTGAATTGCCTCATCCAAAGTTTCATTTGATAATGATGAATTAATGTTCTCAGTTGATATAATATTATTCAAAGTGTTGCTATTCTTACAGGTGTTATGTAGGACTGAGTTGAGGCACATAGTATTTGTTGGTCATGAACTATTTTGGTTTAGGTCTAGGTTGTATTTGGATAGGTCACCCAAAGGGGCTATCCCTGATGGAGTCTGAATAGCTATACCATTACCTATCTCTACTATGCCCTTATGAATAAGATTAATATAATCTGCCCCTATTAACATTTCAATGTTAGCTACTGTGTTGTTAGTGATATGTCTATCAGCTATTTTGTAGTGTTTTCCCAAATGATTTATGGTTTGTTCTAGTTTGGGTATAACCAGTTTGTTTTGTCCTACTTTAGAAATAATAACTGCTTCAATTTGCTCTAATTTATTTTCTAAATGTAGTTCCAGGTCAATTGTCTTATAGCTATTTTTGTCCGAGTTATCCTTAACAAAGGATGCAATATTGAGGTTTTGTTCATTCGGGTTTGGTGTCAAACCCAATTTATTAACTACATTTTGCGAAACAAATGTTTGTTGAGAACAACAGTCTATAAGACATCTCACTGGAGTGGTGCTACCCTCACTATTCACTAAGTCCAAAGTAATAGTTGGTAAAAGAATCTCAGTGTTTTTTGTTACGTTGTTTGAACAAACAGAATGTCCCATGAGGGTTGCATTTTCTTGATTACCTTTGTTTGGTGGAGGTATCTTTTGAGTTTGAGTACTATTGTTTGGACACTTTGGTGAATCACACATTGATGAGACATGTCGTAAACTTTTACAAAACTTACACTTGAATCTTAACCTAGATTTACAGTCTTTCTTATAATGTCCCTGGCCAGTACACTTTTTACATAGGTTCAACTGTTCACATCTTTTAGCTCTTTGGTTAAAGTCTGAATATTTGTCACACCCAGTACTACTACTTTAGAAATAATAACTGCTTCAATTTTCTCTAATTTATTTTCTAAATGTAGTTCCAGGTCAATTGTCTTATAGCTATTTTTGTCCGAGTTATCCTTAACAAAGGATGCAATATTGAGTTTTTTGTTCATTCGGGTTTGGTGTCAAACCCAATTTATTTACTACATTTTGTGAAACAAATGTTTGTTGAGAACAACAGTCTATAAGACATCTCACTGGAGTGGTGCTACCCTCACTATTCACTAAGTCCAAAGTAATAGTTGGTAAAAGAATCTCAGTGTTTTTTTGTTACGTTGTTTGAACAAACAGAATGTCCCATGAGGGTTGCATTTTCTTGATTACCTTTTTTGGTGGAGGTATCTTTTGAGTTGAGTACTATTGTTTGGACACTTTGGTGAATCACACATTGATGAGACATGTCGTAAACTTTTACAAAACTTACACTTGAATCTTAACCTAGATTTACGTCTTTCTTATAATGTCCCTGGCCAGTACACTTTTTACATAGGTTTCAACTGTTCACATCTTTTAGCTCTTTGGTTAAAGTCTGAATATTTGTCCAACCCAGTACTACTACTTTAGAAATAATAACTGCTTCAATTTTCTCTAATTTATTTTCTAAATGTAGTTCCAGTTTATTAAACTGGTTCAAATGATGTCCAATTGTCAATGCTAATAGGCTAGGTGAGCATTGGCTCCAAACAACAACATTAAATCTAAGGTTATGAACCCTTTATTCAAATCAAATGGATCCTTGAACCATAAGACCTAAGTTGGTTCTTATCATATTCATTTTTAAGATTTATTCTCAAAAATGCCTTTGAAATGTCACTTTGTACGGCATATTTATCTAACCTGAACCTCATAAGATCTTCACAAGGTCAGAAATGAGATTAGGACCCTCAATCAGGCAATCATTCAAACTGTGTTTATCACTGTCTTTGAGGCTACAGTTATATACTACTCTGAGTTTTGTTGTTGGGGCATCTTGTCGATAAACCCCCCTGTGGGTTAAATAATGACAACCATCTTTTTTAAAAGGGTTATTTGTTACTTCTTCAATGAAGCCTTTCTGTAGCTGTTCTTTGAAGACATCATTATATGTTTGAATATTATTATCTTGTTTGAGTTTTTTCATTACTTTATATAAATGTCCTTTAGCTACTTTGAGATTGTCTCTTAAAGTTGGACAATTTATTTTCCAAGGTAACTCAATAAAATAACTATTGTCTTTGCACTGAATGGTGTCTTCAAATCTTTCTACCATTAACTGATCTTCTGAAGTTTGATTTGTGTCATGTATACCCACAGATTCTAGCAACCATAAAGTTTGAATTGCCTCATCCAAAGTTTCATTTGATAATGATGAATTAATGTTCTCAGTTGAGATAATATTATTCAAAGTGTTGCTATTTTTACAGGTGTTATGTAGGACTGAGTTGAGGCACATAGTATTTGTTGGTCATGACTATTTTGGTTTAGGTCTAGGTTGTATTGGATAGGTCACCCAAAGGGGCTATCCCTGATGGAGTCTGAATAGCTATACCATTACCTATCTCCACTATGCCCTTATGAATAAGATTAATATAATCTGCCCCATTAACATTTCAATGTTAGCTACTGTGTTGTTAGTGATATGTCTATCAGCTATTTTGTAGTGTTTTCCCAAATGATTTATGGTTTGTTCTAGTTTGGGTATAACCAGTTTGTTTGTCCTACTTTAGAAATAATAACTGCTTCAATTTTCTCTAATTTATTTTCTAAATGTAGTTCCAGGTCAATTGTCTTATAGCTATTTTTGTCCGAGTTATCCTTAACAAAGGATGCAATATTGAGTTTTTTGTTCATTCGGGTTTGGTGTCAAACCCAATTTATTTACTACATTTTGTGAAACAAATGTTTGTTGAGAACAACAGTCTAAAGACATCTCACTGGAGTGGTGCTACCCTCACTATTCACTAAGTCCAAAGTAATAGTTGGTAAAAGAATCTCAGTGTTTTTTGTTACGTTGTTTGAACAAACAGAATGTCCCATGAGGGTTGCATTTTCTTGATTACCTTTGTTTGGTGGAGGTATCTTTTGAGTTTGAGTACTATTGTTTGGACACTTTGGTGAATCACACATTGATGAGACATGTCGTAAACTTTTACAAAACTTACACTTGAATCTTAACCTAGATTTACAGTCTTTCTTATAATGTCCCTGGCCAGTACACTTTTTACATAGGTTCAACTGTTCACATCTTTTAGCTCTTGGTTAAAGTCTGAATATTTGTCACACCCAGTACTACTACTTTAGAAATAATAACTGCTTCAATTTTCTCTAATTTATTTTCTAATGTAGTTCCAGGTCAATTGTCTTATAGCTATTTTTGTCCGAGTTATCCTTAACAAAGGATGCAATATTGAGTTTTTTGTTCATTCGGGTTGGTGTCAAACCCAATTTATTTACTACATTTTGTGAAAAATGTTTGTTGAGAACACAGTCTATAAGACATCTCACTGGAGTGGTGCTACCCTCACTATTCACTAAGTCCAAAGTAATAGTTGGTAAAAGAATCTCAGTGTTTTTTGTTACGTTGTTTGAACAAACAGAATGTCCCATGAGGGTTGCATTTTCTTGATTACCTTTGTTTGGTGGAGGTTCTTTGAGTTTGAGTACTATTGTTTGGACACTTTGGTGAATCACACATTGATGAGACATGTCGTAAACTTTTACAAAACTTACACTTGAATCTTAACCTAGATTTACAGTCTTTCTTATAATGTCCCTGGCCAGTACACTTTTTACATAGGTTCAACTGTTCACATCTTTTAGCTCTTTGGTTAAAGTCTGAATATTTGTCACACCCAGTACTACTACTTTAGAATAATAACTGCTTCAATTTTCTCTAATTTATTTTCTAAAGTAGTTCCAGTTATTAAACTGGTTCAATGATGTCCAATTGTCAATGCTAATAGGCTAGGTGAGCAATTGGCTCCAAACAACACAACATTAAATCTATAGGTTTGAACCCTTTATTCAAATCAAATGGATCCTTGAACCATAAGAACCTAAGTTGGTTCTTATCATATTCATTTTTAAGATTTATTCTCAAAAATGCCTTTGAAATGTCACTTGTACGGCATATTTATCTAACCTGAACCTCAGTAAGATCTTCACAAGGTCAGAAATGAGATTAGGACCCTCAATCAGGCAATCATTCAAACTGTGTTTATCACTGTCTTTGAGGCTACAGTTATATACTACTCTGAGTTTTGTTGTTGGGGCATCTTGTCGATAAACCCCCCTGTGGGTTAAATAATGACAACCATCTTTTTTAAAAGGGTTATTTGTTACTTCTTCAATGAAGCCTTTCTGTAGCTGTTCTTTGAAGACATCATTATATGTTTGAATATTATATCTTGTTTGAGTTTTTTCATTACTTTATATAAATGTCCTTTAGCTACTTTGAGATTGTCTCTTAAGTTGGACAATTTATTTTCAAGGTAACTCAATAAAATAACTATTGTCTTTGCACTGAATGGTGTCTTCAAATCTTTCTACCATTACTGATCTTCTGAAGTTTGATTTGTGTCATGTATACCCACAGATTCTAGCAACCATAAAGTTTGAATTGCCTCATCCAAAGTTTCATTTGATAATGATGAATTAATGTTCTCAGTTGAGATAATATTATTCAAAGTGTTGCTATTTTTACAGGTGTTATGTAGACTGAGTTGAGGCACATAGTATTTGTTGGTCATGAACTATTTTGGTTTAGGTCTAGGTTGTATTTGGATAGGTCACCCAAAGGGGCTATCCCTGATGGAGTCTGAATAGCTATACCATTACCTATCTCCACTATGCCCTTATGAATAAGATTAATATAATCTGCCCCCATTAACATTTCAATGTTAGCTACTGTGTTGTTAGTGATATGTCTATCAGCTATTTTGTAGTGTTTTCCCAAATGATTTAGGTTTGTTCTAGTTTGGGTATAACCAGTTTGTTTTGTCCTACTTTAGAAATAATAACTGCTTCAATTTTCTCTAATTTATTTTCTAAATGTAGTTCCAGGTCAATTGTCTTATAGCTATTTTTGTCCGAGTTATCCTTAACAAAGGATGCAATATTGAGTTTTTGTTCATTCGGGTTTGGTGTCAAACCCATTTATTTACTACATTTTGTGAAACAAATGTTTGTTGAGAACAACAGTCTATAAGACATCTCACTGGAGTGGTGCTACCCTCACTATTCACTAAGTCCAAAGTAATAGTTGGTAAAAGAATCTCAGTGTTTTTTGTTACGTTGTTTGAACAAACAGAATGTCCCATGAGGGTTGCATTTTCTTGATTACCTTTGTGGTGTGGAGGTATCTTTTGAGTTTGAGTACTATTGTTTGGACACTTTGGTGAATCACACATTGATGAGACATGTCGTAAACTTTTACAAAACTTACACTTGAATCTTAACCTAGATTTACAGTCTTTCTTATAATGTCCCTGGCCAGTACACTTTTTACATAGGTTCAACTGTTCACATCTTTTAGCTCTTTGGTTAAAGTCTGAATATTTGTCACACCCAGTACTACTACTTTAGAAATAATAACTGCTTCAATTTTCTCTAATTTATTTTCTAAATGTAGTTCCAGGTCAATTGTCTTATAGCTATTTTTGTCCGAGTTATCCTTAACAAAGGATGCAATATTGAGTTTTTGTTCATTCGGGTTTGGTGTCAAACCCAATTTATTTACTACATTTTGTGAAACAAATGTTTGTTGAGAACAACAGTCTATAAGACATCTCACTGGAGTGGTGCTACCCTCACTATTCACTAAGTCCAAAGTAATAGTTGGTAAAAGAATCTCAGTGTTTTTTGTTACGTTGTTTGAACAAACAGAATGTCCCATGAGGGTTGCATTTTCTTGATTACCTTTGTTTGGTGGAGGTATCTTTTGAGTTTGAGTACTATTGTTTGGACACTTTGGTGAATCACACATTGATGAGACATGTCGTAAACTTTTACAAAACTTACACTTGAATCTTAACCTAGATTTACAGTCTTTCTTATAATGTCCCTGGCCAGTACACTTTTTACATAGGTTCAACTGTTCACATCTTTTAGCTCTTTGGTTAAAGTCTGAATATTTGTCACACCCAGTACTACTACTTTAGAAATAATAACTGCTTCAATTTTCTCTAATTTATTTTCTAAATGTAGTTCCAGTTATTAAACTGGTTCAAATGATGTCCAATTGTCAATGCTAATAGGCTAGGTGAGCAATTGGCTCCAAACAACACAACATTAAATCTATAGGTTATGAACCCTTTATTCAAATCAAATGGATCCTTGAACCATAAGAACCTAAGTTGGTTCTTATCATATTCATTTTTAAGATTTATTCTCAAAAATGCCTTTGAAATGTCACTTTGTACGGCATATTTATCTAACCTGAACCTCAGTAAGATCTTCACAAGGTCAGAAATGAGATTAGGACCCTCAATCAGGCAATCATTCAAACTGTGTTTATCACTGTCTTTGAGGCTACAGTTATATACTACTCTGAGTTTTGTTGTTGGGGCATCTTGTCGATAAACCCCCCTGTGGGTTAAATAATGACAACCATCTTTTTTAAAAGGGTTATTTGTTACTTCTTCAATGAAGCCTTTCTGTAGCTGTTCTTTGAAGACATCATTATATGTTTGAATATTATTATCTTGTTTGAGTTTTTTCATTACTTTATATAAATGTCCTTTAGCTACTTTGAGATTGTCTCTTAAAGTTGGACAATTTATTTTCCAAGGTAACTCAATAAAATAACTATTGTCTTTGCACTGAATGGTGTCTTCAAATCTTTCTACCATTAACTGATCTTCTGAAGTTTGATTTGTGTCATGTATACCCACAGATTCTAGCAACCATAAAGTTTGAATTGCCTCATCCAAAGTTTCATTTGATAATGATGAATTAATGTTCTCAGTTGAGATAATATTATTCAAAGTGTTGCTATTTTTACAGGTGTTATGTAGGACTGAGTTGAGGCACATAGTATTTGTTGGTCATGAACTATTTTGGTTTAGGTCTAGGTTGTATTTGGATAGGTCACCCAAAGGGGCTATCCCTGATGGAGTCTGAATAGCTATACCATTACCTATCTCCACTATGCCCTTATGAATAAGATTAATATAATCTGCCCCCATTAACATTTCAATGTTAGCTACTGTGTTGTTAGTGATATGTCTATCAGCTATTTTGTAGTGTTTTCCCAAATGATTTATGGTTTGTTCTAGTTTGGGTATAACCAGTTTGTTTTGTCCTACTTTAGAAATAATAACTGCTTCAATTTTCTCTAGTTTATTTTCTAAATGTAGTTCCAGGTCAATTGTCTTATAGCTATTTTTGTCCGAGTTATCCTTAACAAAGGATGCAATATTGAGTTTTTGTTCATTCGGGTTTGGTGTCAAACCCAATTTATTTACTACATTTTGTGAAACAAATGTTTGTTGAGAACAACAGTCTATAAGACATCTCACTGGAGTGGTGCTACCCTCACTATTCACTAAGTCCAAAGTAATAGTTGGTAAAAGAATCTCAGTGTTTTTTGTTACGTTGTTTGAACAAACAGAATGTCCCATGAGGGTTGCATTTTCTTGATTACCTTTGTTTGGTGGAGGTATCTTTTGAGTTTGAGTACTATTGTTTGGACACTTTGGTGAATCACACATTGATGAGACATGTCGTAAACTTTTACAAACTTACACTTGAATCTTAACCTAGATTTACAGTCTTTCTTATAATGTCCCTGGCCAGTACACTTTTTACATAGGTTCAACTGTTCACATCTTTTAGCTCTTTGGTTAAAGTCTGAATATTTGTCACACCCAGTACTACTGTGTTCATTACTTGCACAAAATTTGCAATGTAGTGTGTAAGTTGAGGCAGCAGTTACATTAAAGTTCTGTAATGTAGGTGTTCGTGTATTATAGTTGGTCACATTTGATTCTACAGTATCAAGTTTTGTCTGTTTGGCTGTAGCTAGTTGGTCTCTGGAAACAGTCTTTGGTTTATCCATAGTCTGGGTCTTATTTTGTGTTGGAAAATCTCTCAATTTGTAATTAGTTAGGATATTGGGAAAGTGTTTTCTGATACTTTCAAGATTAGGATAATTTTCTCCCGTCTTTATTATTAAAATATCTTTAACCCTCAAAGGAAGGCACCTAAGAACTATGCCTTGTATAATCCAAGATGAAGCTTTAATATCTATCTCATTGCTAACCAGTTGTCCTATAATAGCTTCTAATTTTGTATAAAAATTTCCATATCACTATGGTTATCTTTTATGGGTGCAAAATCAAAAATTTGTTGAGATAATTCATATACAATCTCATCTTTATTAATGTAATTACGTTTTAAGAGATCAATAGCTACTTCATATGAATTCCCTACGGCTGGTAAATAGGCTATCAGGTTATAGGCTGGGCCTTTAAGGAAACTAGTTAAGTAGCTAAACTTTTCAACAGTTGAAATATAAGGTTTATTACCTATTAAACTCTCAAATTTGTCAATGAAAGATGGGAATTGTACCGTGTCCCCTTCAAATGTTGGTACTAACAAAATGGGTAACTGAGCCCTCAATTCTTGTGACTCAGGATTTAGCATGCCACTTAAATTTTGTTGAAGGTTAGCTCTACTTTGATTAAAATCAGAATTAGGTTTATTTGGTGTTAAGTCAGTCAAACGAGACCGTAGTCTCCTTATTTGCTGTTCAATTGAGATTACCTGATCAATGGCTATTATTTCCTTCTTTTTAGTTTCCAATTTAAGAATTACACACTCTAAATCTTCCTTACCTGGTTGTGTAATATTGTTAAAAGTGTTCATGGCCTTTGTTACAGCTCCCAACTTTGCCCCCCTTTTCTTTTTTAACTTTTTCAATTCCGCACTGTCCATGTTTAAGTCAAAATTGTTTAACTGGGGATCGTAATGAAATAGAGGACAAGAAGAAATTACCAGAGAAGAGAGCACAGACAAAACAGTCAAGTTTAAATTTGGTTTAATCCCCACCAAGTACTTATGTGTCACTCAGGTCTAAGCTTATAAGAGAATGAGACTCCTTAAATGTAAATGTTTCCTAGTTAGGCCCTAGGTTGTAGACCTAATTAGGCTTGATTAGGTTAGGCTTAGGCTTAGGCTTAGGCTAGACCATTTAGCCTAATTCTGCAATTTTTTTTTTTTGTTAAGTAAGGTTAAGGTTTGTAAATTCCCCACACACGGACCACCAATTTGAAAAATGCTCTGTATGAATTGGTCCACAATTAACCCACCCCTTATTTCTCCAGTCTAACTATAGAGTAGATCAAGTCTAGCCTAGAGGGGTCAGCCTAGAGATTCCGGAAATGGTCCAGAGCGGGCAGATAAATTGAGGTCCACAGTAGGATTCCTCACCAACTAGGTTAGGGCAATCTACCTTTACCTTTGTTAAGCTATGAGTTGATGCTGGGTCTTAGGCCACAATGTAGGCCTAAGTTGTCTGACCCAGCTTAATTTAATGAGTTTAACTTGCTGGGTTAAAAACACAATTAGTCACTTACTGCTAGTTATTAGAGAGTCTCTTTTCTCCTTCCTGTATAATTGTCGAGAGCGTACTTGCTGGTGGGGATCTTTCTTCGGTGTCTGTTCTCGTCCCTTCCCCGTTTTCGTTCACCCTTTGTTCTCCTTTTTGCGGGGCTTTTTCCACCAGCGTCGTCTTGGTTCTTTTTCGGTTGGTTGATCGGTAATGTATATCTATTACCGAGCACGCTCTTGTCACACAGTATAAATATACTAGTGTGGAGAATAACTCTGGTGAGCAACCAATTGGTTTCATCCACCCAGTTATTGACATAAAAGGAATTTAATAATTGTTAGATTAACTACCTACCTACTCAGTGAACCATTTTCGTTACCTCCCAACTACCCACTCATCAGTTTTCCATACCCCTCATATTTGGAATTTGAAAGTTGAAAAATTCGACACACCCTAATGGGGCAGGATCGCTCAGTGGCCTTTGCATCATAAGTATCAACCAGGACGTTGGCAGGGAGATTTCATATGATGATGTTATTGATGATTTCGCCCAGAAAAAAATATAGGAGGCAAAAATTTTGAAGATACAAACTGTTCTGTATAACTGTTAGCTATTACACGATTGTATCGTAGAGTTAGTAATTGTTTGGTAGTTGATAATTGCATTATTTTTTTATACATAGTTCTGTCATTTATTCTAAATAATGTATAAGCTAATTTTCAGGAATTTCATGAAGAGTATTTTTTTCTGTTTGTCTTCTGAAAGTACATATTTGTTGTTTTGGACATAAATGTTTCATTAAAATTGTTTCATAATTGTTTTTTATTAACACAGCCATTTTTTGTATGTGTGTGCTGAGGTGATGTAGTAAGGCGTGAGTTGGTGGATGGAGGGGTGGGGCCTCAAATGGATATACTTCTTAGGGCCCCCTAATGGTTAGAAATGGCCCTGGCTATAGGACAAATTAAATCACATTCAGCTGCAGGTCCGGACAATTGGAATGTCTTATTGATTAAAAACTAAAAATGAAATAGCTACACCTTTATACTGGATATGGAGAAGATCCGTAGACACTGGAGAAATATCGAGCATCTTGAAAAGAGCAAACATTGTCCATATATATAAAGGAGGGGACATATCTCAAGCAAAGAACTATAGACCAGTGTCATTGACGTCCCACCTCACCAAAGTATTTGAAAGAATAGTAAGAGAGAAAATTTACGATTTCTTGGAGACACTGGAAAGATTCAACGAAAATCAGCACTGATTCCGATCAGGTAGATCATGCCAATCACAACTAATAGAGCACTATAACACTATCCTGGATGCAGTGGAAGGCAATGACAACTACGATTTTGCTAAAGCTTTCGTCAAATGTGACCATGGTATATTGGTATAATAGCACATAAAATGAAATATATGGGAGTAACAGGCAAAGTGGGAAAATGGATCTACAACTTCCTCAGAGAACGTCTACAGGTCGTCAAAATACTAAGAACTTTCAAAAGAAGGGACAGGACAGTAGTGATTCTTCTGCTAAAAACACTGATTATACCAAAACTTGAATACTGCAGTCTTGACGTCTCCATATAAAAAGAAGAAACTAATAGACTAGAAGAAACTCAGAGACATTTCACAGCAAAGATTGATGGTTGCAAAGAGCTCAACTACTGGGAAAGACTATGTAAACTAAAGCTGTACTCCCTGGAAAGAAGAAGAGAGAGGTATACCATAAGCTACATCTGGAAAATTATCGAAAAACTGATACCAAACCTCAAACTAAACTCAGTTACCATTCAAACAACAGTGGAAATAGGAAAGGCAGGATGTGTAGTGTTTCCAACTTAAAGGCCCGACAAGGCACCTCTTCAACACTGAAGGAAAATAGTTTGGTTTTCAGGGGGCCAAGACTTTTTAATCAGCTTCCAAAGGACCTCAGAAACGTTATAGGGATGAAAGTTGAAGTCTTCAAGAGAAGACTAGATGCCTGACTCAGGACGGTACCAGATGAGCCGGGTGTACCTGGCTATGTACAGTGGAGAGCGCAAGAAGGCAACTCGCTCCTCCACCAAGCCAGACCTAGAGGCGGGGGCCACTAGCTTGACCTTCGTGTGAAGAGAGAGAGTGAGACCATCACACGGAACAGCAACGAGGTTAACGAGGTATATAGTCTAAAAGTCACTAAAGGGAAAAGTCACTAAAAAAAGCTGAATGGCAACACAAAAAGATACACAACGGGACGCGATCTGTTTGTTTATTGGGCTGACCTAACCAGCATGTATTTTTGTATCTGCAGCAATCATTGATTCTAACTTTAATTTGGTGATGCTTCGAAAGTGACTAATGTGAAAGGAGTTTAAGTTGTCTAATTATTATGTCAGTAAGGAGTAATGTTTATAGCTTCTAAATGAGTAGAATAGGAAATAAGGGTCGAAGTTGGGACGCTGGCCCTAAAGATGATCTATGATAAATCAAAGCACCTGTAAGTACCTTTTACGTCTATTTGATAACCTAATACCTGACGGGGTCTAACACCCCCACGTTATTACATTTGGCGACGAGGATGGGAGTTTGTTGTTGGGAAAATTGGATGTAGCCTAACCTAGTGTACAGTAGGTCGTTCGATTTGGTTGGCTTCTGTCGGTAAGCTACCTTACTATGGCTTAGGTCCAGTGGTGGAATTAAAAAATTTAAAGAACCGGTTCGCTCTCCCCTCCCCTCCCCTTCCCCCCTTCTCCTCTCCCTTCCGTGTCAGAAATGAAAACTAAAAAATGTATTTATTGAAATTCTTTATTTAATTTCCTTTTAAATATTTCCAAATCGCCTCCAAATCGAACTCGAGAAATTTTAGGAACCGGTTCGCACGAACCGGTGCGAATCGGCTGAATGCCACCACTGCTTAGGTCCCTCCGGCCTAACTCTAATACTAATTCCTACTCAGCCCTAACTCTATTACAATTTCCTATTCAGCCCTAACTGGGGAGTAACTTCATCAAATTTAAACACTACCTTACCTACTTCACGTTATTTGACGTAAATTGGTTTTGTTCTAACGTGTCGGTGATTGGCCGTGTAAGTCCCTACGAAGACTCTGAGGAAGACTTCGAAGCTTATGCCACTAGGGTGAGGTTGTTTTTCGAGGCAAATTCCATTCCCGATGCTAAGGAAGTACCTACTTTCCTAACTATAATAGGCCCTAAAACTTTTAGCTTAGTCACTGACCTAATTGCTCCTAAAGCACCGGAAAATTGCAGTAGGAAGTAGGAAAACTAAAAGACCATCAGGTCTGTATAGAGGTAGACCCTAATTAGGCTGACCATATTTCCTTGAGACAAAAACGGGACATTGGGATGGCAAAAAAGGGACGGGGGTTATGTAATATTCTGTATTCATGAAAAAGTAAGTACATAAACCGGGACAAAATTGACATTTTTATTAAAACGACGGGACGGCCAGGAAATATAAAACAAACGGTACTGTCCCGTTCAAAACGGTACGTATGGTCAGCCTAACCCTAATGTAACTCCAAAATTTTGTAAGGCTCGTCCAATTGCCCATGCACTGCACGAGAAGGTAGATTAGAAATTGATAGGCTGCTCAAAGATAAAATTATCGAACCAGTCACACACGCTAAGTGGGCTGCCCCGGTAGGTCCTGTACTAAAACCTCACAAGTCAGTGCGTTTATGTGTGGATTACCGTTTAACAGCAAATAGAGCAGTTCTTCTAGATTGCTACCCTATACCCAAACCTGATGAATTATTTAGCTCTCTTGCTGGGGTAAATATTTTACAAAACTAGATATGTCACAAGCCTATGCTCAACTAAGTTTAGACGGAAGTTCTAAAGAGCTAACTATCATAAATACGCACTGAGGCCTATATAGGTACAATAGGCTATGCTATGGAATAGCATCAGCTCCGGTATTTTTCAGAGAACAATGGACCAAGTTCTAGGTCACATTCCGGGTGTACTTTGTTTTCTAGATGATATCCTCATTTCAGGTTCATCTAAAAAGGAACACCTAACTAGATTAACAACAGTTCTGAAAAGACTCCGGGATGCCGGACTTAAGCTAAAAAATGAAGTGTTCTTGGGTCACAAATGAGGTTTTGTATTTGGGGTTCCGCATAGACGTCTCGGGCATTCACCCAACGGTGGCTAAACTAGAAGCAATAAAAAATGCACCACCTCCACAAAACATTACACAGTTACAAGCTTATTTAGGTCTCCTAAACTTTTATAGGAAATTTTTGCCTAATGCAATGCATCGATTTTCCTTGAACCCTTAAATAAGTTATTACGATCTGGGGAACAGTGGAGATGGGGGGAAAACCCAAAAGGAAGCATTTGAGGCTTCAAAGGACGTACTACTAAAGTCCACTCTCCTAGTGCATTATGATCCTAAACTTCCTCTCGTAGTTTCAGCGGATAGCACTTCTTATGGAATTGGGGCAGTGTTATCGCACCACATTGATGGTGTAGATAGGCCTCTCTGCTTTACTTCTAGAACACTAACTGAGACTGAAAGGGGATATGCACAACTTGAACGTGACGCCTTAGCTTTAGTATTTGTCGTAAAGAAATTTAATTTCTCTGTATGGGGTCATGAATTCAAACTAATTACTAACCATGAGCCTCTTTTAGGTTTATTTTCACCTACTAAAAATATTTCATTTATGGCCTCATGTAGGATTCAACGATGGACACTGATTCTACAAGCCTATAAATTTGACTTAGTACATCGGTCAAGTACGGCTGATGTTCTAAGTAGGTTGCCTTTAAAAAATCCAAATGAATACGTACCTATACCTACAGAATGGGTTCACTCAGGGGCGTAACTAACGGGGGGGGACGGGGGGGGGACATGTCCCCCCAACTTTTGAACTGAGGGGAATAATATAGGTTTTGTCCCCCCCCACCCCCAACTTTTGATCTAAGTCAGCTTACGTGAAGGAAAATATTTAGTTCTTGAAATAATCTATGATGAGTAAATCTTTAATGATATTAGTCCTATTAGTATGTTGGAAAGTATTACTGATTCAGTACTAATACTGCAGTGATAGATACTTTAATGAGACATCTAGTTATTTTTTACTTTAATTATTGCATATATATTTTTCCTTTAATGTTAAGTATATACTTGATATACAATACATAAGGTAGTTGTGAAAATGCTTCTTTGATTTTCCTATTACTATCATAAATAAAGAGCATTCTCTAAATCATAGTATTTTAAGAGCATCATTTTGGTCGCAAACACATTACCTACAGGACAGCAGCACAGAAATTCATCGCAGGATTTTTCATCATTATAGCTGTCCCCCCCAACTTTTGAAAGCTAGTTACGCTCTTGGGTTCACTTGGTGGAGTTTTTGGACTCCACTCCAGTAACTGCAGTGTTACTTTTTATTTTATTGGGTTCAGAACCCCAGCTGAGCTGTGAACGGGCAAGCTCTGAAGGGCCAGTTCAACCTGCAGCTCAAGTTAAGCTAGACTAAAAACTTACGGACTTGGAGGTCCTATTAGGTCCTACCTCAGAGTTGCTGACTCGATGTGGGCCTACCTTAGGCCTCAGTTGCATAAAATTAAGATACAAATAAAAAGAGGCACTATTTATGGTCTTCTTTCTAAACCTTGCAACAACAGCACAACCTGCACCATTGCACGATGCAACAATCTTGTATCTAAACAACCAAACTGAATTGCAAGAGCGCTCTCTATAAGACCACGCCCTGTAAGTGCCGCATTCAACAAACGAGTAGGAAGGACGCGCAGTGCCCCAAAAAATGATCCCACAAGTGTGCCCAAACAATGATACCACAACAGCCCAAAAATACTAGCTCCAAATTCAGTGAATTTTTCACTAACCTTACAATTGTGAGATGGACACACACACACACACCTTACCTTAATATATACAAGAGGCATTACCTTCTGCAAATTTAGCCAAGCCTTCTCCATGAGGCTGTAACTCAAATGTTTCATCTTGACTAGCCGTGTTTTTGCTGATTTCTAAAGCATAGAGTTTTTGTATAGGCCTCTTTAATTTTCCTCCTGAAGTCTTTACCAGTGCAGACCTAACAAAATTGTCTTTGCCAACAAACAACTCTTCAATTATGCCAAGCTTCCAATATTCCCTTGGTCTTTCATTCCCAATCATTACCACTTCTCCCACCTTGATACAATTTGCATTAGAGCCCTTTACATTGCCTGATGGGTAATAATTGAGTTCTGGCAAGTATTCTATCTGCCACCTCTTCCATAACTGATCTTGTAGCTCTTCAAGGTTGTAGTGCCTTGCACCACAATATTATCTTTTATTAGTGAAAATTGCCACAAGTTGGCACAAGTGAAATATTTTAAGTCTAAATAAATAAATACAAGTTAAACATGTCCAGTGATCAAATTTAATTCTTAAGCATTGTGTATAGTAATTTAGTTAAAAATTAAAGTGCAATCATTAAAGAAGTTTAAAGTAAATATAAAAATATATTTTGTGCTTTCTAAACAATAAAATTTTGGGGGCATGGTGTGACAAGGCGTGAGTTTGCTTTTAAGGATTATTTTAGCTTGTTGGTAAAATTGTGAAGTAAAAACAAACTTATGTACAACGACAACACAAAGGACGCCGTTTACACATTTTATTATTTAAAAACACGGCGCCAGCAAGCAAAGGTTCTTCGTGGTATGTTCCTATTTATAATGTTTATATTTTTTACTATTGCATATCTGTATGCAATACCGCATACTGCAGACATTAACAGGCCTTATACTGTTTGTGATTAGTACTGTAAGATTCATACTATAAATAGTACTGCAAGATTCATACAATAAATTACCTTAGGCTAAGTTAGGTCTATTTAGGCAAAAGCCAAATTGTAAATTACTATAGCCTAGCTGAGGCCTACTGTGGCCTTTGTTTTAAATAATTAACCTCAGCTCCACTATATTGAAGAGGCATAGGCCTGCCCATTAATTTTCTTAGTATATTTTACTTTATAAGCCTATTATGTTTCATGTATTTTCTTAGCAGATGGCCTACTAGTCATTTGTGGCCTACATACTTCCTTAGTTTTCCTGTTCAATTTAACACAATCCCATAATGAGGTTTAACTGTAATTCACCATCCACAGGTTACTGGGCCTATATAGCATATATATTTTAATTATCAATTTTTACCATTTTTGTATCATTTTGTGTCTGGAATATTACTTACAGTATTCTTGTCTCTCTCTTTGCAGACAAGGTTGTCATTGTGGCTATTATTTGTATATTAATATTAGTTCCATTAGTTGTTTATTATTATTAGTTGCATATTTGTATTAGTTACATAGTAATATTAGTTATCTACCAATATTATTTACATACTATTATTTAGACATTATTATTTGTATATTATTATTTACATTTACATTATTTATATTATTATAACATGGTCCTTCGAAATCGGATTCTAGCCCAAGACTGAGTCAGTGACTATTTTCCGGCAAAGTTCTGATTGTGCAAATTGTAGCCCAAGTTAGGCCTAGACGGGTTGAGCATAATTGAGTTAAGGTCCCAGGATAGAAAGTTTGGTCGCCCAATTGCGAAACTTGGCTACTCGTCTGTCGTTGTTTTGGGCCTACATTTTTACCAGTTTGGTTAATTTTGTTTATTATTGTTAAGGTCCCAGGGTAGAAAGTTTGGTTGCCCAATTGCGAAACTTGGCCACTAGTCTGTCGTTGTTTTGGGCCTACATTTTTACCGGTTTGGTTAATTTAGTTTATTATTCGTAGGCGAAGGTTGCAGACTTAAGTGCGTCAGTTACTTGGGTGGAAAATTTGGTATTCCATAATGGTGGTTGGTCAGTACCCCACCCAGCAATTCAGTTTATTTGAAAAAAGCAAAATTTGAGTTTGATCAGTTTGGTTAAGTATTTTTGCCAATTCAGCTTATTTGGCATTGTGCCCAATTGTTGTTTGCATTGAAAATGAGTGCAGCTGAAGTGAACAAGTTTAAAAAAAGGAAAAGCGCCTACAAAGGTGTAATTACAAAGGTCATTGCCACTGTAGATTTTGCCATAGAGCAAGAGGATTTAAGCTTAGTGACTGCACAGCTTTCCATATTAGAAACTAAAAAGGTTGCTCTAATCGAAGTAAATGTTAAAATTGAGGCTCTTATAGAAGAGGATGAAATAGAAAATAACATAATTTACTTTGAAGAGATTATTGATGATATAATTAAAGTATGCCACAGAGCAAAAGAGTTTAGCAGCTCAGTACAGTTAGAGACCAGGTCTAATAATGAAACACAACCTTCAACAAATGGTGTTTGTGAAGTTAACGTTAACAGATCTGCAGTTCAATTACCGAGGCTTGTACTCAAAACATTTTCTGGGAATATTCAGGAATAGCAAGGATGGGCAGACAGTTTTCAATCAGCAGTTCATTCTAGTCAAGTGTTAAGTGCGGTGGAGAAGTTTAATTATTTGCAGTCCCTCTTGGAAGGGGAGGCAGCAAAGACAATAGCAGGATTAGCATTAACAGAGGCTAATTATAATGTGGCTTGGGATATATTAAAGGAACGGTTTGGTAAGCCAGAGATCTTAATTAAAAGCCACCTCCGCGAACTTTTAGCTATACCTCCTGTTAATAATCCCAATAGTGTCAAGGAGTTACGGCAATTATATGATGAATTTGAAGTTAGAATTAGATCCCTGGACAACTTGGGTGTAGGAATGGAAAGGTATGGTATAATGTTGATTACTATACTGGAGTCTAAATTGCCTAGCTCAATTTTGCTTGAATTAAGTAGGGGACACTCTACAGAACATGTGTACATCCCCCTTCAGCAGATGTTAAGTCTTTTAGGCACAGAATTAGCAAGATGAGAGGGAATTGAGTTTGCACAGTGGGATGTTAAAAAAGGGGACAAAGGCAGGCACAGCACCAAGGTTTATACAAAAAGGAATAGCCCAGGTACAGTGTCAGCTCTACATGCATCATTTGAGAATAAATTAAAGGGAATCAAGGAATGCATATTTTGCGAAGGCAACCACAAGTCATATAAATGTGAGGTGGCTGAGGCTTTCCCTTTTGAGGAGAGAAAGGACAGGGTAACTAAGTTCACAGCATGTTTTAAATGATTTTTGAAAGGTCATAGAGCAAGGTTTTGTAAGTTTAAAATTTTGTGCAAAAAATGCCATGGCCGGTATCAGCCATTATTGTGTGAAAACACTCCAGTAGGGCTACCCCAGAAGTAGAGACATCAGTGGCACATGCCACTGCTATGAAAGGGAGTAAAAGTAAAGGAGGATTATTGCAAACAGCTGCAGCATTATTAATTGGGAATGATGGAGAAGCTACTGTAAGAGTGTTATTTGAGAGTGGTAGCCAGTGTAGCTTTATTAAGACCAGAATTTCCAGAAAATTGAAGTTTAAAGAACTTAAGAGGGAAAATTTAAGAATATCTGGGTTTGGGGGTTCCGTTCTAAACCGAACCAAAGTTAAGAAGGTAGAAGTTCTGGTTAAGGGGTTGTTACCACAATGTCCCACTATCAAGGTCCAAGCTGTAGAGATTAAGGAACTTTGTGCTCCAGTCACTATTTGTTTAGATATGGCATGTGTCCAAGAATTGCGAGTTAAAGGAATTAATTTGGGCAATAATAAGTTTGAAGGAACAGAAGATAGTCTTTTGATTGGAGTTGACTGACTTCATCACTGGTAACATTGTCCGCACATCTCGAGGTCCAGTAGCTATTGAAAGTAAGCTAGGTTGGATGCTACATGGTAGCTATTGCAATGAAATGGAGGTTAAAGCTCTTTTTGTTAAGATTGAGGAGAACAGCCATGGCTTGGAAAGGCATTTGAAAGCCTTTTGGGAACTTGAATCCATTGGCATAAATGACAAACAGGAGAAGCAGGCGAGTACAGTGAACAGTGATGTTTTAGAGCAATTTGAAAAAGGGATTGGGTTTAGAGATGGTAGCTATGAAGTTGGTCTCCCTTGGAAGGATTCTTCCAAACCCAGTTCAAACCTTCAGCTAGCTAATAGGCGGTTGGAGACTTCATTGTTGAGGCTAAAAAAAAAAATGAGGAGTTGTTAATTGAATACAATGAGGCCATCCTAAGCTATGTAAAGGAGGGCTATGCTGAAAGGGTGCAAGGTGAGCTGGTGAGCCAGGAGGTACATTATCTGCCACACCATGCAGTGGTACGACGAGACAAAACTACCACCAAACTGAGGGTAGTTTTTGATGGCTCAGCCAAGGACAAGGGTTGGTGTGTCCTTGAATGACTGTTTGGATGGTGGGCCAAATTTAAATGCAGATTTATTTTCCTTGTTACTGCGATTCAGGTTTGATGAAGTAGCAATGACTGCAGATGTGAAGCAAGGATTTTTGAGGATAAAGTTAGAACCAGAGGACAGAGATGCAGTAAGGTATCTGTGGGTGGATACGAAAGACTTGTTGGAAAATGAACCCAAGGTTCAAGCATATAGAATGAAGTCAGTGTTGTTTGGCCTCAGCTCTGGTCCATTTCTGTTGGCAGCTACTATGCAGTACCATTTTAAGAAATATTCTGAAGTCTATCCTAATACTATTGAACACATAAGGAAAATTTTTTATGTTGATGATTTGCTGTGTTCAGTGGATAATACAGAAATGGCTAATCAGATATTCATGGAGGCTAGAGCTATAATGAGGGAGGCTGGCATGGAGCTTAGAAAATGGCAGACCAATCATTCTCAATTAAAACAGTTTATGAGTCAGTCCTGTGTAGTACCTGATACAGCAGAAAGTATTGAGGGTTCTGGTATTAAGGAGTTGTGGGCAATAGACACAAAGGTGCTAGGCAGTGTTTGGCGGCAAAGAGAGGATTTGTTTATCTTCAATGGGAAATCTTTAGTAGAGCTGGCTGAGAATGAGACAAGGTGGACAAAACGTACAGCTCTTAGTTTGGCTTCAATTTATAGGGGGGGAACAGAAATGGTGACCCCCAGTTTTCTGGTCTTTAAAAGTTGCTATCATACAAAAGAAGTAAAATGAACCATGTTTCACAAATATCTGATGTCGTTAACCCCCCTGTACATGCCCTCTGAAGTTTTGCTGATATTAACAATGAAAATTATTAGCCACTTTATCTGGTTTTGTTAAAAAAATACTATTAAATTGCTATGACATCAATATTCACATCATAAATTTAGTTAACTGAATTGTTTGCTGATGCTAAATAACAATATTAGCCACAAAAACTGATTATTTGCCATTGATTATTATTTTATGATTATTATTTACATATAATCATAATATTATATATATACACATTAATATATTATATATATATATATATATATATATACACACACACACACACACATATATATATATATATATATATATATATATATATATATATATACACACACAGGGTGTTTGAAAACTTTCTGTACAAATTGTAATGGGGGATAGGCAACACCAAGACAAACCCTTTTCGTCTATAAGTGTATGTCCGCTGACGTCACCATTCGGCGCGAGAGGGCGCCGCTGCAATTGGCTAAAAGGTGAAGTGGGCTAGACTCGCGCTTGCCGCGGGCATTCTTAAATCGGACGTAGTACGCGTAACATGGAGCGCTTCACGACTGCTGAGATGGCTGACATGCATATGGTGTATGGGGCTGCCAATGGAAACGGAAGAGCTGCTGTGAGGTTGTACCGACAGCGCTTCCCAAACAGACGTGTGCCAAATCACCAAACGTTTGCGCATTTGCATCGGCGACTGCGAGAAACTGGAACATTCCATGCAAACATGCATGACACTGGTCGGGAGAGAAACGTGCGCACTCCTGACATGGAAGAAGAAATCCTACGGCAGCAGTTACATCCGTTTCATCGTCAGAGAGTCCAGGCATTACAACCTCGGGATTACCCTCTTCGTGTGGAATTCGCACGCTGGTTTCTGCAGCAGACAGCGGTGCAGCCTAATTTTCCGGCTTATGTGCTGTTCTCAGATGAGGCCTGTTTCACACGTGAGGGTGTGTTTAACATGCACAATTCTCACGTGTGGGCGCACGCAAATCCACATGCTACACGGGTGCATGCTCATCAAGAACGGTTCGCCGTCAATGTTTGGCCGGGTATCGTCCATGGCAAGTTGATTGGGCCGTACCTGCTGCCTGCCCGACTCGACGGGCGGGTTTATCGGATATTTCTTGAAGAAACGTTGCCGGAACTGCTGGAAGATGTTCCCGTGGCTATTCGTAGACGAATGTGGTTTCAACACGACGAGGCCCCAGCACACTCCAGCAACGATGTGCGGGATTATCTGAACGCCACTTTTGGGGACCGATGGATAGGCCGGGGTGGGCCCGTAGCCTGGCCACCGAGATCGCCCGATTTAACATGCCTCGATTTCTTCCTGTGGGGACACATGAAGAACCTCGTGTACGAGACTCCCATTTACTCAGAAGAAGACCTCGTAGCAAGAATCGCTGTCGCCGCTGGAACTGTTCCCGAAATGCTGGGAATCTTTCGACGTGTGCGTCGGTCAATGCTTCGACGCTGTCGGGCATGCATTGATGCTACCGGTCGCAACTTTCAGCACCTTCTTTAAATAAATATGCCTTCTTTAAATAAACATGTTACGCGTACTACGTCCGATTTAAGAATGCCCGCGGCAAGCGCGAGTCTAGCCTACTTCACCTTTTAGCCAATTGCAGCGGCGCCCTCTCGCGCCGAATGGTGACGTCAGCGGACATACACTTATAGACGAAAAGGGTTTGTCTTGGTGTTGCCTATCCCCCCATTACAATTTGTGCAGAAAGTTTTCAAACACCCTGTATGTATATATATATATATATATATATATATATATATATATATATATATACAGGGCGTCCCAAAAAAATGTATACACACTTTAAATACTTATAAAGGCAGTGTTTATTAAAATACATTTCATTTTCAAAATGTAATAGAATCTACAGACATTATTTAATTGTTTTGTCAACGCCTGTTTTCAAACTGACGTCCGTTCTGGTCCAGGCACTGCTGATAACGCGAAGCAATGGAATCGCAAACATCACGAAACATTTCGTTTGGTATTTGTGTGCATTCTCGTTCAATGGCTGCTCTCAATTCAGCGACTGTTGCAGGTTTTATAGCGTAGACTTTGTCTTTTAAGTATCCCCATAAAAAAAAGTCTAGTGGTGTGAGGTCTGGTGAACGCGGAGGGTATTCTACGAAACCCCTTCGTCCAATCCACATCCACATCGTGCCAAGTACCACTCGCAATACTCCACTCTTCGGTCCGGATCATCATCTTCATTAATAGCATGGACTAATCTTGGAATGTAACTTTTCCATTGACAGCGCTTCAAAATGCGTTGGACAGACGATTCTGAAATTCCTACCTCACGACTCGCTTGCCGCACAGATTTTCTTGGACTTTGGTGATACGTTTCCAGTACTCTTTCTTGCTTTGTGGGGCTTGTCGATGTCCGTGGTCTTCCGGAACGCTTCTTGTGGACATTCTGAACAGTTCCATCGGCTTCAAACTTATCTCTAATTCGAGTGATGGTAAGTCGCGTTGGTGGATCTGTTTGAAACTCCCTCCTAAACTGTCTTTGCACTTCAACTGCGTTTTCACACTTCCAATAGCATTTTAGAATGAATTTCCTTTGTTCAAAGCTTAGTCTGACTGCCATTATTAATTCTAATGGGTTTAACTTGGAAAGAAAGAAACATCAATTGAGCTATCAGCTGTTAAAGTGTGTATACATTTTTTTGGGACGCCCTGTATATATATATATATATATATATATATATATATATATATATACTAGCAAAAATACCGCCCTATGGGCGGTTTTTGCTATTTCCTGCGGAAGGCTTGGAGCCCTCGGCCAATTACCTCATCTGGGAAATGAATTTTCTTACCTCAAGGTATTATTTCCTGTTATAAAATATAAAAAAGAACACTGCATCATAAACTTATCTTTATTTCATTACTGAAGAATCTTCTTGTAGACATAATTGTCAACAAATACTCCCTTTTCATTTCTTTCTGTCAGGACTTTCAGCAAAAGATCAGCGCTACGCCCCGATTTCGCTAGATCTGCGGTACTTGTGCATTCGGCCCAAACCGAATCGAATTGTGGGCCTACGGCGTATTTTATTTTGAACATCATTCCTATCCCTCTCACCTTGGGCCTCAGTAATTGGGGTGCCTGCGGCGCCCCAATTACTATCGGTTCAATTATTTGGTCAATAAAAATATAGAAAAGAACGCAGTCATGAAAATCTAAAGCTTCACAAATCTTGATACAATGAGCTCAAATGTGAAGCTTAAGATTTTCATGATTGCGTTCTTTTCTATAGTTTTATTAACCAAATAATTGAACTGACAGTAACTGGGGAGCCTGCGGCCCCCCAATTACTGGGGGTTCAATTATTTTGTCAATAAAACTATAGTCATGAAAGTCTTAAGCTTCACAAATCTTCTTGACACAATGTGAAGCTCAAGATTTCCATGGCTGCCTTCCCAATTACTGTCGGTTCAATTATTTGGTCAATAAAGCTATAGAAAAGAACGCAGCCATGAAACTTTAAAGCTTCACAAATCTTGATACAATGAGCTCAAATGTGAAGCTTAAGATTTTCAGGACTGCGTTCTTTTCTATAGTTTTTTTTTGGTTACATATACATATCGCACTTACCTCCATTATAATATAGATATAATATTATTATATTACATGATTATTTTAGTTGTAACTTTTTTATGCTTGTTTAATTAATAATTTTTTCTCATTTACAGGAGCTAAAGAAATCTTAAAATAGACTTACAGTAATTAACAGGATCAAAATAAGAGAGTTACGTTCTGCTTCCACACGCCGGTGTGGAGATGTGGAATATATTGAGCTATATCAGTTTAAGGCAGGTGTACTGCCACTCCAGCAAGATGTTATTCAAGTGATGATGTTCATGCTGAGGCCAGCCGGAGCTGGTAAGAATCAACTTTCTGTTAGTGATGCTGCATGGAAAGTTGCCTACAACTTGCAGAACCTTTGGATCTGGTGCAACCTATACACACAGTCGATCAGTAACATTGTCAACCAGATAACAAAATTGTATGAAGAGTTCAAAAAACACTCAGGTTCGCTGACAGAGAATGACTGAAGCAAAACGAGCAGAAATTTCAGAATTCAACAACCGTGTTGCAGCCACTTTGTTTGATATCTCCTGTACAGATATGAAATCACGAAGACGCCAAGAGAAGATCTATGGTGTTAAAGTTACTGAGATAGAGTGGAAGTTCCTGGAGAATCAACGAGGACCAAGAAAAATGTTTTGTGATAATTCAGTGGACATGGCGTGGCAAAGAACAGCTGAGAGGCAAATGAGGATGGAAGCTGCAATGGACAAGATGCTCCTAAAGGAACAAGAAGACACAAAGAAAAATCAGTTTGTATCACAGCTTTACCATTTGATGGCTTGATAACAGATGAGGACACATGTACTGAAGATGAATATATCCCTGAAGAAAATATACCATCAACATAAAAAAAACGAAAATTTGTGTATGCAAACTTGAATGAGGTCTGAGGATAGAGACAAGTTGCCTCATCAATACAGGCATATCCGTGAAAGTCCGACAAAAATAAAAGAAGCATTCTACAGAGTGGCTGACGAACTGATATCCAAATATAATTTATCATACAACCAAGCAACAGCAGCTATTATTGAAGTGGGAAACTACATGTTCCATCGCAGCTGGAAGTACTTTGACGAAAATGCGCATTACATTGATTTAGACACAGCTACAGCCCAATCAGCATGCCGAAAAATAGGGAAAGCTATTGAAGCCTTTGTACTGGCAGAAATAGTACAAGAGATCATGAATTCGGATGAGTCAGTCACACTTACTTATCATGATGATGGATCTAGAAAACAGGGTGCAGGGTCATTTTCTGTTCAAGGTATCACAATTAATGGAAAATATCGTTCCTTTCCAACGCTGCAGCTAGTATCAGAATCACGAGAAAATCTAGCAGCACTGAGAGTTACTATCCTGAACATTTTATCGGTAGTCAGCGGTTTCGATCCTAAGACTCTGTATGAGAAAATAGATTTTGTGATGACTGATGCAACAAGCCACAACATTGGGGTCGAAAGCATTGTATCTGACATGCTTGACACCGATCACACACCTGAACATCTCTTATGTCAAGTTCATCCTACATTAATGTTTAATCGCAAAATTGTTGGTGTTTAAAGAGATTGATAACACTATTGGACCAGACAAGATATTTTCAAACTTCCTTGTCAGTTGTGTTACATCCCATGATTCAATCACAGAACAGTTCATGGACTGTTTAGTGAGATTGGTTTCACACGATTATGACCATAAACAGTGGAACAAACAGTGGCGGCTCGTGACTTTCAGTTATGGGGGTGCTGCCTCAGAAATTGCGAACAATTGTGTTGATTATATATATATATATATAATATATATATATATATATATATATATATATGAGAGAGAGAGAAAGTCGAATAGATAAATAGATAACTACTCACTACTCAGTCATAAAAATAAGTAAAATAGTATCATAAAATCAATTATAGGGTAGTTACGCTTAACGGGTAATTTCGAATTTGCCAAAAATTTTATTTATAAACAAATTCCATTCTTCTGTTTTTATTCTGAGCGAAAAAATATTTTAAGAAATGAAAGCTATATACAGGGTGTACATAAAGTCAGGATCTATTTTTGTGAAGCACTTGGAAATTATATGGAATTCAATCATAAAATGATAAAGTGGTAACATTTATTAAATAATTAAGAGTAGGATTCGACGTGACGCCCATCAGTATCCCTGCACAGCTCAAATCGTTCCGCAGCATTTCTAAACACATTCTGGAGCATTTGCGGGGTTATGTTATCTGCAGCAGTTCGTATACGCGTACGTAAGTTTTCAAGACTCGTAATCTTCGTCTGATAGACATGTGATTTGATAAAGCCCCATGCAAAGAAATCTAAAGGGGTTAAATCTGGTGAACTCGCTGGCCAAGGTCTGTTGCTTCCGCGTCCGATCCAGCGATTTGGAAAACGTTCATTTAGATAATCCTGAACAATTTTGGCATAGTGACAAGGAGCACCATCATGTGCCAGCCGTGCACATGTAAAAGGAAGAAGCATTCACTTGATTGAAGGCAAGTCTATGACCAAAGTATATGTAAAACTAGTACAGCAAGATGGTCCCCTTCCTAACGTGTTGGTAGAATGGAGCAGAAACAACAAGAACTTAAGAGGCAAGGATTAAGTGACAAGGAGGTAGCAAACATAGCAGCTGACAAGAGAAAGAACAAAGATCTAGACACCCTGAAGAAACTTGGTGGACCTTTCACCAAAGCTAGTGAAGTAGATGATTTTGTGAATGATACAAAGTTGTCACTCAAAGAGAAAAAATGATAGAATATACATCGAAGTGAGATATGCAAAAGATACATCGACATCTCTTCCCAGGTCGTCAGATATCTTCAAACTGAAGAAGTACTACAAGAATCTTCCAATAGAGACTTATGCAATTAACTTGAAAATCTATCTAGACAGAGTTGCATCAAATATGACAATGACTATGAAAGATTTTGATAATGCCATAAATATACTTATGTGCTAAATAATGTGTGGTAATTAGAGGCATTTATATTATGCTATGTCTGAATTTATGATTTTTTGTTTTGTCTAGGTGATGTAAAAATATATACATATATTATTTTCCAGCAAATATATTCTGTAATGAATTAATCAATTACAGGTCTGTTTCTAACTTCTTCAATGATATTTCATATTTTTTAACAAAATTTGTTTAAATAAACTGGAATTTACTCTTAGAATAAACATTATGATATTCAATAAACTTTCAAACCACATGTACAGCGGGGTTATCGAGTAAAACACATGATTTTTTTTCTATTTCTAAGTTGTTCGTAAGTGATAGCATATTTTAAGAACCAGAAAAAATTGATACCCCCCTACCTCAAAGGTCTTTGATCCCCTTGGATTCCTGGCTCCATTTGTGATAAAGTAAAAAATTTGGTTTCAGAGCCTCTGGGAAATTGGACTTGGTTGGGACCAAGAGTTATCTGATCATATGGTGGTACGGTGGAAATATTGGTTCAAAGAATTAGCACATCTTGGAGACATTAAAATCCCAAGATGGTACTTTGGAGAGTTGAACAATAGTCCAGACAATTTGGAGCTGCACATCTTTTGTGATGCAAATGAGGAAGCCTATGCAACTTGTATTTATATGTTATTTATTTATTTGTTGGGTTCAAAATCCCAGCTGAGCCGTGAACGGCCAAGTTCTAAAGGGCCAGTTCAACCTACAGCCCAAGTTAGGCTAAAATTAAAAACTTACGGACTTGAGATCCTATTAGGTCCTACCTCAGGGTTGCTGACTCGATGTGGGCCTACCTTAGGCCTCAGTTGCATGAATTTAAGATAAAAACAAAAGGGGCACTATTTATGGTCTTCTTTCTCAACCTTGCAACAACAACACAACCTGGACTATTGCACGATGCAACAATCTTCTATCCAGGGCCGGATTTAGGAGTGGGCAAAGTGGGCAGCTGCCCATGGGCCTCCACATCTTGGGGGCCTCCACATATTGACAAGCCATTATCAAAATAGAAAAAACCCGAAACTAGAAAAACCCGATAGATGATCAACAAAAAAACACGCGCATCCAATACCACTGTAGTACATAAACTTTTACCAATTACTATTTGTTGTGTACTGATTATTATTTTGTTTTTATTACTCTTTTAGGCCTACTCTCACTATAATGGAATACCCGAGTAACCCGAGGCTTTCATTTTTTGCAGAAATGAGTGGAATGGACAGACACAAGAGTGCACGATGTTTTGAAAGTGTATGTATGTTAATTATATTATGAATCTTATGGATGACTTCAATTATGTCTTCCCCTAAGGTAGGGGGGCCTCCACACGTCTAAATCCGGCTCTGCTTCTATCTAAACAACCAAACTGAATTGCAAGAGAGCTCTCTATAAGACCACACCCTGTAAGTACGACGTTCCACAAACGAGTAGAAAGGACGCGCAGCGCCCCAAAATGATGCCACCAGAGTGCTCAAACAATGATGCCACAAGAGCCCAAAAATGCTAGCTCTAAATTAAGTGAATTTTTCACTAACCTTACAATTATGAGATGGATATATGTACACCTTAACTTAATATATACAAGCAATGTAGCGATCATCAAATTCTTAGGTTTAAGTTATTGATAGAAAACACTCAGGATAGTAACGTAATAGAAGTTCCTGATTTTCGTAGGGCTAATTTTGATAGTTTTGCTGATAGGATGAGAGTAGTGGACTGGGATAACTTATTTATGGGTAATGACACAAATTTGCGTTGGGTGGCGTTTAAAGAAAGTTTTAGGAATATTGAAAGGGAGTTTATTCCTCGTAGGCCCAAGCGCGTTAGAAATCGTGATAGGCCGAAGTGGTGGACTAGGGAAGTAGGCGAGTTCATAAACGAGCGTAATAGAGCGTATAGACTTAACAAGCGCAATGGCCAGGTAGCTAATTTTAATAGATATATCGAGCTTAGACGTCAGGTTAAAAGATCAGTTAGGAATGCTAAGCGTAATTTAGAGATAGTTATAGCTGCGGATAGTAAACATAATCCAAAAAAGTTTTTTGAATACGTAAATAATCGTAAGCCGGTAAAAGATAACATAGGCCCTCTAGTGGATGTAAATGGCGCTTTGGCTTCTGACGCTCAGGCGATGGCGGGTATTTTCAATAACTTTTTTGCGACAGTTTTTACCGTAGAAGACGTAAATAATGTCCCCGACGTTGACGATATCGTTCCATTTAGTAGCGAGACTATTTTGGATGAAATAACTGTTTACGAGGCTGAGATTGCGCATTATATCGATAGGCTAAAAGTTAGCAAGGCTCCAGGCCCAGACATTTGAAAGATTTGAAAGACGTTATCGTAGGCCCCTTAGCGAAGATTTTTAATCAGTCACTCGAAACGGGGATTATTCCTGAAGACTTCAAATTAGCTAACGTCACGCCTATTTTTAAAAAAGGCGACCGCGCGGTAGCTAACAATTATAGGCCCATTAGCTTAACGTCAATTGTCGGTAAACTTTTGGAATCCGTAGTTAGGGATCGTATTATCGATCACTTAGAAAGTAGGGGTTTGATTAATAGTAGTCAGCACGGGTTTCGACGCCATAGGTCTTGTTTAACTAATTTGTTAGAATTTTATAACGAAATAGTGCGCGAATACGATAGGCATAGGGCAGCTGACGTTATTTATTTAGATTTTAAAAAGGCGTTTGATACAGTTTCGCATAGGAGACTAATTGCGAAGGTTAAAGCGCACGGTATACGCGGTCAGGTAGCTAACTGGTTAGAAGAATGGCTTCGTGCTAGGAGACAGAGGGTCGTAGTTAATGGTAGTGAATCGGGGTGGTTAGAGGTAGGTAGCGGTGTCCCACAGGGTTCAGTGTTAGGCCCATTGTTATTCGTAATTTACATTAACGACATAGATGTAGGATTGACTAGTAACGTGTCAAAATTCGCGGACGATACTAAAATAGGCGGTAAGGTTGTTAACGAGGACGATAGAAATAGGATCCAAGACGATGTAGACAGGATTATGGAGTGGACGGATAAGTGGCAGATGCAATTTAACGTAGATAAATGTAAAGTTTTGCATATAGGTTCTCGCAACAATAATTACGCGTACACGATGGATGATAGGGAGTTAGCGAGCGTTGACGAGGAAGTAGATTTAGGCGTACGCGTAACTAAAGATTTAAAGGTTAGGAACCAGTGCCTGGAGTCTTGCGCAAAAGCTAATAGGATGTTAGGCTTCATAGCGCGTAATTTCGAATTTAAATCGAAGGATATTATATTGCCCCTTTACAAGTCCCTAGTCAGGCCTCATTTAGAATATGCCGTTCAGTTTTGGTGCCCGTACTTGCGTGAGGATATTGATAGGTTAGAAAGGGTTCAGCGTCGTGCCACGAAACTTATTCCGTCATTGCGCAATAAGCCTTATGAAGATAGGATTAAAGAGTTAGACTTGTATTCACTCGCTACTAGAAGATTAAGGGGGGAGCTTATTGAAGTTTTCAAAATCGTTAATAACATCGATAACGTAAATTTTGACAAACTGTTCACTTTCGATAATAGTAATACTCGCAATAACGGATTTAAGTTGCGTGGCAGACGTTTCATTACTAATATCGCTAAAAACTTCTTTACGTTTAAAGTAATTGATAAATGGAATAATCTTCCCGCGTCAGTCGTTCATTCTACCAGCGTTAATATGTTTAAGAACCGTCTTGACAGACATTTTAAAAGTATTAGCGTTGTTTAAAATTAAAAAAAGAAAGTTAACAACAGGAGCTCTGGTGGTGGTGCTCGAGGATGAGTCTGTTGACGATGAATGCCAGCTTGTGACATGCCAGCGTGTGATGCCAGCAATAAAAAAAAAAAAAAAAAAAATTAGACTAACACGAACGTAGATGTAGCTCGTAGCGTAAACTAACCCACTTTTTGTTTAACTGTACCTACTTTTCTTTTCATCTTTCACCCCTCTCCTATTTTCTCCGACTATTTTTCTGACTTGTCGGCAGTGGCCGGCGGATGATGATGGTGAGACTTTTTTCCTCTTTTTCTGAATGAATGTTAACCCACGAATGATAGGTGTTGCTCCTTACTTAACCCCTTATTCTCCTCTCTTCTCTTAACCCCCTACTCTTTCCTTTCTCTCGGGCTAGCCTTAGAGTGGATCTTAGGGTCTTTGTTAGCCTTAGCTTCTGTAGATCGCCTTGGGACAACAATGGTTCTTCCTCTTCTAGATTTTCTAACACTCCTCACCGAAGAGGCATTGTTGTCATTACCTTCTGCAAGGTTAGCCAAGCCTTCTCCATGAGGCTGTAACTCAAATGTTTCATCTTGACTATCTGTGTTTTTGCTGATTTCTAAAGCATAGAGTTTTTGTATAGGTCTCTTTAACTTTCCTCCTGAAGTCTTTACCAGTGCAGACCTAACTAAATTGTCTTTGCCAACAAACAACTCTTCAATTATTCCAAGCTTCCAGCATTGCCTTGGTCTTTCATCCCCAATCATTACTACTTCTCCCACCTTGATACAATTTGCATTGGAGCCCTTTACCTTGCCTGATGGGTAATAATTGAGTTCTGGCAAGTATTCCATCTGCCACCTCTTCCATAACTGATCTTGTAGCTCTTCAAGGTACCTGAACCGTCTGGTTAACTCTCCTTGAGTGCTCTGGATAGGCTGCAAGTCTTCTGGCACACTGGGGCTTGATGTTAATCGTTTACCACAAAGAAAATGATTTGGTGTCAATGGCTCTGCATCCTGCATACTGTTATAAACAAAAGTGATAGGCCTACTGTTCACCATTGCTTCTACTTCACATAAAACAGTGCAGAATTCTTCTTTGCTCAAATGAGCATTAGCTAAAAGTTTCTTTAATGGACACTTTACACTTCTTACTAGCCTTTCCCAAAATCCTCCCCACCATGGTGCTCTCTCAACAATAAACTTCCACTGTACCCCTTGGTGTGAAAAGTAGGATTGGAATCCTTCCTCTTTTAGCAAGGACCAAACTTCTTGGAGTTCCTTTGCCGCCTTTTTGAAGGTTTTTGCATTATCCGATATGATTTTATTTGGGAAACCCCTTCTGTTCACAAACCTTTTAAAGGCCAAAAGAAATACATCACTTCTTAAGTTGCTTACCAACTCCAAATGGATTGCTCTGGTGGTAGGCTGGTAGCACATGTGAAAAGACATATATAACCTTTGTTAGACTCCCCTCGCTCATACACATAGACTGGACCTGCAAAGTCTACTCCCACTACATCAAATGGGGCAGTATAGACACACCGTTCTCTTGGAAGTGGAGCCACCTTTTCATAATAAGGCTTTGCACTCCAACGCTTGCAAACCACACATTTATGCAAGACCTTTTTTACTACTTGCCTAATTTTGGGAATCCAAAACTGTTGTCTGATCTCTATTATCACTTCTCTAACTCCAGCATGTAACAGCTTATGATGAGTATCCAGGATCAAAAGGTTCACAAAGTGCCCCCCAGAAGGTAGCAAAATTGGATGTCTTTTCTCCGCTGGAAGCCCAGAAAACTGTAGTCTACCTCCTACTCTCAATAAATCCTGATCCTAAAACACATCCAAACCCTTGAGAGCAGAATGTGTTGGTAGAACCTGTAATGGATGGCTGGTGAGCAATTCCCTCTCTTCACCAAATTTTTCCTTCTGCACATATACCACCCAGTATTTCCTGGCTTGCTGAATCTCCTTACTATTCAGAATTCCTTCCCTTCTTGTTTCTCCCTTAATATTGTTGGTAAATCTATATACCCATGCTGTCACTCTTAACAACCTTTTCAGACTGCTAATGTCCTCAAGCCTCAATATGGGGTCCTGCTGCATAACTTGACAACTGTTCACAGTGCATTTTCTCAGCTCACTCACCCATTTTTCTTGAGCCTGGCATTCTCCTACAATAGGCTGATTAGAAGGCCAGTTTTCATTTCCAAGTTTTAGCCACTCTGGCCCATTCCACCACAAACTTGACTGTGCAAGATCTTTCACTGAAATTCTTCGTGTTGGTAAATCAGAGGGTTTTGGGTGCCTGAACAATGCTTCCATTGCTTGGGATCTGTGTGCGCTTGAATTTCCTCCACCCTATTGGCAACAAATGGTTTCCATTTCCTTGCCTGACTTCTTAACCAGTGCCAAACTATAGTGGAGTCTGTCCAATAATAGCTTGGAATTTCTTAGAGGGCCAAAGACTTTTGCACTGTAACTGCAAGCCGACTAGCAATAACTGCACCTATCAATTCCGACCTTGGAACAGAGAGCCTTTTCAAAGGTACTACTCTGCTCCGTGTACGGAAAATTCCCAGTCGGAATATTGCCAGGCGGAAAATTGCCAGGCGGAAAATTGCCAGTGGGGAAAATTGCCAGTGAGAATATTGCCAGGCGGAAAATTGCCAGTGACAAAAATATGCAAAAATTTAGAAAGTAAGAAATAAAGTAATTGATAAAAAGGACGTGTGTGTGTGTGTGTGTGTGTGTGTGTGTGTGTGTGTGTGTGTGTGTTCCAGCCATAACTCCAAAATGGAAGCAGTTACAAACATGAACCTTCACACACATATTGATTAGGTCCCCAGGTTGTGCACTTGGGTGTTAATACATAAATAAAATAATTAAAATTACTGGGCCCGAAGGCCCCAGCACCGCGATTAAACTACAGAAAAGAACGCAGCCGTGAAAATCTTGAGCTTCACATTGTGTCAAGATTGAATACCCGGTTAGGTTCATTGAATGCCAGGTTTGGTCCTCTGTACGCCCTTGACGATTGGTTAGGTTAAGTCGTGATATTTTCGTTAGCTTTAACGAAAAGGCTTTAGCTCAGACCAAGAAATTGCACTTCGAAAGAGGGGAAGAGAGACATACTGCCAAAAAGTACAAAAATATCAATGACAGATTGGAGAAAGTCATCTGTCAGTATAATGAAGAAGATAAATTGACATTTCTTCGATCTATTGCTTATAATCTTCATACTTTTTGAGGCTTTCCTTTCCTTAACAAGTTTTAGCATTTTAAATAATAATATTTTAATAAATAAATCCTTTTTTGTGAATTTTAGTTTTTTTCTCACTGGCAATATTCCGGCTGGCAATATTCTCACTGGCAATTTTCCCCACTGGCAATTTTCCGGCTGGCAATTTTCCGCCTGGAAATTTTCCGGCTGGCAATGTTCCTACTTCCCTCTGCTCTTTGCAGCAACCAACCTGCAACTTCCTCTTGCAATATGCCTCTAATATAAATACAAGTTGCATAGGCTTCCTCACTTGCATCACAAAAGATGTGCAGCTCCAAATTGTCTGGACTATTGTCAGTGGCGGCCCTAGGATTGCTGGCGCCCCGGGCAAGCTGAACTTCGGCGCCCTTACAAGTATAATTTTAAAATTTGTTCACAATGAGGAAACACTACAAATGTAGGAATAAAGAGTTTATTACAATTAACGATATTCACTCAAAGTACAACTAAACATTCTCAAAATGGAACCATGTATGAAAATATGAGAGACAGTGTTGCCACTTTTGTCTGAGGTAAATCCACAAAAAAATGTAAAAATTCCACAAAGTGGCAACACTGATGAGATATTAAAGGATGGCAGCGCTGCCAGGCGTAAGTAATTTGTGCTCAACGCTCACCTACGCGGCCACATCAACCCATGTGACATGTCATCCCATGTCGGGCCAAGCTGACCTTAGCTTTACTGGTAGTCTGGTACTAATGCTATTGGCTAATATAATGTCATAATCCCTGAAAATTTTACTCCACATCAGGAAATTTTCACATTTGACTCTTTTATTTTATTTTATTTATTTATTTTTCTATTTTTCCCTTTGTATTTGGAAGATCCCAAACACATGACGTGGCGCCCCTTAGCACGTGGCGCCCCGGGCAACTGCCCGAGTTGCCGGTACCTTGAGCCGGCCCTGACTATTGTTCAACTCTCCAGAGTACCATCGTAGGATTTCAATGTCTCCAAGATGTGCCAATTCTTTGAACCAATATTTCCACCTTACCACCATATGATCAGGTAACTCTTGGTCCCAACCAAGTCCAATTTCCCAGAGGCTCTGAAACCAAATTTTTGACTTTATCACAAATGGAGCCAGGAATCCAAGAGGATCAAAGACCTTTGAAGCCAAACTAAGAGCTGTACGTTTTGTCCACCTTGTCTCATTCTCAGCCAGCTCTACTAAAGATTTCCAATTGAAGGTAAACAAATCATCTCCTTGCTGCCAAACAATGCCTAGCACCTTTGCGTCTATTGCCCACAACTCCTTAATACCAGAATCCTCAATACTTTCTGCTGCTTCAGGTACTACACAGGACTGACTCATAAACTCTTGTAATTGAGAATGATTGGTCTGCCATTTTCTAAGCTCCATGCCAGCCTCCCTCATTACAGCTCTAGCCTCCATGAATATCTGTTTAGCCATTTCTGTATTATCCACGGAACACAGCAAATCATCAACATAAAATTTTTTCCTTATTTGTTCAATAGTGTTAGGATAGACTTCAGAATATTTCTTAAAATGGTACTGCATAGTAGCTGCCAACAGAAATGGACTAGAGCTGAGGCCAAACAACACTGACTTCATTCTATATGCTTGAACCTAGGTTCATTTTCCAACAAGTCTTTCGTATCCACCCACAGATACCTTACTGCATCTCTGTCCTCTGGTTTTAACTTTATCCGCAAAAAGGCTTGCTTCACATCTGCAGCCAATGCTACTCTACCAAACCTGAATCTCAGTAACAAGGAAAATAAATTTGCATTTGAATTTGGCCCACCATCCAAACAGTCATTCAAGGACACACCACCTTTGTCGTTGGCTGAGCCATCAAAAACTACCCTCAGTTTGGTGGTAGTTTTGTTTCGCCGTACCACTGCATGGTGTGGCAGATAATGTGCCTCCTGGTTCACCAGCTCACCTTGCACCCTTTCAGCATAGCCCTTACATAGCTTAGGATGGCCTCATTGTATTCAATTAACAACTCCTCATTTTTTCTTAGCCTGTACAATGAAGTCTCCAACCTCCGATTAGCTAGCTGAAGGTTTGAACCAGGTTTGCAAGAATCCTTCCAAGGGAGGCCAACTTCATAGCAACCATCTCTAAACACAATCCCTTTTTCAAATTGCTCTAAAACATCATTGTTCACTGTACTTGCCTGTTTGTCCTTTATGCCAATGGATTCAAGTTCCCAAAACGCCTTCAAATGCCTTTCCAAACCACGGCTGTTCTCCTCAATCTTAATAAAAAGAGCCTTAATTTCCATTTCATTGCAATAGCTATCATGTAGCATCCAGCCTAGCTTACTTTCAATAGCTACCGGGCCTTGAGATGTACGGACAATATTACCAGTGATGAAGTCCCAATAATAGTCAGCTCCAATCAAAAGACTAATATCTTCTGTTCCTTCAAACTTATTATTGCCCAAATTAATTCCTTTAACTTGCAATTCTTGGACACATGCCATATCTAAACAAGTAGTGACTGGAGCACAAAGTTCCTCAATCTCTACAGCTTGGACCTTGATAGTGGGACTTTGTGGTAACAACCCCTTAACCAGAACTTCTACCTTCTTAAATTTGGTTCGGTTTTGAACGGAACCCCCAAACCCAGAAATTCTTAAATTTTCCCTCTTAAGTTCTTTAAACTTCAATTTTCTGGAAATTCTGGTCTTAATAAAGCTACACTGGCTACCACTATCAAACAACACTCTTACAGTAGCTTCTCCATCATTCCCAATTAATAAGGCTGCAGTTGTTTGCAATAATCCCCCTTTACTTTTACTCCCTTTCATAGCAGTGGCATGTGCCACTGATGTCTCTACTGCTGGGGTAGGCCTACTAGGAGTGTTTTCACACAATAATGGCTGATGCCTACCATCACATTTTTTGCACAAAATTTTAAACTTACAAAACCTTGCTCTGTGACCTTTCAAAAAACATTTAAAACATGCTGTGGACTTAGTTACCCTGTCCTTTCTCTCCTCAAAAGGTAAAGCCTCAGCCACCTCACATTTATATGACTTGTGGTTCAGAGCTGGGCACTTCCGCAAACACTTCCGCAAACCGCAAATTCCGCAATTGCGGAAGTATGTTTTTCGTTTGCGGATTTGCGTTGGCGGCAAAGTCATCGCAAATTAGTGAATTTGCGTTGCGGAACTAAGACCGCAAACGCAAATCTTTCCGCAAATTTCCCACGTGGCCACTGGCCAAGCCCGCTAGTGCTGTGACGCTGCTGTCACTGGCCGCCAATTGGCTGGCAGGCAGCGCGTCATCTTTCCCGCCACTCCGCCGCCCCGTGCATCTTCCCGCCATCTCACACAAGCCAGTTTGAATCTGTTAGTTGCAGCGAGTGGACGGAGCTCCAGCCTTCGTCGCCCAGACCCAGTGCTTTGTTTTCTTGCCGATTCTCTTTATTTTTTCGCCATTAATTACTTAAAACTGCTTTCCTATTTCAGTATTTCCTATTTTAGCTATTTGAGTCGTGATACTGACTCCAGCTCATGGAGGACGAGGAGGAGCTCGTTGCCGCGGCCGGGGTGACTTCCACCTTGCAACTGCCTAACCACCACAGGTGTGCAGCCCACACACTGAACCTGTTGGCGACGGCGGATGTGGACAGAGTTCCCATGTGGTCAACGGGTCTCCGTCCCTGCTTCTCCAGGGTGAAAGCCAAGGCCCACGCCCTTTGGAACAAACAAAATCGCAAGCCGACCACAGCAGCCACCATCAAGAAGGAGCTGGGCAAGAAATTAAAGACCCCAACGTCACGCGATGGAACTCCATGTATGATTCTATGCAGGTCTTATCTGAACAACTCGACACAAAGCTTGCCCAGGTAAACACGATCTACCTGCACAACAACATCTCCTCCTTCACCCCGACAGACAATGAGATCATGAAGGAGTACCTCACTGTGATGAAGCCGGTCGCCACCAGCCTGGACAAGCTGCAGTCTGAGAGGGAGGCTTACATGGGGGTCCTTCTTCCAACCCTCTATGTCCTCAGACAAAGGCTGGAGTGCATGAAGACCAAGCCCTTCAAGTATGCCAAGCCATTGTTGGAGTACCTCCTGGAACACCCTAATAGTGAGGAGAAGAGGCCAAAGGGGTTCAAGGGCAGGTTCTCCACCATATTCTCAAACATGGACCTTCTCATGGCGACTGCAATTCACCCCTTCTTCAAACTGCATGTGGTCCGGCACATCAACCCTGGCAATGTCGACGCGACGAGAACGAGGCTGTTGGATGAAATCCGGGAGCACGCTGCCATCGAGACTTCCGGACCCAGCAGTGCCGAGGACGACGATGACGAGGACGAATTCTTCAAGGTGATTTACTGATCATTTTCGTTATTTACATAATTAATTCATTATGTAGATTAAAATTTAATTATTTAGTTATAAATTAATGTGTGACCGCACTCTGCGTAGCCTAGTTGTAGTAGTTGCCAGTTACTGTTAGTACTACTCATAGTCTGAGCTCACTCACACTCAGTCATTCAATTTGAACAATTTGAACAATTTCTGACTTGTTAGTTGTTGTTACTGAGTCTGTTAGTAACTTAGACTGTCATACTTAATAGTAAATTACTATTTTTTTTGTATTATTTATTAAATTATTTAATTTATTTCCAGGAGTTGAGGACCTATGGCCCAACGCCAATGGAGAGGGAGACCAGCAACAGCAACTCCAATCGCCTCTCCAACAAGTTGGCGAAAGAGTTGGATAGTTGGTCCTCTGACAAGGAGAAGAACAAGGAGCTGGAGCAGAGCATGTTCCCCAAACTTCACCGCAACGCCTGGGTTCATGTTTTCCTCAAGTATAACACGGCCATCCCCAGCTCTGCGGCCGTGGAGAGACTGTTCTCCAATGGGTCAGATATAATGAAGCCCAAAAGGGCCAGCCTGACCTCTGACAACTTCCAACGTCTCGTGTTCATGAAGGGGAACATGGACTTATTAAAACTGGATTTGGCTCAGTTACTGGAGGAGGACGACTGAACTTGTTGACAAAGCCAGAGGCGTACACTTGTAGAGGCTAGAGGGGTTGAGTTGTACAGTGAGTTCAAGTTGTGTACAGTCACAGTGTTAACTTAATTTAACTTGTGTAATGTAATGTGTGTACAGTTACTACAGTTACAGTACAGTCTTCTCTAACGTGTCTAAGTCTCAAAATTTATGAAATTCAAATGATTAAATTTATTATTTAATTTATTTACTATTTACTTGCAGGAGGTGTTTTTGTTCAATATAATATATCAATATATGTAGTATTTTTATTTCTTCTACAATAGTGATTTATTGTAATAAATTATTTAGCCTTGTTTTTAATAAAAACAAGGCTAAAACATTAAACATTAAAAAGATATAAAAACTTTTTATATCTCTTTAATGTTTTGGATACTTTTTATAGTTAAAATTGCGATTGCGGAATTTGCGGTTTGCGGAAGTGTTTGCGGAAGTGCCCAGCACTGTAAAAATTGGAAATTTGGTTTGCGTTTGCGGATTTGCGGTTGCGGAAGGTAAGGTTTGAGTTTGCGGATTTGCGATTGCGGAAGTGATTTTGAGTTTGCGGTGCCCAGCTCTGTTGTGGTTGCCTTCGCAATATATGCATTCCTTGATTCCCTTTAATTTATTCTCAGAGGATGCATGTAGAGCTGACACTGTACCTGGGCTATTCCTTTTTGTAGAAACTTTGGTGCTGTACCTGCCTTTGTCCCCTTGTTTAACATCCCACTGTGCAAACTCAATTCCCTCTCGTCTTGCTAATGCTGTACCTAAAAGACTTAACATCTGCTGAAGGGGGATGTACACATGTTCTGTAGAGTGTCCCCTACTTAATTCAAGCAAAATTGAGCTAGGCAATTTAGACTCCAGTATAGTAACCAACATTATACCGTACCTTTCCATTCCTACACCCAAGTTGTCCAAGGACCTAGTTCTAACTTCAAATTCATCATATAACTGCCGTAACTCCTTGACACTATTAGGATTATTAACAGGAGGTATAGCTAAAAGTTCACGGAGGTGGCTTTTAATTAAGGTCTCTGGCTTACCAAACCGTTTCTTTAATATATCCCAAGCCACATTATAATTAGCCTCTGTTAATGCTAATCCTGCTATTGTCTTTGCTGCCTCCCCTTCCAAGAGGGACTGCAAATAATTAAACTTCTCCACCGCACTTAACACTTGACTAGAATGAACTGCTGATTGAAAACTGTCTGCCCATCCTTGCCATTCCTGAATACTCCCAGAAAATGTTTTGAGTACAAGCCTCGGTAATTGAACTGCAGATCTGGTAACCTTAACTTCACAAACATCATTTGTTGAGTGTTCTGTTTCATTATTAGACCTGGTCTCTAATTGTAATGAGCTGCTAAACTCTTTTGCTCGGTGGCCTACTTTAATTATATCATCAATAATCTCTTCAAAGTAAATTATGTTGTTTTCTATTTCATCCTCTTCTATAAGAGCCTCAATTTTAACATTTACTTCACTTAGAGCAACCTTTTTAGTTTCTAATATGGAAAGCTGCGCAGTCACTAATCTTAAATCCTCTTGCTCTATGGCAGAATCTATAGTGGCAATGACCTTTGTAATTAGACCTTTGTAGGCGCTTCTCCTTTTTTTAAACTTGTTCAATTCAGATGCACTCATCTTCAATGCAAACAAGAATTGGGCTCAATGCCAAATGAGCTGAATTGGCAGAAATACTTAACCAAACTGATCAAACGTAAATTTTGCTTTTTTCAAATAAACTGAATTGCTGGGTGGGGTACTAACCAACCACCAGTATGGAATACCAATTTTTCCACCCAAGTACTGGCGCACCGAAGTCTGCAACCTTCGCCTACGAATAATAAACCAAATTTAACCAAACAGGTAAAATGTAGGCCAAAAACAACGACAGACGAGTGGCCAAGTTTCGCAATTGGGCGACCAAACTTTCTACCCTGGGACCTTAATTCAATAATGCTCAACCCGTCTAGGCCTAACTTGGGCTACAATTTGCACAATCAGAACTTTGCCGAAAAATAGTCACTGACTCAGTCTTGGGCTAGAATCCGGTTCTGAAGGACCATGTTATTTATTTATTTGTTGGGTTCAAAATCCCAGCTGAGCCGTGAACGGCCAAGTTCTAAAGGGCCAGTTCAACCTACAGCCCAAGTTAGGCTAAAATTAAAAACTTACGGACTTGAGATCCTATTAGGTCCTACCTCAGGGTTGCTGACTCGATGTGGGCCTACCTTAGGCCTCAGTTGCATGAATTTAAGATAAAAACAAAAGGGGTACTATTTATGGTCTTCTTTCTCAACCTTGCAACAACAACACAACCTGGACTATTGCACGATGCAACAATCTTTTATCTAAACAACCAAACTGAATTGCAAGAGAGCTCTCTATAAGACCACACCCTGTAAGTACGACGTTCCACAAACGACTAGAAAGGACGCGCAGCGCCCCAAAATGATGCCACCAGAGTGCTCAAACAATGATGCCACAAGAGCCCAAAAATGCTAGCTCTAAATTAAGTGAATTTTTCACTAACATTACAATTATGAGATGGATATACTGTATATACACCTTAACTTAATATATACAAGCAATGCTGCATCAATCAGCTTAGTCATCATATCGCCTTGGGACAACAATGGTTCTTCCTCTTCTAGATTTTCTAACAATAAGAGGCACATTCAAAGAGGAAGTAAGTTGCAGGTTGGTTGCTACAAAGAGCAGAGTAGCACGTTTGAAAAGGCTTTCTATTCCAAAGTTGGAATTGATGGGTGCAGTTATTGCTAGTCGGCTTGCAGTTACGGTGCAAAAGTCTTTGGCCCTCTATGAAATTCCAAGCTATTATTGGACAGACTCCACTATAGTTTGGCACTGGTTAAGAAGCCAGGGAAGGAAATGGAAACCATTTGTTGCCAATAGGGTGGAGGAAATTCAAGCACACACAGATCCGAAGCAATGAAAGCATTGTCCAGGCACCCAAAACCCCGCTGATTTACCAACACGAGGAATTTCAGTGAAAGATCTTGCACACTCAAGTTTGTGGTGGAATGGGCCAGAGTGGCTAAAACTTGGAAGTGAAAACTGGCCTTCTAATCAGCCTATTGTAGGAGAATACCAGGCTCAAGAAAAATGGGTGAGTGAAATGAGAAAATGCACTGTGAACAGTTGTCAAGTTATGCAGCAGGATCCCATATTGACGCTTGAGGACATTAGCAGTCTGAAAAGGTTGTTAAGAGTGACAGCATGAGTATATAGATTTACAAACAATATTAAGGGAGAAACAAGAAGGGAAGGAATTCTGAACAGTAAGGAGATTCAGCAAGTCAGGCAATACTGGGTGATATATGTGCAGAAGGAAAAATTTGGTGAAGAGAGGGAATTGCTCATCAGCCGTCCATTACAGGTTCTACCAACACATTCTGCTCTCAAGGGTTTTGATGTGTTTTTGGATCAGGATTTATTGAAAGTAGGAGGTAGACTACAGTTTTCTGGGCTTCCAGAGGAGAAAAGACATCCAATTTTGCTACCTTCTGGGGGTCACATTGTGGAACTTTTGATTCTGGATACTTATCATAAGTTGTTACATGCTGGAGTTAGAGAAGTGATAATAGAGATCAGACAACAGTTTTAGTTTCCCAAAATTAGACAAGTAGCAAAAAAGGTCTTGCATAAATGTGTGGTTTGCAAGCGTTGGAGTGCAAAGCCTTATTATGAAAAGGTGGCTCCACTTCCAAGAGAACGGTGTGTCTACAGTATACTGCCCCATTTAATGTAGTGGGAGTAGACTTCGCAGGTCCAGTGTATGTGTATGAGCAAGGGGAGTCTAACAAAGTTTATATATGTCTTTTCACATGTGCTACCACCAGAGCAATCCATTTGGAGTTGGTAAACAACTTAAGTAGTGATTTATTTCTTTTGGCTTTTAAAAGGTTTGTGAACAGAAGGGGTTTCCCGAATAAAATCATATCGGATAATGCAAAAACCTTCAAAAAGGCTACAAAGGAACTCCAAGGAGGAGGGATTCCAATCCTACTTTTCACACCATGGGGTACAGTGGGAGTTTATTGTTGAGAGAGCACCATGGTGGGGAGGATTTTGGGAAAGGCTAGTGAGAAGTGTAAAGTGTCCATTAAAGAAACTTTTAGCTAATGCTCATTTGAGCAAAGAAGAATTCTGCACTGTTTTGTGTGAAGTAGAAGCAATGGTGAACAATAGGCCTATCACCTTTGTTTATAACAGTGTGCAGGATGCAGAGCCATTGACACCAAATCATTTTCTTTGTGGTAAACGATTAACATCAAGCCCCAGTTTGCCAGAAGACTTACAACCTATCCAGAGCACTCAAGAAGAGTTAACCAGAAGGTTCAAGTACCTTGAAGAGCTACAAGATCAATTATGGAAGAGGTGGCAGATAGAATACTTGCCAGAACTCAATTATTACCCATTAGGCAATGTAAAGGGCTCCAATGCAAATTGTATCAAGGTGTGAGAAGTGGTAATGATTGGCGATGAAAGACCAAGGCAATGCTGGCAGCTTGGCATAATTGAAGAGTTGTTTGTTGGCAAAGACAATTTTGTTAGGTCTGCACTGGTAAAGACTTCAGGAGGAAAATTAAAGAGACCTATACAAAAACTCTATGCTTTAGAAATCAGCAAAAACACGGATAGTCAAGATGAAACATTTGAGTTACAGCCTCTTGGAGAAGGCTTGGCTAAACTTGCAGAAGGTAATGACGACAATGCCTCTTCGGTGGGGAGTATTAGGAAATTTAGAAGAGGAAGAGCGATTGTTGTCCCAAGGCGATATGATGACTAAGCTGATTGATGCAGCATTGCTTGTATATATTAAGTTAAGGTGTATATATATATCCATCTCATAATTGTAAGGTTAGTGAAAAATTCACTTAATTTAGAGCTAGCATTTTTGGGCTCTTGTGGCATCATTGTTTGGGCACTCTTGTGGCATCATTTTTTTGGGTCGCTCTGCGTCTTTCCTACTCGTTTGTTGAATGCGGCACTCACAGGGTGGTCTTATAGAGAGCTCTCTTGCAATTCAGTTTGGTTGTTTAGACACAAGATTGTTGCATCGTACAATGGTGCAGGTTGTGTTGTTGTTGCAAGGTTTAGAAGGAAGACCATAAATAGTGTCCTTTTTGTTTTTTATCTTAATTTTATGCAACTGAGGCCTAAGGTAGGCCCACATCGAGTCAGCAACCCTGAGGTAGGACTTAATAGGACCTCCAAGTCCGTAAGTTTTTAGTCTAGCTTAACTTGGGCTGTAGGTTAAACTGGCCCTTCAGAGCTTGGCCGTTCACAGCTCAGCTAGGATTCTGAACCCAATAAAATAAAAAAAAATAACAAACACTGACTTCATTCTTTGTGCTTGAACCTTAGGTTCATTTTCCAACAAGTCTTTCGTATCCACCCACAGATACCTTACTGCATCTCTGTCCTCTGGTTTTAACTTTATCCGCAAAAAGGCTTGCGTCTCATCTGCAGTCAATGCTACTCTACCAAACCTGAATCTCAGTAACAAGGAAAATAAATCTGCATTTAAATTTGGCCCACCATCCAAACAGTCATTCAAGGACACATCACCTTTGTCTTTGGCTGAGCCATCAAAAACTACCCTCAGTTTGGTGGCAGTTTTGTCTCGCCGTACCACTGCATGGTATGGCAGATAATGTGCCTCCTGGCTCACCAGCTCACCTTGCACCCTTTCAGCATAGCCCTCCCTTACATATCTTAGGATGGCCTCATTGTATTCAATTAACAACTCATTTTTTCTTAGCCTGTACAATGAAGTCTCCAACCTCCTATTACTAGCTGTAGGTTTGAACTGGGTTTGCAAGAATCCTTCCAAGGGAGGCGAACTTCATAGCAACCATCTCTAAACCCAATCCCTTTTTCAAATTGCTCTAAAACATCACTGTTCACTGTACTTGCCTGCTTCTCCTGTTTGTCATTTATGCCAATGGATTCAAGTTCCCAAAAGGCTTTCAAATGCCTTTCCAAACCATGGCTGTTCTCCTCAATCTTAACAAAGAGAGCTTTAACCTCAATTTCATTGCAAAAGCTACCATGTAGCATCCAGCCTAGCTTACTTTCAATAGCTACAGGACCTCGAGATGTGCGGACAATGTTACCAGTGATGAAGTCCCAATAATAGTCAGTTCCAATCAAAAGACTAATATCTTCTGTTCCTTCAAACTTATCATTGCCCAAAATAATTCCTTCAACTTGCAATTCTTGGACACATGCCATATCTAAACAAGTAGTGACTGGAGCACAAAGTTCTTCAATCTCTGCAGCTTGGACCTTGATAGTGGGACTTTGTGGTAACAACCCTTAACCAGAACTTCTACCTTCTTAACTTTGGTTCGGGTTTGAACGGAACCCCCAAACCCAGAAATTCTTAAATTTTCCCTCTTAAGTTCTTTAAACTTCAATTTTCTGGAAATTCTGGTCTTAATAAACTACACTGGCTACCACTCTCAAACAACACTCTTACAGTACCTTCTCCATCATTCCCAATTAATAATGCTGCAGCTGTTTGCAATAATCCCCCTTTACTTTTACTCCCTTTCATAGCAGTGGCATGTGCCACTGATGTCTCTACTTCTGGGTAAGGTCTACTAGGAGTGTTTTCACACAATAATGGCTGATGCTGGCAATGGCATTTTTTGCACAAAATTTTAAACTTACAAAACCTTGCTCTGTGACCTTTCAAAAAACATTTAAAACATGCTGTGGACTTAGTTACCCTGTTCTTTCTCTCCTCAAAAGGTAAAGCCTCAGCCACCTCACATTTATATGACTCGTGGTTTGCTTCGCAAAATATGCATTCCTTGATTTCCTTTAATTTATTCTCAGAGGATGGATGTGGAGCTGACACTGTACCTGGGCTATTCCTTTTTGTAGAAACTTTGGTGCTGTGCCTACCTTTGCCCCCTTTTTTAACATCCCACTGTGCAAACTCAATTCCCTCTCGTCTTGCTAATTCTGTGCCTAAAAGACTTAACATCTGCTGAAGGGGGATGTACACATGTTCTGTAGAGTGTCCACTGTCCCCTACTTAATTCAAGCAAAATTGAGCTAGGCAATTTAGACTCCAGTATAGTGACCAACATTATACCATACCTTTCCATTCCTACACCCAAGTTGTCCAGGGATCTAGTTCTAACTTCAAATTCATCATATAACTGCCGTCACTCCTTGACACTATTGGGATTATTAACAGGAGGTATAGCTAAAAGTTCGCGGAGGTGGCTTTTAATTAAGATCTCTGTTTACCAAACCGTTTCTTTAATATATCCCAAGCTACATTATAATTAGCCTCTGTTAATGCTAATCCTGCTATTGTCTTTGCTGCCTCCCCTTCCAAGAGGGACTGCAAATAATTAAACTTCTCCACCGCACTTAACACTTGACTAGAATGAACTGCTGATTGAAAACTGTCTGCCCATCCTTGCCATTCCTGAATATTCCCAGAAAATGTTTTGAGTACAAGCATCGGTAATTAAACTGCAGATCTGTTAACGTTAACTTCACAAACACCATTTGTTGAGGGTTGTGTTCCATTATTAGACCTGGTCTCTAACTGTACTGAGCTGCTAAACTCTTTTGCTCTGTGGCATACTTTAATTATATCATCAATAATCTCTTCAAAGTAAATTATGTTATTTTCTATTTCATCCTCTTCTATAAGAGCCTCAATTTTAACATTTACTTCGCTTAGAGCAACCTTTTTAGTTTCTAATATGGAAAGCTCCGCTGTCACTAAGCTTAAATCCTCTTGCTCTATGGCAGAATCTATAGTGGCAATGACCTTTGTAATTAGGCCTTTGTAGGCACTTTTCCTTTTTCTAAACTTGTTCAATTCAAACCCACTCTAATAGGCAGAGTTTATTTCCACAACAGTTTCGATGCCCACTGGCATCCTCTTCGGGTGGATACAGAAAAAAGAATGTCATTCGTTTTTCTGTATCCACCCGAAGAGGATGCCAGTGGGCATCGAAACTGTTGTGAAAAACTCTGTCTATTAGAGTGGGTTTTTATCATACTGTGACTTTCACGTAGAAAAAGTGAAGTTTTTTGGCATTTGTTCAATTCAGCTGCACTCATCTTCAATGCAAACAACAATTGGGCTCAATGCCAAATAAGCTGAATGGCAAAAATACTTAACCAAACTGATCAAACTCAAATTTTGCTTTTTTCAAATAAACTGAATTGCTTGGGTGGGGTACTGACCAACCACCAGTATGGAATACCAAATTTTCTACCCAAGTAACTGGCGCACTGAAGTCTGCAACCTTCGCCTACGAATAATAAACCAAAATTAACCAAACCGGTAAAAATGTAAGCCCAAAACAACGACAGACGAGCGGCCAAGTTTCGCAATTGGGCGACCAAACTTTCTACCCTGGAACCTTAACTCAATTATGCTCAACCCGTCCAGGCCTAACTTGGGCTACAATTTGCACAATTAGAACTTTGCTGGAAAATAGTCAGGGGTCAGTTCCGTATTGTCCCCCACGCAAAATATGATTTTATTGAACATTAGGATTATAAATTATTTTGATACAGTCTATTAAAAAAAACGCAAAATACCGGAAATTACTAATTGGCAATTACTTTCATTATTTTTACCGAGCAAGTCGACCGGATGTTAAGGCGATGCGATTCGTTGCCGTGCAACGACCGCACTGGTGGGGGATAAAATAGTTTGGCCGCAAAAAAACAACATATAAAACCCCATCCCGATCAATTTGTGATGTGTGATCTTTACGGGGGCTCTTCTCCCGTACCCCCGAAACCTAAATTATACAAATGATAATGTAATAACATGTGCCCACCTTGCCTGGGTAGCCGGAGCCATAAGGACAAATGTAAAGGATAAAAAAGTTAAGTACACTTTTTAAAATTTATTACAAACCAATATTTTCTCACCATACTGAATATTTTTATCAGAAGTAGAAAACCATGGTTGTTTTTTACTAACAAAAAGCACCAATATTTTAATAAAATATATATACGAAACTATTTTTTAATAAAAAAAATGTGGGGGGCGATACGGAACTGTAGCCAATAGTCACTGACTCAGTCTTGGGCTAGAATCCGGTTTCGAAGGACCATGTTATTTTTTATTTTATTGGGTTCAGAATCCCAGCTGAGCCGTGAACGGCCAAGCTCTGAAGGGCCAGTTCAACCTACAGCCCAAGTTAAGCTAGATTAAAAACTTACGGACTTGGAGGTCCTATTAGGTCCTACCTCAGGGTTGCTGGCTCAATGTGGGCCTACCTTAGGCCTCAGTTGCATAAAATTAAGATAAAAAACAAAAGAGGCACTATTTATGGTTTTCTTTCTAAACCTTGCAACAACAACACAACCTGTACCATTGCACGATGCAACAATCTTGTATCTAAACAACCAAACTGAATTGAAAGAGAGCTCTCTATAAGACCACGCCCTGTAAGTGCCGCATTCAACAAACGAGTAGGAAGAAAGCGCAGTGCCCCAAAAAATTATGCCACAAGTGTGCCCAAACAATGATACCACAAGAGCCCAAAAATACTAGCTCTAAATTAAGTGAATTTTTCACTAACCTTACAATTGTGAGATGGATATACACACACACCTTACCTTAATATATACAAGCAATGCTGCATCATTCAGCTTAGCCATCATATCGCCTTGGGACAACACTGGCTCTTCCTCTTCTAGATTTTCTAACATGCAGTACAGATAGAGCAGTGGACCAAATCAGACCCTATTCTGTCTAGGGTCATCCATTACTGCTCAGTTGGTTGGCTTACTAAGGTTGAGAGTGAATTACAGCCCTTTTGTCAACGTCATTCTGGACTCTCAATCCAAAATGGCTGTCTCTTATGGGGTCACAGAGTGATAATTCCGAATGAAGGCAGGCCGAATTTAGTGAAGGAACTTCATGCTGAACACATGGGTGCAACGAAAATGAAAGAGGTGTCGAGAGCTTATTTCTGGTGGCCTGGTTTAGATGGAAAACTCGAATCATTGGTTCGTTCCTGTCAAAACTGCCTAGAGAACAGAGATCTACCAAAGAAAAGTCCACTTCATCCTTGGGAATGACCTACTATACCTTGACATAGAATCCATGTTGACTATGCAGGTCTTATTAATAATACCTATTTCTTAGTCATTGTGGACGCCTACTCTAAGTGGGTGGAAATTTTTCCAACCACTTCCACGACTTCGGATGTTACTATTCGCTTACTCCGTTCGTGTTTCGCTCGATGGGGTTTACCCGTAGTTCTAGTTTCCAACAATGATACTTGTTTTACCAGTGAGGAATTTCGTTCTTTTGTCCACCTAAATGGCATTAGACACGTCCGGTCTAGTGTTTTTCACCCGTCTACTAACAGTCTCGCGGAAAACATGGTCCGTACTGTCAAGTCGGCCTTGCGTCATTCTCATGGGGAGTAAATGCAGGTGGTGTTGGATACATTTTTTGTTTAAATATCAACTAACACCTCACACAACAACGGGAGTGTCTCCTAAACTCATGATTGGCCGGGGAATTCGTTTTGTTTTCGAACTGTTACGTCCAAATGAAACGTTACAACAACGAGTTTTACGCTATCGGAAAAAACAGAAGTTGTATCACGACACTAAGAAAAGGAGAGTTATAGAAGCGCAACCTAATGATCCAGTTATGATTCGTAACTATGGGGCTGGACCAAAATGGGTTCCTGCAACGGTGCAAGAGAGAACGGGCCCTGTTTCCTTCAAGTGCCAACTACAAGATGGTCGTTCTATTAAACACCATCAGGACTAGATATGGGAATGTGAATTGCAGGATGACCAGAGTCCTCCGGAAGGGAGACCCGATTCTCCTGAAAATGGTTCAATTCGTCGCCCACCTATGGAGGTTGCACCTATTCCTACTACATCAACCCCGCTCTGCAGGTCGTCTAGGGTCTCCCACCCTCCTGACAGACTCAACTTTAGGAGAAGAGTGAGGTGACGTGTATATATATATATATATATATATATATATAGTCTAAAAGTCACTAAAAAAAAGCTGAATGGCAACACAAAAGGATAAACAGCGGGACGCGATCTGTTCGTTTATTGGGCTGACCTAAACAGCATGTGTTTTTGTATCTGCAGCAATCATTGATTCTAAGTTTAATTTGGTGATGCTTCGAAAGTGACTAATGTGATAGGAGTTTAAGTTGTTTAATTACTATGTCAGTAAGGGGTAATGTCTATAGCTTCTAAATGAGTAGAATAGGAAATAAGGGTCGAAGTTGGGACGCTGGCACAAGTAGTAGGCACTAAAGATGATCTAAATCAAAGCACCTGTAATTACCTTTTATGTCTATTTGATAACCTAATACCTAACGGGGTCTAATACCCCCGCGTTATTACAAATATATATAGGTATAAAGACTTTTATCATATTACATGTTAAGACTGCATTAATTAACTTGGGGTTTCTTTCGTCAGATCGAAGCACTTCAGCCCAATAATACAAAACAAATAAAACATCTTCATTGCGCATCATTCATAATTCATAGCACTTAACGTAACATACAAATACGCTCTTATCATACACTTAACTTAATATGCAAATCCAATTTTTGCTGCATTATAAAAATAAGACATTGCACACCAGCAGTTGTCTGAACCATCGAGTAATCGAATACGTGAAAGGTATACACTACACAGTATCTGAGGACAGGATATTGCACAATAGCACATTAGAGTTGTTTTTTACTCTAGTAGTGAAATTATATATGTAGGAACTCAAAGGAAAATTCCTTTTCTTCGCCTTTTTCACTTGAAGGGGCCTAACGGAATTTTCCACACGTGGGTAAAGAACCTCCACAAAGGAGCGCTTATTTTTATTTTTGTTTCCCGTCATTTCCGCCAAAAATCTAAGCGTCCTTTCAGCCGTTAGCTGCAGAGCCTATAAAGTGCTAGTCACTTCAAATCACCCTCATTTGCCCTCTTCGCGCACTTCAGTCACATCTCGCTCTCAACTCCTTCGTCAGTAACGCTACTCGATCACAGCCGGCTGCGGTCCTTCAAACATCAGCCCAAGCATACAGAAGATAATCATCAATCAGCAACAAATGTTTTGTAAGTTTCCTACTGGCCCTAGCCTCACTCATCTTCCACTACAATTCGATCGGCGAAACTTCACTTTCCTTACAAGAAGATCTCCTCACAAAATTTACGCCAGAAGGCCTTTCCGTCTTCAGAGTTGTCGTCCTTATCAAAATCGCAGGTGTGTAAACCTCTCATAGTCCACCGGCACTTGGACTACAGTGTTTTGGTACGTCGTGATAGACTATTCGTTTTCAACGCTTAAAACGTCTACAAACTGCCTAATCGAATAGGCCCTTCAAAATGTCCTCAACACCGTTCAAACTACTCACGCATTTACGACAGCAGTTTAGGCCTAATCCGCTTACTGTGCCACTACCGTACTTTCATTACCCCAGCTATTATTGGCTTAATTACTTATTATTGTGAGCTCAATACCATATATCTCATTACCTAAATTAGTGTTTCTGGTCATTATTGTATTCACTTAACTGTTACACAGAGCAAGGTTTTGCAAGTTTAAAATTTTGTGCAAAACATGCCATGGCCGGCATCAGCCATTATTGTGTGAAAACACTCCTAGTAGGCCTACCCCAGAAGTAGAGAAATCAGTGGCACATGCCACTGCTATGAAAGGGAGTAAAAGTAAAGGGGGATTATTGCAAACAGCTGCACCATTATTAATTGGAAACAATGGAGAAGGTACTGTAAGAGTGTTGTTTGAGAGTGGTAGCCAGTGTAGCTTTATTAAGACCAGAATTTCTAGAAATTTGAAGTTTAAAGAACTTAAGAGGGAAAATTTAAGAATTTCTGGATTTGGGGGTTCAGTTCAAAACCGAACCAAAGTTAAGAAGGTAGAAGTTCTGATTAAGGGGTTGTTACCACAAAGTCCCACTATCAAGGTCCAAGCTGTAGAGATTGAAGAACTTTGTGCTCCAGTCACTACTTGTTTAGATATGGCATGTGTCCAAGAATTGCAAGTTAAAGGAATTAATTTGGGCAATAATAGGTTTGAAGGAACAGAAGATATTAGTCTTTTGATTGGAGCTGATTATTATTGGGACTTCATCACTAGTAATATTGTCCGCACATCTCAAGGTGCTGTAGCTATTGAAAGTAAGCTAGGCTGGATACTACATGGTAGCTATTGCTGTTATTTTATTTTATTTGATTGGGTTCAGAATCCCAGCTTCGCCCCGAACGGCCAAGCTCTGAGGGGCTACTGCAACCTACAGCCGAAGTCAAGCTAGACTAAACAAACTTACGGACTTGGAGGTCCTGTTAGGTCTTATCTCAGGGTTTCCTGACTCGATATGGTCCTGACTCGATATGGTCCTACCTTAGGCCTCAGTTGCATAAAATTAAGATAAAAAATAAAAGGGGCACTATTTATGGTCTTCTTTCTAAACCTTGCAACAACACAACCTGCACCATTGCACAATGCAACAATCTTGTATCTAAACAACCAAATTGAATTGCAAGAGAGCTCTCTATAAGACCACGTCCTGGAAGTGCCACATTCAATAAACGAGTAGAAAGGACGCGCTAGTGCCCCCAAAAAATGATATCACAAGAGCAGGGCCGTTTTACCCATTAGGCACATTAGACAAAGTGCCTAGGGCCGACGAAAATTTCAGGGCCTACGAAAATTTTGGAACCTAAAAAATTATTGACCCGAAAATAGGAAAAGGAAACAGCAAAATCAAAATTAACAGCTTTTTAATTAATTATCTCTACAAAACTTAATACGTCTCAACTCTCAATAAGCTAAATAAAAAATAACTTAAATGTTTTATATTCAAAACAAAATTAACAAAACTCAATCTATATTAACTCTGCGGCTCTTTTTGATAGCAAAATCACGAATTACATCTTCAAATGTCATTTCCCGCAATAAATCATTTTCAATAGAAAAGAGTGCAAGAGAAGATAGTTTTTTGTCTTATGGTGGACCGAAGACAATTCTTTATACGTGGGAGGGGGGGGCGAATGGACCCACGAATGCAAGTGTACCTAGGGCCTACGAAGGTCTTAAAACGGCCCTGCACAAGAGTGCCAAAACAATGATGCCACAAGAGCCCAACAATGCTAGCTCTAAATTAATTGAATTTTTCACTAACCTTACAATTACGAGATGGATATATATACACCGTAACTTAATATATACAAGCAATGCTGCATCAATCAGCTTAGTCATCATATCGCCTTGGGACAACAATGGCTCTTCCTCTTCTAGAGTTTCTAACAATTGCAATGAAATGGAGGTTAAAAGGTTAAAGCTCTTTTTGTTAAGATTGAGGAGAACAGCCATGGTGTGGAAAGGCATTTAAAAGCCTTCTGGGAACTTGAATCCATTGGCATTGAGGTGACGTGTGTGTGTGTGTGTGTGTGTGTGTGTGTAGTCTAAAAGTCATTAAAGGGAAAAGTCACTAAAAGAAAGCTGAATAGCAAACAGAAAGGATAAACAGCGGAACGCGGTCTGTTCGTTTGTTTGGGCTGGACTAACAGCATGGTTATTCATATCTGACTAAATCGTTGGTGTTAAGTTTAATTTGGTGATGTTGCTAAAGTGTTATAATGTAAGCAGGAAGTTGTCTAACAGTATATAAGTGTAGGGGTAATGTCTATAGCTTCGAAATTAGTAAAATTAGAGAGTTAGGTAGGCGCTTTGTAGGACGCTGGAAATCTATGCTAGGCCCTAAAGAAGATCTAAATCAAAGCACGGTAAGTGCCTTTTTTGTTGTTTCGAAACCTAGTAACTAGATGGGGTCATTAAACCCCAAGTTATTACGGGCATAAAGGACAAATAGGAGAAGCAGGCAAGTACAGTGAACAGTGATGTTTTAGAGCAATTTGAAAAAGGGATTGGGTTTGAGATGGTTGCTACGAAGTTGGCCTCCCTTGGAAGGTTTCTTGCAAACCCAGCTCAAACCTTCAGCTAGCCAATAGGAGGTTAGAGACTTTGTAGTGCCTTGCACCACAAGATTATTTTTTTTATTAGTGAAAATTGCCACAAGTTGGCACAAGTGAAATATTTTAAGTCTAAATAAATAAATACAAGTTAAACATGTCCAGTGATCAAATTTAATTCTTAAGCATTGTGTATAGTAATTTAGTTAAAAATTAAAGTGCAATCATTAAAGAAGTTTAAAGTAAATATAAAAATATATTTTGTGCTTTCTAAACAATGTAAATTTTGGAGGCATGGTGTGACTAGACGTGAGTTTGCTTTTAAGGATTATTTTAGCTTGTTGGTAAAATTGTGAAGTAAAAACAAACTTATGTACAACGACAACACAAAGGACGCCGTTTACACATTTTTATGATCTAAAAACACGGCGCCAGCAAGCAAAGGTTCTTCGTGGTATGTTCCTATTTATAATGTTTATTTTTTTTACTATTGCATATCTGTATGCAATACCGCATACTGCATACATTAACAAGCCTTATACTGTTTGTGATTAGTACTGTAAGATTCATACTATAAATAGTACTGTAAGATTCATACTATAAATAGTACTGTAAGATTCATACTATAAATAGTACTGTAAGATTCATACTATAAATAGTACTGTAAGATTCATACAATAAATTACCTTAGGCTAAGTTAGGTCTATTTAGGCAAAAGCCAAATTGTAAATTACTCTAGCCTAGCTGAGGCCTACCGTAGCCTTTGTTTTAAATAATTAACCTCAGCTCCACTATATTGAAGAGGCATAGGCCTGCCCATTAATTTTCTTAGTATATTTTACTTTATAAGCCTATTATGTTTCATGTATTTTCTTAGCAGATGGCCTACTAGTCATTTGTGGCCTACATACTTCCTTAGTTTTCCTGTTCAACTTAACACAATCCCATAATGAGGTTTAACTGTAATTCACCATCCACAGGTTACTGGGCCTATATAGCATATATATTTTAATTATCAATTTTTACCATTTTTGTATCATTTTTTGTCTGGAATATTACTTACAGTATTCTTGTCTCTCTCTTTGCAGACAAGGTTGTCATTGTGGCTATTATTTGTCTATTAATATTAATTCTATTAGTTGTTTAATATTATTTGTATATTAATATTAGTTCCATTAGTTGTTTATTATTATTAGTTGCATATCTGTATTAGTTACATTATTAATATTAGTTATCTACCAACAGTGATGTAGGTCTCGAGATCGGTCTCGGTCTCGAGACCGATCTCGAGACCCAATTTGCAGATCTCGATCTCGATCTCGGTCTCCGCTATTTAGATCTCGGTCTCGATCTCGGTCTCGACAGACGCGGTCTCGGTTTTTCTCCCCGAGACCTTTCGAGACCTCGAGACCGTAATGAAAAATACATGTTATTGGCATACTCATGATGGTGGCTTAGTTGAAAATAAAATGCTTCACATAAAAATAATGCAAGAAATACAGCATAAAGAAAACAGTACCGACAAATTCAATAAAGCATAGAATAACTCGACAACCCTTCACATCACTTATATTTACAACGTACCGATTCGTACAACAAATCGCAATTGCCAATTGTAAATGTTAAAAAATGACGTCATCAATGATATACTTAACATACTTAATATACTTAACATAGTCTAATTTTCATAGTAGTGTAAAACAAATTGAAAGGGCATGAGCTTGGTCTCGATCTCGGTCTCGAATTTTAAGGGTCTCGATCTCGGAAGGTAGATCTCGATCTCGAACCTTTGATCTCGATCTTGGTCTCACAGGATCAGGTCTCGGTCTCGGTCTCAGTCTCGGACTTGGTGGTCTCGACTACATCACTGTCTACCAATATTATTTGTATATTAATATTAGTTCCATTAGTTGTTTATTATTATTAGTTACATATTAATATTAGTTATCTACCAATATTATTTACATACTATTATTTAGACATTATTATTTGTATATTATTATTATTATTTACATATTTATTATTATTATTAGTATCAGTATTAGTTGCAGACTGTTATATATTAGCTAAACGGTGCCACTATTTAATTCCGCATTTATATGTCAATCAAAGTTGTTACGGGTAAAAATCCTCCTTGCATTCATAAATAATTGTTGCATATAGTTTATTAATTGATGTCAATAAAATACAAAATTCATGTTGATGATTTCATAATCAGTCCTTCCTTTCTTTTATTAAAATTAATTTTGCGCCGCAGTGCTGGATGCCAATCTAGTATTTGGGCGCTGGTGACCCTGGTAATTAATTATTTACGTAAAGGTCAGTAATAATAAAATCGGACCCTTACAATCGGTGACACTCCTGGAGTGACCAAACACCGTAATTTATGCAAAAAAAATTCTAATTTTTTTTTCAATTTTTGTCAATATATTCAGTCTGCATCTATAATTTTATTAAATTCACTAGTACTAAGCACTCATCTGTACTGGAAGTGTATTCTCTGTTGCAAAATATATTCCTTTTACAGTATTTTGCCTTTTTATAAAATCAGCATTTTCTAAAGTTTTTTTTTTGTAAATTTACTTATATTCTGCAAACAGCCTATACGCAGAATATTTTTCTGCTAATATTGGGCTACATCATAATTTTTTTTACGTAACTTTTTGTTATTGGCATTCATAACTCCAATTGAGTCTCATACTCAACCAAACTTACCTGAAGCCATTATTTGCATTCAACAATATTTGCTGAAACATTGTCAATTTTTGACACATTTTAATTTTTTTTGGTACCTTGTAACAATATAATAGCCACAATGACCCACAACAACAACAACCTAGGATCATCCAATGGTGGTACTCCAAATTCACCACCTATAACAGACCTCCTAACAATGTATCAGCCTATCACTTCACAATTCATCGCTGAAGAGCCTGGAATCTTTGTGAATCAACTGCGGGATTATTTCACGATAAAAGGAATTACGGACCCACGAACCAAGTTCCTCATCACAAAGAACCTCCTGCCTGCACTAGTATACAAAGTAGTGCAGGATGTGGCTCTATTGCCTCCGTCTGACCAAGCTTTTGAGAGCCTCCTCAGCGAGTTAGTCAGGAGACTCGGCCAATCAGAAGAAGAGCGACTCAATGCTCTACTCAAGGACCAAGTTCTTGGGGATCAAACACCAACAGCCTTCCTGAGGCATCTGCAAGACCTGGCTGGACAGACCAATGAAGACGATAAAAACTCACCCTTAATGCGACGCCGCTTCCTCAATGGTCTCCCCACTGCCCTACGACCAATGCTCCGTTGTATGCCAGATGATACAGACCTTCTCACTATGGCCAAAACAGCTGATAAGATGATGATTGAAATCCACCTTGGCCAAGTAGATAACCACACCCATCACCCCCAAATCTGTGCCACGCAGGACGACACTCAGAGTCTGGCCGCACAATGTCTTAAAGTATCCAAAGAAATTCTACAAACAATGAAAGATGAATTTAAAGCTCTCCGAATAGAGCTAGCTAACAACAGGGAAGAGAGAAGTTCTTCAAGACGAGGACGACCCTCTGGTCCAAATAGAGCCTCCCAACTTGAAGCTGGACAACGCCTCATTCTACTACAACCACAGCCACCGCAAACAGGTCAGTTGGTTGCTCCTAATCCGAATCTATTAGCCTTACCTCAATCCTCAGTCCCCACTACTCAGCCTAATTCTCAACCTACTTCCTTACCCCAGTCCACTGCTCAAACCCCTCCTTGCTGGTATCATGAAAAGTTTAAAGACCGTGCAACGCGCTGTGTCGTACCTTGCCCATGGACTCCTAACCCTCCTTTAAACTAACCAGGCTAGTGTCACAGGCGTCTGACACTACAGCCTCTCAAGCCTCTCAACCTATCCTTATTTCAACTAACCCTACCACTACCTCATCTAATCCTACCTCAATTTTAACTAAGTATTACTCTATCACAAATAATGTTCAACCTATTACTACACACTCAACTACCTCATTTAACACTGTCAAACCAACACTTACGTATGCAAGTAAAGTTAAAGAATCGCAACCTACTTATTCAACCACAGCTAATTTAATACCCCCAACTAATTCTCCAAATACAACACAAACTCCTTCCCACAGCAATACTAACCTTCCTCCACAAAAAATTAATGATTCACAAACTACTGCACCACCTGGTCCAACGTTCACCTTGCATGATCCACTTTCAGGCTATGCATTCCTTATTGACACTGGAGCTCAATACAGTGTTATTCCTGCAACAGCCGCAGACCGTGCAAATGGACCTTCTCCTTTCATTTTACGTGCAGCTAATTCTTCATCTATTCACACTTATGGACGTCGTTCTATTTCAGTTTCTCTTGGACTTAGACGTGTTTTCCGCTGGATATTTCTTGTCGCAGATGTATATACCCCAATGTTAGGCTCTGATTTCCTTTCTGCTAATGATTTATTAGTTGATGTTCGTAGAGCACAATTAATTGATAATGCCACACATCTTTCAGTAATTGGTTCTCCTACCGCATACCCCTCATCATTATTGGCAAGTTCTCTGCCACAGTGCTCACCTGCTATAGAGCAGCTCCTAAATGAATTTTCTTCCCTTACTCAACCCTGTTCTAAGGATACCCCTATTAAACACTCTGTTGTCCACCGTATTGATACGGTAGGCTCACCTGTTTTCACCCGCCCACGTCGCTTAGCTCCAGATCGTCTTGCAATTGTGAGACGAGAGTTTGAACACATGCTCGAACTCGGTATTATACGGCCTTCAAGCAGCCCGTATGCCTCTGCTTTACACATGGTCCCAAAACCTACACCTGGAGACTGGCGTCCATGTGGAGATTATCGTGCTTTGAATGACAACACGATTCCAGATCGCTATCCCCTTCCTCACTTACACGATTTTACTTCTGCTCTCCATGGCACCACAGTATTTTCACGCCTTGACTTGGTGCGAGCCTTTCATCAAATTCCTGTACACCCTGAACACATACATAAAACTGCTATAACAACCCCTTTTGGGTTATTTGAAATGACAAAAATGCCATACGGACTGCGTAATGCGGCCCAAACTTTTCAACGCTTCATTGATGAAGTGTTGAGAGGTCTCTCCTTCACTTTCACATATGTCGATGACATTCTCATCGCAAGTTCTTCTCCCTCAGAACATATTCAACATTTACGCTTAGTTTTTTCTCGGTTGGCAGAATATGGTGTACTGCTAAACCCTGAAAAATGTGTCTTTGCTGTAGATGAGCTCACCTTCTTAGGACACAAGGTTACTTCGAAGGGCATCTCTCCTCTCGAAAATAAAGTATCTGTGATAAGGTCTTTCCCACAACCGCAAACCCAAAAGCAACTTCGTCGCTTCTTAGGGATGGTAAACTTCTACCATCGCTTCATTCCTCAGTGTGCAAACATTCTTGCACCCATAACCTCTCTTCTTCGCCAATCAAAAAGGGGCAGATCCACTGCAGTTCTGTGGAACCCCGAAGCTACCAATGCTTTTTCACAAGCAAAAGAGGCTATAGCACAAGCTACATGCCTTGTTCACCCTCAACCAGACGCTCCTCTGAACTTAGCCACTGATGCCTCTGACGTTGCAGTGTCGGGAGTGCTCCAGCAGCTTGTTTCAGGCGTTTGGGAACCTCTCGCATTCTTTTCACGCAAGCTCTCACCTTCACAAATGAGGTACAGCACTTTCGGTCGAGAGTTGCTGGCGATATACCTCTCCATCCGTCATTTCAGGCCATTCCTGGAAGGACGTGACTTCAGCATTTTTACGGATCATCGTCCGTTAATATTTGCTCTCCATTCTCAATCAGACTCTCATGCTCCTACTCAGAGATGGGCAAGATCAGATCAGATCACCAAAATGTGATCTTGAAGATCAAGATCAGATCACCAGAAAAATGTGATCTTGAAGATCCAGATCAAGATCGTGATCTTGAAGATCACTTTTCAAGATCACTTTTTAAGTCACTTTTATATGAATTGAAAAAAGTTGTACTCTTGTAGAGTAAACAAAAACAAATTATTTTGTTAATCACTCCTGAAAAGTATCACTCCTAATACTCCCCTGAGGGCTGAGGCAATACAAGCATCGCATCCTACCCATGTCACCTGATCTAAACCACGGGGATTGACGATTCCCCTTTCAGTTTTTCAGGTGGTAAACTTAAAACTTAGTATTATCATAACTTATCAGCAAAGAAAAAACTATTAAATGACCTACATATAGTTTTTAGTTCTATTTTTCTCAATTCTCATTTCTCCAGTCCATAACCCATATCAATGAATGGTCAGCATATATAAGTAAACATTTTTTACATAGAATTTAATTTTACAGTTTTACTGCAGTACGCAATTACTGACAATATAAGGGTAAAAACCGCAAGTTAAGAGTGTTAATTTAATGTTCAACCGCTGTAAACATTTGCTTTCAGCAAAACCAATTGTTCAAAGTTACCATCCGAGAGACGACTTCGTTTGGGGCTATGAACCATGCCAGCAAACGAAAACAACCGTTCCACTGGTGCAGAGGAAGGTAGCGTGGTGTTATACCTCTTGAAGATCTTCTTTATAGCAGGATACCTATCTAAAGAGTCGAGTGCCTTACTGGTGTCCTGCAAATAATTGAGGACTTCCAAGTCTTCCTTGTTGTTAGGAGCAGAGAATGAGCCGTCCATAGTTCTGAAGAAATCGTCTTCAGATGATGAGTCTGAGTTCACCGAACTATTACCACTGCTGTCAGAATTACAATTTCTTACAGCCATTTGCAGCTTGTCTTTTACTTGAGACTTGATTGCTTCATGATCGCCGAAATTAGGCCCTTGCAACAATGATATCCATCTAAGTTTGAAATACGGATGAGATTCTGAGGCCAAAACGGCATCAGTTACCTCGGGGCTCAACGACAAAAAATGACCAAATCTGGCATTGAAGCCAGAGACGACTGCTGCCAGTAATGGCATGCAGTGTCTCAAGCGCAGGTCGTTTGGTTGGATAGGCTCCAATCTTGCGAGGGCATCTTGAGTCACTAGGACTGTGGAAGAAGACAACCGTAGTAGCATTCTTTCTCTGCCTGTAATTTGTTGAGGGCTGCTGCAATTGGTTTTAGAACAGACAAATATTCTGAAATAAATTCCAATTCATTGTCTTTGAGGATGGGTAGATTCAGTTCTTCAAGAGCTACATTCACGTCGTTCTTATGTTTATATATTTGGCTTAATGAGTCGTACATTGAGTTCCATCGGGTGACACATGGGTACCTAAATTGGACGCGTTATTTCCTGTATTTTTTCTGCTGACTTGGGTTTACCAGCAGCATTCCACAGCGCCGAACATTTTCCCATTGCAGAATGCTTTATCTTCTTTAGTCCAGGTGAATTCAGTCCTTTATCTGCATCAGTTGTTGCTACCAAGTTCAATGTGTGGGAGGCACATCGAATATGGGATGATAGTTTCACTGACTCCTCTCCATGCTCTCCTGAATGTTCAGGAAAGTTGCTGATGATAACCTCTTCATCTGAATCTTTTTCATCATCATCTTCATCTGCATCATCTTCATCCGTACTTGCGTGAGGATATTGATAGGTTAGAAAGGGTTCAGCGTCGTGCCACGAAACTTATTCCGTCATTGCGCAACAAGCCTTATGAAGATAGGATTAAAGTGTTAGACTTGTATTCACTCGAAACTAGGAGATTAAGGGGGGAGCTTATTGAAGTTTTTAAAATCGTTAATAACATCGATAACGTGAATTTTGACAAATTGTTCACTTTCGATAATAGTAATACTCGCAATAACGGATTCAAGTTGCGTGGCAGACGTTTCATTACTAATATCGCTAAAAACTTCTTTACGTTTAAAGTAATTGATAAATGGAATAATCTTCCCGCGTCAGTCGTTCATTCTACCAGCGTTAATATGTTTAAGAACCGTCTTGACAGACATTTTAAAGGTATTAACGTTGTTTAATTTAAATAACAACAAAGTTAGTAACAGAAGCTCTGGTGGTGGTGCTCGGGGATGAGTCTGTTGACGATGAATGCCAGCTTGTGACATGCCAGCGTGTGATGCCAGCAATAAAATTATTAAAAAAAAAAAAAAAAAATTAGACTAACACGAATGTAGATGTAGCTCATAGCGTAAACTAACTCACTTTTTGTTTAACTTTACCTACTTTTTTTTTTTTTTTTCTTATCCTCCTTACCTTGCATGTCTCTAACTCTTTTCTTGCATGTTTGTAGTTTGCATGGTATGACAGTGAGTTAAGACTGTGTTTGCATGGTTTGTAAGCGTTCTTATTTTACTTCTTTTCATCTTTCACCCCTCTCCTATTCTCTCCGACTATTTTTCTGACTTGTCGGCAGTGGCCGGCGGATGATGATGGTGAGACACTTTTCCTCTTTTTCTGAATGAATGTTAACCCACGAGTGATAGGTGTTGCTCCTTACTTAACCCCTTATTCTCTTCTCTTCTCTTAACCCCCTACTCTTTCCTTTCTCTCGGGCTAGCCTTAGAGTGGATCTTAGGGTCTTTGTTAGCCTTAGCTTCTGTAGATCTGTAGATCAATGTCGTCAGTACGATTCTGAACACGAACACCGAACTCTTTAAAGCATTTCACCATGTTCGATGCATTGTCGGTGACTGTAGATACAACTTTTCTATAAGATAAACCATGCTCCGAGTTGATCCTGTCCAATATTCCAGCAATTTTATCAAAGCTATGTGTTCCACGAAATCTTCGGCATGCCAGTGCAGCTGATCCTCGCGACAAGTCATCATTGATCTGTAATGTAAGAATATAAAATCAATGTTTGTATGAACATTTTTTAAGCTTAATTTAATAATATGGTTAGACACGCACCAGCTAAACTGCGCCACCAAACATTGAAGAGAAGAACTATGTGATATAAAGGAGGCAATTCAGCGATGAGTCGCCTACCATACCACCACATCAGTGACCCATCCCATAAGAGCAAAATGTGGAAGAGTCCATATTCACAGCCTGTGAATATGACGCGTTCGGTGGAGAAGGGGCGAACGCAACATTTTCGAATTATGCCACAAAATGCAGTTAAAGTTTGTAAACTTTAAACCTTTGTATTTTTCCGGTTTATTGAAATGTTGTATGAATTTGAACACATATTTGAGTAAAATATTGTTGGTAATATGTCGATATAATAAAACGCCAAGAAATTTTACAATATTATTTATTGATAGCTTCTGATGTTAACTGGTGTAATCCATTATTTGGTCCTCTTCGTCGAATGTTGTACTATTACCTGCTTCAACTGTTTCGGTTTCTTCCAGTTGAGTCGTGAAAATTCTCCTGTAGTAATCAATGCTTACAATCTTTTCTTCGGGATAATTACTAAACATCCAAACATTATAGGCACTATACAAACTCTTCACTGAATTAATAGGACCTGAAGCTAAGAATACTCTATTAGGAGAATGGGCTCGTGAGTAATGACTCGTAAAAGTAGGTAACATTTCAATGTGTTCCTTTACTCTTTCAAGCCTCACTTCATCAATTCTATTTGTTGGTATATTCTTTCCTCTTAAATCCTTCTCAAGAACACCTAGTTCACTTTGTTTTCTTACAGCATTCCGTACGCGTTTTTCTGTGAGACCATGAATATTAAGAAATGCTTTTATACAGATTTGATGCACCACACCGTCAGACATTACTGTATACTTAAAAGTAATGTTTCTTCGACTTACATCTTGTTTGGTGTATCTTCGTTTAACAGTACCTCTAGAAACAAATCGCTGTATGTAGCCATTCTGTTCATCAAAACAATCAATCTGCCAAAAAGCATCAAATATTTTGAAACTCCTTGCAAATTCCCAACTTCAGCGAAACACAAATCTTTGCAAGTACAGGGTGGTCCTATAACACGTTTACTAACAATTTTGTTCGTATAACAGCTTCTATACACCTGTCCAGAATTTCTCTTACACTTCATTTTCTGTCTTTTCCAATTTTGTATGTTCTTAGTTCTCTTTCGGCCAACCATAGTAGAAGGGCAATTTTCAATTCCATTTTGAACCATTACAGATTCATTTTCAGACATAATACAAATGAAACTTCACAACAAATTCGCTGACACAACAAACATTGCACACCGAACAAACTATAGATAATGAGGTGGCTATTCGTCTCTACACCACCTGAACTCCTCGATGAACCTATCTCGCTAGTTTATCACCTGTCTTTAAACCTAAATTTTACCGTGAAAGAGTGCAGACTGACATCTAATTTTTTGCATAGGTAAAGCAAAGGTTTTAAAGGATAATTATACGACAAAAAACTCATTTTTCGAATTTTGTGGCGTTCGCCCCTTCTCCACCGAACGCGTCATATAGACTCTTCCACATTTTGCTGTGAATCAGACACAATGACAGATGACAGAATCAGTGAATTAGTGTGAAATTACTGTGAATCACAGCAAAATGAAGACTCACCAAATTAATGAATGAGGAACACATGTCGAATAATTGAAAAGATTACACTATAAGTCTATCAGACTATCAGTCTATCACCAATGGTCAATTTATCAATTATATAAAAATAATACACTAAATCAATAGCATACCAATGCGCAGTGACTCCCATGAAACTGCGGTGATTAGTTGACCATATGTCGCATGTAACACACACATGGTCAACTGCTGCCAGTTTTGCTTGTATGTCTTCCTTCATTGTACTGGTTGGTTGTTGCAAGAGATCTAGCCAGGGTGCGTCTAGATGGCACCTGAACAGCCGGGTTGACGTCTGAAAAAAATATTTAAAAATTAAAACAAATACAATAGATTAGCTATGGAAAAAATATCAAAATATTTAGCTAGGCTAGCGATAGTCTAATGTTCATACAAATAATATGATTAATTATTTTAATCAGATATTAGCTATGGAAAAAATAGCAAAATATTTGAGTTATACTAACATGAAAGAAGATCCTTAAAATTATGTAGTTCAACTAGGCTCAATGGTAGGAGCCCATTAGCCACAAGCGAGAGAATCTTCTTTTCAAGGATATCCTTGCATATTGGTGGTCCTGGTTTTTGCTTGGAAATGTGGAACATGCTTAGTGTTGACTGCTTGGCAATTTTGGCAGGGCCAGCATTGCTGCCGCTGGCATCTTCTTCTTTAGCTGGACGCTTGCGAGATTTCTTCTCCGATTCATATTCACCAAAAAGATCCGAATGTAGTTTCTGCACAAGAAAATAAATTATTATCATGCGGAGAGACTTCTTGAACACCCTGTATAATATTTATCAGAGTATCAAACTTCTAGTTGAAATTAATACTTAACAAGATTCTAAAATTTTGTTATCTTTAACTAAAATTATTTTCACCATGATCAGTGCATTTTTATCCTATGTTAAATTGAAAGCCGAATTTCGTCCTTCAGTAACTAAATAGGAGAAATTACAGACATGGATCAGACAGAGAGAAGACAGATACACCTGGCGTTTTATTATAGTTGGATATCGGCAGTTTTTAATGTAGTTACTAGTCCATAATCTATTAATATCTGAAGTGCACAATATATTCAAATGGACGTCTATGTAAATGTAGCATTAGTCTTGTATGGCACCAGTCACTTAAAATATGACTTGAACCATTATGTTAATATTGCTACTTACTACTTAGTTACTAAGTAGTACTAACCCTGAGGTGCCTCAGAAGATTGCTTGTTGAGTCGAGGCCAGCAGACAGAATTGTAGTTTTCTTTGTACACTGCCTACAAATAACTTTGATACTGTTTCCAGTTTTTTCGACAATTTGAAAATATTTTCCGTTCAATAGCACAGATTGATCCTTATTACCAACATTGTTATCTAAATATATTGAATACTGTTCTGGTGACAACCTAGAATATTTGGTTCCCTTGGAGCCTGTTGAAGTTGTAAAATTGCACTCATTATTAAAAAATTCAATCTGTAAATAAAATATGTTTAGAATTAATTTATTATGAATATGGACCTATAGGCTATATTTTATGCCTATATATATTAATATATTAATAGAACACTTTTAACATAATTGCACAGTAAATTACACTTTTTACGAGCCTAAATTCCACAGCAACTACACCTTCCATGAGCCCACGCATGACGCAAGTCACCCAACTAACAGAAAACATAAACAGTCGGTGTTGAACAAAGTTGCCACCAGATGTCGCTTGGACAAAAAACAAATGACATTCGCATAGCGGCATATTTAAGAATCTGAAATTAAAAGTGATCTTGAAGTCTAAAGTGATCTTCAAGATCAAGATTACAAGAAATAAAGTGATCTTAGATCAAGATCAAGATCACCATAATAAAAGTGATCTTCAAGATCAAGATCAGATCACGATCTTGATCTTCAAGATCACGATCTGATCTTGAAGAGCAAGATCGTGCCCATCTCTGCTCCTACTGAGAGAAGACACCTTGATTTTATCTTCCAATTTACTTCAGACATTCGACACATTTCAGGTTCTTTGAATGTTGTGCAGGATGCTCTATCTCGCATCTCAGCAATTTCTGATCCTGGACTCTCACACATCAACCTTTCAGAGATGGCTGAGGCTCAGTCCACGGATACAGACCTCCAAGCTCTTATTAATTCACCCACTTCGTTGCAAGTCCGCTCTTTACCAGTTGAACCCAAGTCAGAGTTACTAATTTTGTGTGACGTCTCGACTGAGCATATTCGACCGTTGGTCCCACAAGGGCTGCGAAGAGCTGTTTTTGCTAAACTTCATTCCCTTTCTCACCCGGGAATTAAAGCCACCCAAAAATTAATTGCAGCTAGATTTGTATGGCCAAGTATGAACAAAGATATCCGCAATTGGACTCGATCTTGCCTTCAATGTCAGCGTGCCAAAGTTCACCGACACACAAAGTCAGAATTCGGTACCTTTCCTTTGCCAAAGGCTCGTTTTGAGGCCATACATCTAGACATAGTCGGCCCCCTCTATTCTTCTCGAGGTTATACCTATCTTCTCAATGTCATTGATAGGTTCACAAGATGGCCAGAAGCTGTTCCTTTGACTTCTTGTACTGCTTCTGCAGTAGCTCATGCCTTTGTTTCATGTTGGGTTTCCCGTTTTGGAATACCTGCAACCATTTGCACAGACAGAGGTGCTCAGTTTGAATCGGCCTTATGGAAGGAACTCATGCTCCTTCTTGGGACTGAGCGCATCAGAACAACAAGCTATCACCCGCAATCCAATGGAGTGGTAGAACGCTTCCATCGTCAACTTAAAAGTTCCTTGCGAGCCACTGATCCATCTACTACATGGGTGGACCGGCTACCCCTAATCCTACTCGGAATTCGTACTGCTCTGAAGACTGATCTTGCATGCTCTGCAGCAGAATTAGTTTACGGTACCACACTCCGGTTACCTGGAGAATTTTTCACACCTACACCCATTAATCCCACATGTGATCCTGCTTCGTATGTCAAGACATTACGCTCTGTTATGAAGCAAATTCGTCCCACAGCACCTAGAACTTCCACTTCACAAACTACCTTTCTTTCCCTGATTTACAAACTTGCACACATGTTTTCTTGAGACATGATGCTCACCGCTACCCTCTTCACTGTCCCTATGATGGTCCCTTCCTTGTGCTAGACCGTAAACCCAAAACTTTCATCATCGACAAGGTGGGCAAGCGTGAAACCGTTTCTGTGGACCGCTTGAAACCAGCATACCTTGATTTTTCTCCAACAAAAGATCCTATCCCTCCTCAATCTTCTGTACCTCTACCTCAAATACAGGTACAGCAACCTATCCCTCCTCAATCTTCTGTACCTTCATCTCATATACAGGTACAGCAATCTACCCTTCCTAAATCCTATGTATCACCACCTGATCCAAGGGTACAACAATCTATCATCCCTCTTCCAATTCTCCTTCATTATCGCAACCAACTGTCTTTGAACCAGCCAGTGGCCCCATTGCACAGGCATCAAGAATCCCCTTCCCCCAATGTCCCTACTGCATCTGTAGCACCATCCATGCCTTCAGAACCAGTGCTGCAGGATATTGCCGTCCAAAAGCAAACAATGACTCGTTCTGGAAGAATCATTCGTAAGCCAGTGCGCTTTGACATTCAAGTGTTTTTTTTTATTTACCCCTGACAACCATGTTTTTGGGGGGCAGTACTTGTAGTGCCTTGCACCACAAGATTATTTTTTTATTAGTGAAAATTGCCACAAGTTGGCACAAGTGAAATATTTTAAGTCTAAATAAATAAATACAAGTTAAACATGTCCAGTGATCAAATTTAATTCTTAAGCATTGTGTATAGTAATTTAGTTAAAAATTAAAGTGCAATCATTAAAGAAGTTTAAAGTAAATATAAAAATATATTTTGTGCTTTCTAAACAATGTAAATTTTGGGGGCATGGTGTGACTAGACGTGAGTTTGCTTTTAAGGATTATTTTAGCTTGTTGGTAAAATTGTGAAGTAAAAACAAACTTATGTACAACGACAACACAAAGGGCGCCGTTTACACATTTTTATGATCTAAAAACACGGCGCCAGCAAGCAAAGGTTCTTCGTGGTATGTTCCTATTTATAATGTTTATTTTTTTTACTATTGCATATCTGTATGCAATACCGCATACTGCAGACATTAACAAGCCTTATACTGTTTGTGATTAGTACTGTAAGATTCATACTATAAATAGTACTGTAAGATTCATACTATAAATAGTACTGTAAGATTCATACAATAAATTACCTTAGGCTAAGTTAGGTCTATTTAGGCAAAAGCCAAATTGTAAATTACTCTAGCCTAGCTGAGGCCTACCGTAGCCTTTGTTTTAAATAATTAACCTCAGCTCCACTATATTGAAGAGGCATAGGCCTGCTCATTAATTTTCTTAGTATATTTTACTTTATAAGCCTATTATGTTTCATGTATTTTCTTAGCAGATGGCCTACTAGTCATTTGTGGCCTACATACTTCCTTAGTTTTCCTGTTCAACTTAACACAATCCCATAATGAAGTTTAACTGTAATTCACCATCCACAGGTTACTGGGCCTATATAGCATATATATTTTAATTATCAATTTTTACCATTTTTGTATCATTTTTTGTCTGGAATATTACTTACAGTATTCTTGTCTCTCTCTTTGCAGACAAGGTTGTCATTGTGGCTATTATTTGTCTATTAATATTAATTCTATTAGTTGTTTAATATTATTTGTATATTAATATTAGTTCCATTAGTTGTTTATTATTATTAGTTGCATATCTGTATTAGTTACATTATTAATATTAGTTATCTACCAATATTATTTGTATATTAATATTAGTTCCATTAGTTGTTTATTATTATTAGTTACATATTAATATTAGTTATCTACCAATATTATTTACATACTATTATTTAGACATTATTATTTGTATATTATTATTATTATTTACATATTTATTATTATTATTAGTATCAGTATTAGTTGCAGACTGTTATATATTAGCTAAACGGTGCCACTATTTAATTCCGCATTTATATGTCAATCAAAGTTGTTACGGGTAAAAATCCTCCTTGCATTCATAAATAATTGTTGCATATAGTTTATTAATTGATGTCAATAAAATACAAAATTCATGTTGATGATTTCATAATCAGTCCTTCCCTTCTTTTATTAAAATTAATTTTGCGCCACAGTGCTGGATGCCAATCTAGTATTTGGGCGCTGGTGACCCTGGTAATTAATTATTTACGTAAAGGTCAGTAATAATAAATTAGACCCTTACAACTTCATTGCACAGGCTAAAGAAAAATGAGTTGTTAAATGAATACGATGAGGCCATCCTAAGCTATGTAAAGGAGGGCTATGCTGAAAGGGTGCAAAGTGAGCTGGTGAGCCAGGAAGCATGCAGTGGTACGGCGAGACAAAACTACCACCAAACTGTGGGTAGTTTTTGATGGCTCAGTCAAGGACAAAGGTGGTGTATCCTTGAATGACTGTTTGGATGGTGGGCCAAATTTAAATGCAGATTTAATTTCCTTGTTACTGAGATTCAGGTTTGGTAGAGTAGCATTGACTTCAGATGTGAAGCAAGGATTTTTGAGGATAAAGTTAGAACCAGAGGACAGAGATGCAGTAAGGTATCTGTGGGTGGATACGAAAGACTTGTTGGAAAATGAACCCAAAGTTCAAGCATATAAAATGAAGTCAGTAGTGTTTGGCCTCAGCTCTGGTCCATTTCTGTTGGCAGCTACTATGCAGTACCATTTTAAGAAATATTCTGAAGTCTATCCTAATACTATTGAACACATAAGGAAAAATTTTTATGTTGATGATTTGCTGTGTTCAGTGGATAATACAGAAATGGCTAAACAGATATTCATGGAGGCTAGAGCTATAATGAGGGAGGCTGGCATGGAGCTTAGAAAATGGCAGACCAATCATTCTCAGTTACAACAGTTTATGAATCAGTCCTGTGTAGTACCTGATGCAGCAGAAAGTATTGAGGATTCTGGTATTAAGGAGTTGTGGGCAATAGACACATAGGTGCTAAGCATTGTTTGGCAGCAAGGAGAGGATTTGTTTACCTTCAATGGGAAATCTTTAGTAGAGCTGGCTGAGAATGAGACAAGGTGGACAAAACGTACAGCTCTTAGTTTGGCTTCGAAGGTCTTTGATCGTCTTGGATTCCTGGTTCCATTCGTGATAAAGCAAAAAATTTGGTTTCAGAGCCTCTGGGAAATTGGACTTGGTTGGGACCAAGAGTACCCGATCATATGGTGGTAAGTGGAAATATTGGTTCAAAGAATTGGCACATTTTGGAAACATTGAAATCCCAAGATGGTACTTTGTGGAGTTGAACAATACTCCAGATAATTTGGAGTTGCACATCTTTTGTGATGCAAGTGAGGAGCCTATGCAACTTGCATTTATATAAGAGACACATTCGAAGAGGAAGTAAGTTGCAGAGTGGTTGCTGCAAAGAGTAGAGTAGCACCGTTGAAAAGGCTTTCTATTCCAAGGTTGGAATTGATAGGTGCAGTCACTGCGAGTCGGCTTGCAGTTAGTGCAAAACTCTTTGGCCCTTTATGAAATTCCAAGCTATTATTGGATAGACTCCACTATAGTTTGGCACTGGTTAAGAAGCCAGGCAAGGAAATGGAAACCATTTGTTGCCAAATAGGGTGGATGAAATTTAAGCATACTGTTAGAAAATCTAGAAGAGGAAGAGCCATTGTTGTCCAAAGGCGATGTGATGACTAAGCTGATTGATACAGCATTGCTTGTATATATTAAGTTAAGGTGTGTATATATCCATCTCATAATTGTAAGGTTAGTGAAAAATTCATTTAATTTAGAGCTAGCATTTTTGGGCTCTTGTGGCATCATTGTTTGGGCACTCTTGTGGCATCATTTTTTTGGGCACTGCGCGTCCTTCCTACTCGTTTGTTGAATGCGGCACTTACAGGGCGTAGTCTTATAGAGAGCTCTCTTGCAATTCAGTTTGGTTGTTTAGATACAAGATTGTTGCATCGTGCAATGGTGCAAGTTGTGTGTTGTTGCAAGGTTTAGAAAGAAAACCATAAATAGTGCCCTTTTTGTTTTTTATCTTAATTTTATGCAACTGAGGCCTAAGGTAGGCCCATATCGAGTCAGCAACACTGAGGTAGGACCTAATAGGACCTCCAAGTCCGTAAGTTTTAGTCTAGCTTAACTTGGGCTGTATGTTAAACTTGCCCTTCAGAGTTGGCCGGTCAGGGCTCAGCTGGGATTCTGAACCTGTGATAGCGTGGGGTAGACACCCCAGTTAGGTTACTTAGGTTCTAGCAAACAATCAAAAGCACTTACCGGTGCGTTGAATTAGATATTCCTTTGGGAGCCTACCATTTTATTCCTGTGTCCCACAAACAGCCTACCTAACTCTCTCTTACATTACCAATTTAGAAGCTATAGACATTACCCCTAACTATACTTAAGTACGGACAACTTCCTACCCCATTTGTCACCTTAGAAACACCACCTAATTACACTCAGCACCCACGATTAGGTCAGATAGGAAAAAACATCTCTAGGCTAGCCCAAAACAATACAAACAGCCGCGTTGGTTCGTTTATGCCTTGCTGTTGCCATTCAGCTTAGCTTTAGTGATATTTCCCCTTTAGTGACTTTTAGACTATATACATATATATACACACACGTCACCTCACTCCTCCCCTACAAGTTTAGTCTGTCAGGGGGATGAGGGACCCTAGACGACCTGCGGAGCGGGGTTGATGTAGTAGGATTAGGTGCAACCTGCATAGGCGGGCGAGTTGAACCATTTTCCGGAGGATCAGTTCTCTCTTCCGGAAGACTCTGGTCCTTCTGCAATTCACGTTCCCATATCTGGTCCTGATGGCGTTTAATAGAACGACCATCTTCTAGTTGGCACTTGAAGGAAACAGGACCCGTTCTCTCCTGCACAGTTGCAGGAACCCATTTTGGTCCAGCCCCATAGTTGCGAATCATAACTGGATCATTAGGTTGCGCTTCTATAACTCTCCCTCTTTTAGTGTCGTGGTACAATTTCTGTTTTTCCTGATGGTAAAACTCGTTGTTGTAACGTGGTGTGAGGTGGTAATTGATATTTAAACAAAAATTTATCCAACACCACTTGCATTTCCTCCCCACGAGAATGACGCAAGGCCGACTTGAAAGTACGGACCATGTTTTCCGCGAGACCGTTAGTAGACGGGTGGAAAACACTAGACCGGACATGTCTAATGCCATTTAGGTGGACGAAAGAACGAAATTCTCCACTGGTAAAACAAGTACCATTGTCGGAAACCAGGACTACGGGTAAACCCCATCGAGCGAAAACCCGAACGGAGTAAGCGAATAGTAACACCCGAAGTCGTGGAAGTGGTTGGAAAAATTTCCACCCACTTAGAGTAGTCGTCCACAATGACTAGGAAATAAGTATTATTTATAGGACCTGCATAGTCAACATGGATCCTATGCCACGGTATAGTAGGCCATTCCCAAGGATGAAGTGGACTTTTCCTTGGGAGATCTCTGTTCTCTAAGCAGCTTTGACAGGAACGAACCAATGATTCGAGTTCTCCATCTAAACCAGGCCACCAGAAATAAGCTCTCGCCAGCTCTTTCATTTTTGTTGCACCCATGTGTTCAGCGTGAAGTTCCTTCACTAAATTCGACCTGCCTTCATTTGGAATAATCACTCTGTGGCCCCATAAGAGACAGCCATTTTGAATCGAGAGGCCAGACTGACGTTGATAAAAAGGCTGTAATTCACTCTCAACCTTAGTAGGCCAACCAACTGAGCAGAAATGGATGACCCTAGACAGAATAGGGTCTGATTTTGTCCACTGCTCTATTTGTACCGCAGATACTGAGTGGATTCCAAAAACTCCACCAAGTGAACCCATTCTGTAGGTATAGGTACACAATCATTTGGATTTTCTAAGGGCAACCTACTTAGCGCATCAGCCGTACCTAGAAGTTTACCTGACCGATGTACTAAGTCAAATTTATAGGCTTGTAGAATCAGTGCCCATCGTTGAATCCTACCTGAGGCCATAACTGGAATATTTTTATTAGGTGAAAATAAACCTAAAAGAGGCTTATGGTCAGTAATTAGTTTAAATTCATGACCCCATAGATAGAAATGAAATTTTTTTATGCAAATACTAAGGCTAATGCTTCACGTTCCACTTGTGCATATCGTCTTTCAGTCTCAGTTAGTGTTCTAGAAGCAAAACAGATAGGCCTATCTACACCATCAATGTGGTGAGATAACACTGCCCCAATTCCATAAGAACTGCTGTCTGCTGAAACTACGAGAGGAAGTTTAGGATCATAATGCACTAGGAGAGTGGACTTTAGTAGTACGTCCTTGGAAGCCTCAAATGCTTCCTTTTGAGTTTTCTCCCATCTCCACTGTTCCCCAGATCGTAATAGCTTATTTAGGGGTTCAAGGAAAGTCGATGCATTAGGCAAAAATTTCCTATAAAAGTTTAGGAGACCTAAATAAGCTTGTAACTGTGTGATGTTTTGTGGAGGTAGTGCATTTTTTATTGCTTCTAGTTTATCCACCGTTGGATGAATGCCTGAGGCATCTATGCGGAACCCTAAATATGAAACCTCGTTAGTGATCCATGAACATTTTTCTCTCTTTTGCTTAAGTCCGGCATCCCGGAGTCTTTTTAGACCCGTGGTTAATCTAGTTAGGTGTTCTTTTTTAGACGAACCTGAAATGAGGACATCATCTAGAAAGCAAAGTACCCCTGGAATGTGACCTAGAACTTGGTCCATTGTCCTCTGAAAAATACCCGGAGCCGATGCTATTCCATAGCATAGCCTATTGTACTTATATAGGCCTCGGTGCGTATTTATGATAGTTAGTTCTTTAGAGTTTTCATCTAAACTTAGTTGAGCATAGGCTTGGGACATATCGAGTTTTGTGAAATATTTACCCCCAGCAAGAGAGCTAAATAATTCATCAGGCTTGGGTATAGGATAGCAATCTAGAAGGACGGCTCTATTTGCTGTTAAACGGTAATCCCCACATAACCGCACGGACTTGTCCGGTTTTAGTACAGGAACTACTGGGGCAGCCCACTTAGCGTGTGTGACTGGTTCGATAATTTTATCTTTTAGCAGCCTGTCAATTTCTAAATCTACCTTCTCCCGCAGTGCATACGCAATTGAACGAGCCTTACAAAATTTCGGAGTTACATTAGGATCTACTTCTATGCAGACCTGATGGCCTTTTAGGTTGCCTACTTCAGGCCCAAAAACAGAAGAAAACTCCCTTAACAATGAGTCTATGTCAGACGGATATGAGAGTGTATGCACATCTGCCTGACCCTTTGGCAAGATTTTGTCAATCGGCATTTTCAAAGCATCATCCAATCACGGCCTAGTAGAGTAGGCCCTTGCTCATCCACTAAAAGGGTTAAGGGATGAGACAAAGTTTTCTGGTTGAGTGTAACTGTGACGGATGCTTCTCCACAAATAGGTATTCGTATGTCCCCATATTTCTTTAATATAATTTTAGATGCATGTAATTTAGGTGTATTTTTGAAAGTTTTGTCAAAAACTGTTTTGGACATGACAGTTCGGGCAGCACCTGTATCTAGTTCTAGAGGAACTGTAATTCCATTTAGGCCTACCTCTACAATATATGGGCCTGTATTATTCCCACTTTGTTGCTCATAAAATAGGTACTACACTCCAATGTTCGAAGTATTTCCCCTTTGAGGATTTACACTAGAAATGTTAAAATTAGAATTTTCACCCTTGTTTTCTTTGAAAAACACACTTTAGCTATGTGGCCTATTTTACTACAGTTTCGGCAAACTGCTTCTTTAAAAGGGCAGTCCTTCTTCCAATGGTGTTTTCCACACCCCGTACATGGCTTGGAAGGCTTAGTAGAATTAGTAGGCTTAGTCGTATTCGCCTCATACCTTTTATTTGCCTGTCTAGTAGGCTCATTAGGTCTGCCAGGCCTAGAAGATTTAAAGCTATTTACGTGTTGGGCTTTACTACTGTGATTGCCAAAAGCTCTAACATCTTTAGCAGCTGCTTCTCAGGGCTCTCTGGGCAGACTCCTCTTTGAGACCCATTACAAACCTATCTCTCAGCATTTCATCTAATATGTCCCCAAATTTACACGTACGGCTGTGGCTTTTTATTCCTGCAACAAACTCTGCAATGCTTTCATTTCCCGTCTGATGCCTTTGTTGGTTTACGTCGTCGTCGTCGGCCTAGGCAAGCTACGGCTTGGGACCGTAGCGCATCTATCCGGTATAGGTTAACCTGGATGATGTAGCCATAAGCACTGCCGCTAGTTAAGTGCCAACCAGTGATTATCTCACTAGCCGTATTGAGTCCGTTAGGCGAAACTGCGACAGTACCAAAGGTGGAAAATATAACCATTGGTTTTCTATTATTTATTTGTAAAATGGACATGGTATTAGATTAAAATAAATATTTGAATATAAATAATTAACTGACAATTGTGATATATAATTAATTATGTTTACATACAATAAAATAATATAGTATACATAAAATTAGTATTAATGTGGTTCACAATTGAATTATAATGGGGTAACTAATTTAAAATGAATTTATACTATTCCGAAATTCAAGACGGTAAAATTAACATTTATCTTGAAACTAAAATAAGAGTATTCACTACACACTCCCCCACCAGAGAGGAAGTTCAAAGAGTTCCGAACGACACAGATTTCCGCTGAACCTTTTTGGTAGCTACTTGTACCTCACTTAAGGTTGATTCCAAAAACGCAGGCTTAAGACGATCGATAGAAACCTTGTCGACCTTGGAACCGCGCTGGATGAGAAATGATTTGCGCGTACGTCGGAGAACTTCATAGGGTCCGTCATATGGACATTGGAGAGGCCGTTTTGGGACAGGTACACGAACGAAAACGTGGGTGCAAGACTGGAGGGCTGGGGAAACAAAGATGTTCTGTTGGCTAGTCAATCGAGGGGGAACAGGCTGAAGGGACTGCATGTGAGAGGAAAGTGTTTGAGCGAATTCCGTAGGATCACATGACTTATCCCCTGCAGTGAAGTAGCCACCTGGTAGCCGCAGTGTTGTTCCATAGACTAGTTCGGCCGCTGTAGTCTTCAGATCACTCTTAAATGCAGAGCGAATACCAAGCAACACGAGTGGAAGCTTATCCATCCAATGGGAGTCTTCGTGACACATAAGGGATGACTTCAGCTGGCGATGGAAGCGTTCGACGAGGCCGTTAGCTTGCGGATGATACGCACAGGTATGCGCATGTACTGTACCCAACAAGCTGGTAAACTTCTTCCAAAGCGAAGACTCAAATTGGCGACCTTGGTCAGTGATGACTTTTGTCGGCAATCCAAATCTTGATACCCATCCATGAAGAAAGGCTCTTGCAACAGTTTCCGCTTGGATATCAGGAAGTGGAATGGCTTCAGGCCATCTGGAAAAGCGGTCGAGACAGGTGAGCAGATAACGTTGGCCTTGAATCACTGGAAGAGGGCCAACAATGTCTACATGAATTACCTCAAATCGCTGGGATGGGGGCGGAAATGCGTCAAAGGGGGACCTGGTGTGCCTTTGGACTTTGGCACGCTGGCAGGCAAGGCACGTTTTGGTCCAGTGTTTGACATCCTTCCGCATCGAGGGCCAAACAAAGCGAGAGGTAACCAGGTGTTGCGAAGCACGGATACCAGGATGGGAGGGCTTATGAAGATCCGTGAAGACTGCTTGTCTGTGACATGGAGGGACATAAGGGCGAATAGCAGCTGTTGATACGTCGCAATAGAGGGGCACAGACAATCCTGGCATACTCATTTTCTTGAGGGAAAGTGAGTGAGTGGAGTCTTCTCTGAGCAGGTCTTGTAGTTCCGTATCCTTATCTTGATCCTGTGCAATAGCATTCCACAGTGTAGAGCTGAGGGTAACAGAAGTAATCTCTATTCTTGAAAGTGCATCCGCTGGAGTGTTCAAGACACCTTTGATGTGGCGGATATCTGTTGTAAATTGCGAGATATAATCGAGTTGCCTGATGACTCTGGGAGAGTGGTTACAGCTGTTGTTATTGAAGACAGTGACCAAAGGTTTGTGGTCGGTAAAAACACTAAACTCTCGGCCTTCAAGGAAATGTTGAAAATGCATCACGTTTAAGTAAATAGCAAGAAGTTCACGTCCGAAAGCACTATAACGCGTTTGGGCTGGCTGCAGCTTTTTCGAGTAAAACGCGATGGGTGCTTGTTGACCGTTAATGGTTTGTTCCAACACTCCACCGATCGCAACATCTGATGCATCGACCGTCAGAGTTAGGGGGCATCACTGATAGGAAATGACAAAGACAATGCACTATTGATAGCATTTTTGGCATTGTCGAACGCCTGTAAACTATCGCTACACCATACCAATTTCGTTACCTTGCGTTTGTGTGTGATCATAGCGTGTAGAGGAGCAAGAACACTGGCACAGTTTTTAATGAACTTGTGTAATAATTTACCAAACCTAGAAACCGACGTAACTCACGCTGATTACTTGGCATAGGGTAATTTTTTATCACTTCACACTTGTCCTGAAGGGGGGTAATTCCGTGCTGCGAAATCGTGTGACCAAGAAATTCCAAGGTTGGCTGTGCAAACACACACTTAGATGCATTAATAGTAACACCGTATTGTTCTAAGCGTTGAAAGAGGAGTGAAAGATGTTCCTTATGTTCCTCTTCCGTTGAGCTGGCCACAAGCAAATCATCGATGTAGGCATAAACAAAGTCTAAGCCTCTGGTGACCTCATCTATAAACCTCTGAAAGGTTTGCGCAGCATTCCGTAGCCCGAACGGCATCTTCAAAAATTCGAATAACCCAAATGGTGTACAAACTGCAGTCTTGGGAATATCCGAAGGCTCTACGGGAATGTGGTGGAAAGCCTTAACGAGATCTATTTTACTGAAGATAGATTTGCCGTGGAGAAGAGAAGTAAAGTCTTGGACATTTGGTACCGGATATCGGTCCGGGATGGTTGTCGAATTTAAAAACCGGTAATCCCCACATGGTCTCCAGTCTCCTGACTTCTTCTGGACCAGGTGTAGGGAGAGGACCAACTGCTTTTGGAAGGTCTTATTATCCTAAGATCCAGCATAAGCTGGAATTCCGATTTGGCAGCTTTCAGTTTGTCCGGGGCAAGACGTCTGGGTTTTGCAAACACAGGGGGACCTTTTGTTGTAATGTGATGGGTAATGGTGTGCTTAATGGTATCACCCATCTGCATTGGTTGAAGAATTCCTGGATATCGTTGGAAAAGGCACTGGTACATGGAATTAGGGGGAACGAGGGAAAGTGCAGAGTTCGAGGCGTCCGGAAGGGCAACCTGTTTGGCAAGAACAGAAAGCAGTGTGGCCTGGTCGCATAAGCGTCGCTTGTCAAGATCCACCAGGAGTTTGAAATGCTGGAGGAAGTCAGCGCCGATTATGGGATGCCGCACTTGAGCACAGATGAAAATCCACTTGAAGGATCGGTGAAGGCCCAAGTTTAGTTCACGCGACTGAGTACCGTACGTGGGTATGCGTGAACCGTTAGCAGCGTATAGAGGCGGAGATTCCGAGTGCGTATGACCAGATTTTTGAGGGAATACACTGACTGACGCTCCGGTATCAACCAAGAAATTGATACCAGAGTTCCTGTCCTTTATGAATAACAGGTTGGCAGTGCGAGTACTAGACGCCATTAGGACTCGCTGCTGGGGTTTTCCGACGAAAAATTGCAAGGGGAGATGCACTTCCTAGCCTTCTTTCCAAATTTCGCGTGGTAGAAGCAGATCTTCCGGAACTCGAACGATGTCTCTTCGTAAATCTTGACCGAGAATGGCTTCTTTGCCGTTGATTTTGTAGCAGAGAACAAACGTGGTTGAGTTGTTGACTTAACTCTTTCACTTTCAATTCCAGTTCCGATTGTGTGTTCACGTTGTTGACCGGAGCTGTGTCAATCTCCACTACTTTGTCGGCAGTTTCTGCTAGTTTATCAACTGGAGTAGCAGGATCCATAGTGGCCAAGACACGCTGAGCTGATGGAGGAAGTTTCTGCAAGAACAACTGTCTAAAGATGTCCTTATCGAAGGTTTGTGCGCGTTCGCCTAGCGCACTGCATAGCCCTCAGCATTTGAGTGGGCTTACGGTCTCCAAGTTCTTCTTTTGAGATTAACTGATGTAGTTTCTCACGCTCGGAGACAGTGGTGCGGCACAGGATGGCAGACTTCAGATCGTTGTACGGGTCCTCACTCGTGGAAGTAGATATGATGACGTCACGGACTTCAGAGATGATGCTCGCTGGTAGAGAGGACAAAACATGATCGTATTTCGTCCTGCTAGTGGTGATCCTTCCCAAGTTGAATTGTGATTCCACTTGGTGGAACCAAATAAATGGATCACCCGGCCAGAAGACGGGGAGCTTTACGCTCAAGTGGGAGATGGCACCAGCGTCGTCAGGCATCTTCTCCTATGCTTGCTGACGTACAAGCAAGACGACAAGTTACCAACGAAGAAGTGGAGGTTGAGACGAGCGCAGGCACAGAGCGCACGGGCAGGGGTGAGGGGCAGAGGGCACGAGCGACATTACAGTCTGGTCCTAGTCGCTCGGGTGAAGGGGGTGATGGGCACGAACGACGTTACAGTCTGGTCCTAGTTGCTCGGGTGAAGGGGGTGATGGGCACGAACGACATTACAGTCTAGTCCTAGTCGTTCGGGTAGAAGGGGTAATCCAGCTCCGGGTCACCAATTGTTGGTTTACGTCGTCGTCGTCGGCCTAGGCAAGCTACGGCTTGGGACCGTAGCGCATCTATCCGGTATAGGTTAACCTGGATGATGTAGCCATAAGCACTGCCGCTAGTTAAGTGCCAACCAGTGATTATCTCACTAGCCGTATTGAGTCCGTTAGGCGAAACTGCGACAGTACCAAAGGTGGAAAATATAACCATTGGTTTTCTATTATTTATTTGTAAAATGGACATGGTATTAGATTAAAATAAATATTTGAATATAAATAATTAACTGACAATTGTGATATATAATTAATTATGTTTACATACAATAAAATAATATAGTATACATAAAATTAGTATTAATGTGGTTCACAATTGAATTATAATGGGGTAACTAATTTAAAATGAATTTATACTATTCCGAAATTCAAGACGGTAAAATTAACATTTATCTTGAAACTAAAATAAGAGTATTCACTACACCTTGAATAAATTTGAAACGTTCATAGATGAGAACTACTCGGGGTTTGTAGTGATCGGTTAGGGCCTGTACCAATTCATTATAGGTGCAAGTTTCCGGTGCTTTAGGAGAAACTAGGTCCATAACTAAACCAAACGTTTTAGGGCCTATTATAGTTAAAAAGGTAGGTACTTTCTTAGCATCAGGAATGGAATTTGCCTCGAAAAACAACCTCACCCTAGTGGCATAAGCTTCGAAGTCCTCCCCAGAGTCTTCGTAGGGGCTTATATGGCCAATCACCGACATGCTGGAGCAAAACCGAATTAGGCCAAATAACGTGAAGTAGGTTAGATTTGGTTTAAATTTGATCTAGTTACTCCCCAGTTAGGGCTGAATAGTGAATTGTATTAGAGTGAGGGCTGAGTAGGAATTAGTATTAGAGTTAGGGCTGAGTAGGAATTAATTTTAGAGTTAGGGCTGAGTAGGAATTAGTTTTAGAGTTAGGGCTAAGTAGGAATTAGTTTTAGAGTCAGGGTTGAGTAGGAATTATTTTTAGAGTTAGGCCGGCGGGACCTACGCTATAGTACGGTAGCTTACCCACACAAACAAACCAAATCGGAAGGACCCACTAGGCTACATCCAATTTTCCAAACAACCACTTGAACCCAATAAGCCAAATTAAACCAATGAGCCAAATTTAACGCAATGAACAAAATTTAATCAAATGAGCCAAATTTAATCAAATGAGCCAAATTAAATCCAATGAGCTTAATTGAATCCCATGAGCTTAATTGAATCCCATGAGCTTAATTGAATCCCATCCTCGTCGCCAAATGTGATAGCGTGGGGTAGACACCTCAGTTAGGTTACTTAGGTTCTAGCAAACAATCAAAAGCACTTACCGGTGCGTTGAATTAGATATTCCTTTGGGAGCCTACCATTTTATTCCTGTGTCCCACAAACAGCCTACCTAACTCTCTCTTACATTACCAATTTAGAAGCTATAGACATTACCCCTAACTATACTTAAGTACGGACAACTTCCTACCCCATTTGTCACCTTAGAAACACCACCTAATTACACTCAGCACCCACGATTAGGTCAGATAGGAAAAAACATCTCTACGCTAGCCCAAAACAATACGAACAGCCGCGTTGGTTCGTTTATGCCTTGCTGTAGCCAGTCAGCTTAGCTTTAGTAATATTTCCCCTTTAGTGACTTTTAGACTATATACACATATATACACACACGTCACCTCAAAACCCAATAAAATAAAATATAACATGGTCCTTCGAAATGGGATTCTAGCCCAAGACTGAGTCAGTGACTCGGCAAAGTTCTGATTGTGCAAATTGTAGTCCACGTTAGGCCTGGACGGGTTGAGCATAATTGAGTTAAGATCCCAGAGTAGAAAGTTTGGTCTCCCAATTGCGAAACTTGGCCACTCGTCTGTCGTTGTTTTGGGCCTACATTTTTACCGGTTTGGTTAATTTTGGTTTGTTGTTCGTAGGCGAAGATTGCAGACCATGCGCCAGTTACTTGGGTGGAAAATTTGGTATTCCATACTGGTGGTTGGTCAGTACCCCACTCAAGCAATTCAGTTTATTTAAAAAAAAGAAAAATTTGGGTTTGATCAGTTTGGTTAAGTATTTTTGCCAATTCAGCTTATTTGGCATTGAGCCCAATTGTTGTTTGCATTGAAGATGAGTGCAGTTGAATTGAACAAGTTTAAAAAAAAGGAGAAGCGCCTACAATGGTCTAATTACAAAGGTCATTGCCGCTATAGATTCTGCCATAGAGCAAAAGGATTTAAGCTTAGTGACTGCGCAGCTTTCCATATTAGAACTAAAAAGTTTGCTCTCAGCGAAGTAAATGTTAAAATTGAGGCTCTTATAGAAGAGGATGAAATAGAAAATAACATAATTTACTTTGAAGAGATTATTGATGATATAATTAAAGTATGCCACAGAGCAAAAGAGTTTAGCAGCTCAGTAGAGTTAGAGACCAGATCTAATAGTGGAACACAACCCTCAACAAATGGTGTTGTGAAGTTAAGGTTAACAGATCTGCAGTTCAATTACCGAAGCTTGTACTCAAAACATTTTCTGGGATTATTCAGGAATAGCAAGGATGGGCAGACAGTTTTCAATCAGCAGTTCATTCTAGTCAAGTGTTAAGTGCAGTGGAGAAGTTTAATTATTTGCAGTCCCTCTTGGAAGTGGAGGCAGCAAAGACAATAGCAGGATTAGCATTAACAGAGGCTAATTATAATGTGGCTTGGGATATATTAAAGAAACGGTTTGGTAAACACGAGATCTTAATTAAAAGCCACCTCCGCGAACTTTTAGCTATACCTCCTGTTAATAATCCCTATAGTGTCAAGGAGTTACGGCAGTTATATGATGAATTTGAAGTTAGAACTAGGTCCCTGGACAACTTGGGTGTAAGACTGGAAAGGTATGGTATAATGTTGGTCACTATACTGGAGTCTAAATTGCCTAGCTCAATTTTGCTTGAATTAAGTAGGGGACACTCTACAGAACATGTGTACATCCCCCTTTAGCAGATGTTAAGTCTTTTAGGCACAGAATTAGCAAGACGAGAGGGAATTGAGTTTGCACAGTGGGATGTTAAACAAGGGGACAAAGGCAGGCACAGCACCAAAGTCTCTACAAAAAGGAATAGCCCAGGTACAGTGTCAGCTCTACATGCATCCTCTGAGAATAAATTAAAGGGAATCAAGGAATGCATATTTTGCGAAGGCAACCACAAGTCATATAAATGTGAGGTGGCTGAGGCTTTACCTGTTGAGGAGAGAAAGGACAGGGTAACTAAGTCCACAGCATGTTTTAAATGTTTTTTGAAAGGTCACAGAGCAAGGTTTTGCAAGTTTAAAATTTTGTGCAAAAAATGCCATGGCCGGTATGGAAAACTGATACGTGTGGGTAGTTGGGAGGTAACGAAAATGCTCCACCGAGTAGGTAGGTAGTTAATCTAACAATTATTAAATTCCTTTTATGTCAATAACTGGGTGGATGAAACCAATTGGTTGCTCACCAGAGTTATTCTCCACATTAGTATTTATATACTGTGTGATAGAGCGTGCTCGGTAATACACATACATTACCGATCAACCAACTGAAAAAACCAAGAGGACGCTGGTAGAAAAAAGCCCAGCGAAAAAGAAAAGGAGAACAAAAAGAGCCAACGAGAGAAGAAGACGGAACGGAGAGAAGGAAGAGGCAAAACAACGGAAAAAGATCCCCACCAGCAAGTACGCTCTCAACAACGGAGAAAAGAGAAGAGGGACTGTCTAATAACACTCGGTAAGTGATCAGTTGTGGTTTTTAGCCCAGTTAATTAAGGGACATAATAATATTAAGCTGGGTCAGACAAATTAGGCCTACATTGTGGTCTAAGACCTAGCATCAACTCATAGCTTAACAAAGGTGAAGGTAAATTACCCTAACCTAATTTGGTGAGGAATCCTACTGTGGACCTCAAATTACTCTGCCCGCTCTGGACCATTTCCGGAATCTCTAGGCTGACCCCTACAAGGCTAGGCTTAATCCACTCTTTAGTTAGACTGGAGATATTAGGGGTGGGTTAATTGGGGACCAATTCATACAGAGCATTTTTCACATTGTTGGCCCGTGTGTGGGGAATTTACATACTTTAGGAGTGTTATTTATTTTATTTGTTGGGTTCAAAATCCCAGCTGAGCCGTCAACGGCCAAGTTCTAAAGGGCCAGTTCAACCTACAGCCCAAGTTAGGCTAAAATTAAAACTTACGGATTTGAGATCCTATTAGGTCCTACCTCAGGGTTGCTGACTCGATGTGTGCCTACCTTAGGCCTCAGTTGTATGAATTTAAGATAAAAACAAAAGGGGCACTATTTATGGTCTTCTTTCTCAACCTTGCAACAACAACACAACCTGGACTATTGCACGATGCAACAATCTTGTATCTAAACAACCAAACTGAATTGCAAGAGAGCTCTCTATAAGACCACACCCTGTAAGTACGACGTTCCACAAACGAGTAGAAAAGACGCGCAGCGCCCCAAAATGATGCCACAAGTGCCAAACAATGATGCCACAAGAGCCCAAAATGCTAGCTCTAAATTAAGTTAATTTTTCACTAACCTTACAATTATGAGATGGATATATATATACACACCTTAACTTAATATATACAAGCAATGCTGCATCAATCAGCTTAGTCATCATATCGCCTTGGGACATAGGGTGTGTCGAATTTTTCAACTTTCAAATTAAAATATGAGGGGTGCTAAAAAGTTGCAGCATGACTTAGGAATTCTAAAGATATTTTTGTAATTTAATATAATTTAGTTTTGCTTGGTAAGAAGCTACATAAAAATAGTGACTTTTTTTACTTTTTTGTGGAATTATATAATAATTATTATATTAATAATTATATATGCTGTATATATAATGCACTGCTGTTTTTGCTTATTTCACAGGTTGAAACATATTCATCAGTGTGCTGAAGATTACTTGTCCGTCAGTGCTACCATCCTAACCAGTGGGAATTGACCTACAATGGCTTCTAAAAGGAGGACAAGACTGGGGACATTCACACATATGAGCAACCTAATTGGAACTGGTAGAGAGTTGTTGCCCTCTGAACTCCCAACTCTGCGAGACGTTCTGAAATATGGGCTACTGCTAAGAGAACAAAGTGGTGAGGATGTGAGAAACTACCCAGCAGCCAGTCTTGCAAAGGACATTTACCCTAAAGTGCTTGAAAAGTGGGAACGAGCACAGTTCTTTTGTAGCCCCCGTTGTAAATTCACGAGTCACAATCTTAAACAAGATCCAAGAGAGCTGGGAGCAGGCCAAAAACATATCTCTTGGGAGAGGAAAGCTACATGTCAAAGAGGCTTTCATTGCAAAACTTGACAAGCTTTTTGACATCCTCAGTTGCAAGTGTAAAATTGTTCTCTGCTCTGAATTTGGCTGCCTTGCAGATGCTGGTTGCAAAAACGAAACTCACATTAACTGTACATGCCCTAGGGAGATGAAGATCCCTGTGAAGGAACTTGCTTTCATTAAAGGTCAGAGAGACAAGTCTGGTTCTATTGGACCACATCAGATTGGCTTGCCAGATCAACCTGAGCACAACAGACAAGTCAAAAAGCAGAAGCGGCAAGAAGACGAAAGAAGAAGGTTGCTGAATATAAGCAGACAAGTAAGCAGGATGTTTCAATGCCATCAAATGAAATAATTTTCTCTGATGATGAAAATGAAGAACAAATAGCTGATGCTCAAGATGGAAAGGATGGAAGTTATGAAGTGACATTAGAAATACCAAGCACGTCTTCAACTTCCAATAAAAAGCCAGAGTACAACACATTAGAAATACCTAATGTTGCTATGCATAGCATCAGATATGGTGTTGGTCTGCGTGCCACAGCTGCCATCACCACTGCTGCCTTTATGGATGCTGGCTTGATCACTGAAGAAGACAAGAGACTTGTAGTTGATCACAATAAAGTCAAGAGGGCCCAAGAAAAAGTTATGAGATCCCTGGATCAGGAATTTGATGATCTTTGTAAGAAGGGTGAAATTGACTGCATCTTCTTTGACGGCCGTCAAGATACAACTAAAGTTATGCTGAAAGCAGACAATTCAGATCGTCAGTTCCCCAGCATCATCAAAGAAGAGCATTATTCTGTGTGCAGTGAGCCAGGTGGAAGATATCTCTACCACTTCACTCCTGAGAAAGGCTCAACGAGAAAAAACCTGCTGAAGTTATTGCTGATAATCTTGTAGATTTCATGAAGAAGAAGGGCATTGATAAAAGCCTGCAGGCCATTGGAGGTGATTCTACAAATGTTAACACTGGCTGGGAGGGTGGTTCCATGCATTGGGTAGAGGTCAAGCTTTGCCGTAAGCTGATCTGGTTGGTTTGTGCCCTCCACACTAACGAGTTACCCCTGCGACACTTGATCACAGCACTGGATGGGAAGACCTTGTCTAACAACAAGTGGACAGGTAACATTGGCAAGATGCTAGACACTGCAACCGAACTTGAAATTGATCCTTCATTCACTAAACTCTCAATTGGAGAGCCTCTTACTTCACTGAGTGACAATGTCGTAAAGGATCTCTCTACTGATCAAGCGTACGGGTATAGGATCACACAGGCCATAAGGACAGGAGAACTTCCCACAGATCTGGCCCTTCTTGAAATTGGTCCAGTGAGCCATTGAAGGTGGTTGACAACAGCAAACAGGCTTTGTCGCATATGGGTTTCAAAACATGGCCTTAAAGGCAAAACCCTCAACAACTTAAGACTGATAGTGGAATACATTGTTGGTGTGTACTACCCCTGTTGGTTCAACATCAAAGTAAACACTTGGGTGGAAGGCCCACGCCACATCTTGTTTCAGCTGCGCTAGTTAGGCTGCAAAAGAAGGCTGTAGTGGATGCTGTTTTGCCAACCATCAAGCGCTCAGCATGGTATGCATTCAGCGAAATGATAATCCAGACACTCTTGTGCTCAGATGACAGTGAGGAGAGGAGAGCTGGTGTCCAAAAGATTGTTGACATGAGGGGTGGAGATGATGACACACTTGGAGATCTTTCTGTACGTCCCAGGAAGACACCTTCCATCAACCCAAGTGCTTCTTCCGTGTTGGAGCTGACAGACTGGTCTGACGGGGTATTTGAACCTCCTTTGACATGTAAACTGACTACAGCGGAAGTAAAGAAGTTCTTTGACAAGCCTATGCAAGTTCCACAGTGGCCCTGTCATGCTCAGTCAATAGAGAGGTGTGTGAAACAAGTCACAGAGGCAGCAGGCAGGGTGTATACACATGAGAAACGTGAGGGCTATATCAAAGGCCAAGAAGCAAGTCGGCGGCTGATGTCCAAGAACGAATCAAAGCAAGACTTGATAAAACTTGTTGTTTAAATATTTTTTTTACTGATGTCATTACTTTCTAATGTTGTTTTATGATTACAAGGATATGTTTTATGATTACTAGGATATGTTTTATGCAGAGAAACTAAAATTTTTATAGCATTACCTGACATTTTGAGAAGCTAAAATTAATAAATGTTGTTTTCCGAGAGCAATTTATGTGCTTTTTAATCAAACGTAGATTTACCAAGCTAAGTGTTGAGCAATCACAAAAATAATAGCAGATTTGAATTCTTCACATCCAAAAACATGTTTTTAAAACCCCTCAGTGAAGGAATTGGCAAAAATTAATTTTCACCTCCCAAATTGACACACCCTATTGGGACAACAATGGTTCTTCCTCTTCTAGATTTTCTAACACTCCCCACCGAAGAGGCATTGTTGTCATTACCTTCTGCAAGGTTAGCCAAGCCTTCTCCATGAGGCTGTAACTCAAATGTTTCATCTTGACTATCTGTGTTTTTGCTGATTTCTAAAGCATAGAGTTTTTGTATAGGTCTCTTTAACTTTCCTCCTGAAGTCTTTACCAGTGCAGACCTAACTAAATTGTCTTTGCCAACAAACAACTCTTCAATTATGCCAAGCTTCCAGCATTGCCTTGGTCTTTCATCCCCAATCATTACCACTTCTCCCACCTTGATACAATTTGCAGTGGAGCCCTTTACCTTGCCTGATGGGGAATAATTGAGTTCTGGCAAGTATTCCGTCTGCCACCTCTTCCATAACTGATCTTGTAGCTCTTCAAGGTACCTGAACCGTCTGGTTAACTCTCCTTGAGTGCTCTGGATAGGCTGCAAGTTTTCTGGCACACTGGGGCTTGATGTTAATCGTTTACCACAAAGAAAATGATTTGGTGTCAATGGCTCCGCATCCTGCATACTGTTATAAACAAAAGTGATAGGCCTACTGTTCACAATTGCTTCTACTTCACATAAAACAGTGCAGAATTCTTCTTTGCTCAAATGAGCATTAGCTAAAAGTTTCTTTAATGGACACTTTACACTTCTCACTAGCCTTTCCCAAAATCCTCCCCACCATGGTGCTCTCTCAACAATAAACTCCCACTGTACCCATTGGTGTGAAAAGTAGGATTGGAATCCTTCCTCTTTAGCAAGGACCAAATTCTTGGAGTTCCTTCGCAGCCTTTTTGAAGGTTTTTGCATTATCCGATATGATTTTATTTGGGAAACCCCTTCTGTTCACAAACCTTTTAAAGGCCAAAAGAAATACATCACTACTTAAGTTGCTTACCAACTCCAAATGGATTGCTCTGGTGGTAGCACATGTGAAAAGACATATATAACCTTTGTTAGACTCCCCTCGCTCATACACATAGACTGGACCTGCAAAGTCTACTCCCACTACATCAAATGGGGCAGTATAGACACACCGTTCTCTTGGAAGTGGAGCCACCTTTTCATAATAAGGCTTTGCACTCCAACGCTTGCAAACCACACATTTATGCAAGACCTTTTTTACTACTTGTCTAATTTTGGGAATCCAAAACTGTTGTCTGATCTCTATTATCACTTCTCTAACTCCAGCATGTAACAGCTTATGATGAGTAGCCAGGATCAAAGGGTCCACAAAGTGCCCCCCAGAAGGTAGCAAAATTGGATGTCTTTTCTCCTCTGGAAGCCCAGAAAACTGTAGTCTACCTCCTACTTTCAATAAATCCTGATCCAAAAACACATCCAAACCCTTGAGAGCAGAATGTGTTGGTAGAACCTGTAATGGATGGCTGGTGAGCAATTCCCTCTCTTCACCAAATTTTTTCTTCTGCACATATACGACCCAGTATTCCCTGGCTTGCTGAATCTCCTTACTGTTCAGAATTCCTTCCCTTCTTGTTTCTCCCTTAATATTGTTAGTAAATCTATATACCCATGCTGTCACTCTTAACAATCTTTTCAGACTGCTAATGTCCTCAAGCCTCAATATGGGGTCCTGCTGCATAACTTGACAACTGTTCACAGCGCATTTTCTCACCTCACTCACCCATGCTTCTTCAGCCTGGCATTCTCCTACAATAGGCTGATTAGAAGGCCAGTTTTCACTTCCAAGTTTTAGCCACTCCGGCCCATTCCACCACAAACTTGACTGTGCAAGATCTTTCACTGAAATACCTCGTGTTGGTAAATCAGCGGGGTTTTGGGTGCCTGGACAATGCTTCCATTGCTTGGGATCTGTGTGCGCTTGAATTTCCTCCACCCTATTGGCAACAAATGGTTTCCATTTCCTTGCCTGGCTTCTTAACCAGTGCCAAACTATAGTGGAGTCTGTCCAATAATAGCTTGGAATTTCAGAGAGGGCCAAAGACTTTTGCACTATAACTGCAAGCCGACTAGCAATAACTGCACCCATCAATTCCAACCTTGGAACAGAAAGCCTTTTCAAAGGTGCTACTCTGCTCTTTGCAGTCAATACAACCTGAAACTCAGTAACAAGGAAAATAAATCTGCATTTAAATTTGGCCCAGCATCCAAACAGTCATTCAAGGACACACCACCTTTGTCCTTGGCTGAGCCATCAAAAACTACCCTCAGTTTGGTGGTAGTTTTGTCTCGCCGTACCACTGCATGGTGTGGCAAATAATGTGCCTCCTGGCTCACCAGCTCACCTTGCACCCTTTCAGCATAGCCCTCCCTTACATAGCTTAGGATGGCCTCATTGTATTCAATTAATAACTCCTCATTTTTTCATAGCCTGTACAATGAAGTCTCCAACCTCCGATTAGCTAGCTGAAGGTTTGAACCGGGTTTGCAAGAATCCTTCCAAGGGAGGCCAACTTCATAGCAACCATCTCTAAACCCAATCCCTTTTTCAAATTGCTCTAAAACATCATTGTTCACTGTACTTGCCTGTTTGTCCTTTATGCCAATGGATTCAAGTTCCCAAAACGCTTTCAAATGCCTTTCCAAACCATGGCTGTTCTCCTCAATCTTAACAAAAAGAGCCTTAATTTCCATTTCATTGCAATAGCTACCATGTAGCATCCAGCCTAGCTTACTTTCAATAGCTACTGGGCCTTGAGATGTGCGGACAATATTACCAGTGATGAAGTCCCAATAATAGTCAGCTCCAATCAAAAGACTAATATCTTCTGTTCCTTCAAACTTATTATTGCCCAAATTAATTCCTTTAACTTGCAATTCTTGGACACATGCCATATCTAAACAAGTAGTGACTGGAGCACAAAGTTCCTCAATCTCTACAGTTTGGACCTTGATAGTGGGACTTTGCGGTAACAACCCCTTAACCAGAACTTCTACCTTCTTAAATTTGGTTCGGTTTTGAACGGAACCCCCAAACCCAGAAATTCTTAAATTTTCCCTCTTAAGTTCTTTAAACTTCAATTTTCTGGAAATTCTGGTCTTAATAAAACTACACTGGCTACCACTATCAAACAACACTCTTACAGTAGCTTCTCCCTCATTCCCAATTAATAAGGCTGCAGTTGTTTGCAATAATCCCCCTTTACTTTTACTCCCTTCATAGCATAGCACTGATGTCTCTACTTCTGGGGTAGGCCTACTAGGAGTGTTTTCACACAATAATGGCTGATGCCTACCATGACATTTTTTGCACAAAATTTTAAACTTACAAAACCTTGCTCTATGACCTTTCAAAAAACATTTAAAACATGCTGTGGACTTAGTTACCCTGTCCTTTCTCTCCTCAAGGGGTAAAGCCTCAGCCACCTCACATTTATATGACTTTGGTTGCCTTCGCAAAATATGCATTCCTTGATTCCCTTTAATTTATTCTCAGAGGATGCATGTAGAGCTGACACTGTACCTGGGCTATTCCTTTTTGTGGAAACTTTGGTGCTGTGCCTGCCTTTGTCCCCTTGTTTACCATCCCACTGTGCAAACTCAACTCCCTCTCGTCTTGCTAATTCTGTGCCTAAAAGACTTAACATCTGCTGAAGGGGGATGTACACATGTTCTGCAGAGTGTCCCCTACTTAATTCAAGCAAAATTGAGCTAGGCAATTTAGACTCCAGTGTAGGAACCAACATTATACCATACCTTTCCATTCCTACACCCAAGTTGTCCAGGGACCTAGTTCTAATTTCAAATTCATCATATAACTGCCGTAACTCCTTGACACTATTAGGATTATTAACAGGAGGTATAGCTAAAAGTGCACGGAGGTGGCTTTTAATTAAGATCTCTGGCTTACCAAACCGTTTCTTTAATATATCCCAAGCCACATTATAATTAGCCTCTGTTAATGCTAATCCTGCTATTGTCTTTGCTGCCTCCCCTTCCAAGAGGGACAAACTGTCTGCCCATCCTTGCCATTCCTGAATACTCCCAGAAAATGTTTTGAGTACAAGCCTCGGTAATTGAACTGCAGATCTGTTAACCTTAACTTCACAAACATCATTTGTTGAGTGTTTTGTTTCATTATTAGACCTGGTCTCTAACTGTAATGAGCTGCTAAACTCTTTTGCTCGGTGGCATACTTTAATTATATCATCAATAATCTCTTCAAAGTAAATTATGTTATTTTCTATTTCATCCTCTTCTATAAGAGCCTCAATTTTAACATTTACTTCACTTAGAGCAACCTTTTTAGTGTCTAATATGGAAAGCTGCGCAGTCACTAGTCTTAAATCCTCTTGCTCTATGGCAGAATCTATAGTGGCAATGACCTTTGTAATTAGACCTTTGTAGGCGCTTCTCCTTTTTTTAAACTTGTTCAATTCAGATGCACTCATCTTCAATGCAAACAACAATTGGGCTCAATGCCAAATGAGCTGAATTGGCAGAAATACTTAACCAAACTGATCAAACGTAAATTTTGCTTTTTTCAAATAAACTGAATTGCTAGGTGGGGTACTAACCAACCACCAGTATGGAATACCAATTTTTTCACCCATGTAACTGGTGCACCGAAGTCTGCAACCTTCGCCTACGAATAATAAACCAAATTTAACCAAACAGGTAAAATGTAGGCCAAAAACAACGACAGACGAGTGGCCAAGTTTCGCAATTGGGCGACCAAACTTTCTACCCTTGGACCTTAATTCAATAATAAACCAAATTTAACCAAACCGGTAAAAATGTAGGCCAAAAACAACGACAGACGAGTGGCCAAGTTTCGCAATTGGGCGACCAAACTTTCTACCCTGGGACCTTAATTCAATAATAAACCAAAATTAACCAAACCGGTAAAAATGTAGGCCAAAAACAACGACAGACGAGTGGCCAAGTTTCGCAATTGGGCGACCAAACTTTCTACCCTGGGACCTTAACTCAATAATGCTCAACCCGTCTAGGCCTAACTTGGGCTACAATTTGCACAATCAGAACTTTGCCGAAAAATAGTCACTGACTCAGTCTTGGGCTAGAATCCGGTTCTGAAGGACCATGTTATTTATTTTATTTGTTGGGTTCAAAATCCCAGCTGAGCCGTCAACGGCCACGTTCTAAAGGGCCAGTTCAACCTACAGCCCAATTTAGGCTAAAATTAAAACTTACGGATTTGAGATCCTATTAGGTCCTACCTCAGGGTTGCTGACTCGATGTGGGCCTACCTTAGGCCTCAGTTGTATGAATTTAAGATAAAAACAAAAGGGGCACTATTTATGGTCTTCTTTCTCAACCTTGCAACAACAACACAACCTGGACTATTGCACGATGCAACAATCTTGTATCTAAACAACCAAACTGAATTGCAAGAGAGCTCTCTATAAGACCACACCCTGTAAGTACGACGTTCCACAAACGAGTAGAAAGGACGCGCAGCGCCCCAAAATGATGCCACTAGAGTGGCCAAACAATGATGCCACAAGAGCCCAAAAATGCTAGCTCTAAATGAAGTTAATTTTTCACTAACCTTATAATTATGAGATGGATATATATACACCTTAACTTAATATATACAAGCAATGCTGCATCAATCAGCTTAGTCATCATATCGCCTTGGGACAACAATGGTTCTTCCTCTTCTAGATTTTCTAACAAGGAGAGAAGGAAGAGGCAAAACAACGGAAAAAGATCCCCACCAGCAAGTACGCTCTCAACAACGGAGAAAAGAGAAGAGGGACTGTCTAATAACACTCGGTAAGTGATCACTTGTGTTTTTTAGCCCAGTTAATTAAGGGACATAATAATATTAAGCTGGGTCAGACAAATTAGGCCTACATTGTGGTCTAAGACCTACAAGGCTAGGCTTAATCCACTCTATAGTTAGACTGGAGATATTAGGGGTGGGTTAATTGGGGACCAATTCATACAGAGCATTTTTCACATTGTTGGCCCGTGTGTGGGGAATTTATGTACTTTAGGCTTAACCTTACTTAACAAAAATTGTAGAATTAGGCTAAATGGTCTAGCTTAAACCTAAATTAATCAAGCCTAAAGTAACAAACTTGCCTAATTAGGTCTACAACGTAGGGCCTAACTAGGAAACATTTACATTTAAGGAGTCCCATTCTTTTATAAGCTTAGAACTGAGTTGCACATAAATACTTGGGGGCATTTAACTAAACTTAAAACTTGCCTGTTTTGTCTGATTACTCAATTTATTTGATCTCTCGTCTCTGGTAATTTCTTCTTGTCCTATATTTCATTACGATCCCCAGTTAAACAATTTTGACTTAAACATGGACAGTGAGGAATTGAAACAATTAAAAGAGAAAAAGAGGGGAAAGTTGGGCGCTGTTACTAAGGCCATCAACACTTTTAACAATATTACACAACCAGGCAAGGAAGATTTAGAGTATGTAATTCTTAAATTGGATAACTTTAAGAAGGATATAATAGCCATTGATGAGACTATTTCAAAGTTAATAAATTGGGTTTGACACCAAACCCGAATAAACAAGAACTCAATATTGCATCCTTTGTTAAGGATAACTCAAACAAAATTAGCTATAAGACAATTGACCTGGAATTACATGTAGAAAATGAATTAGAAAAAATTAAAACAGTCATTATTCCAAAAGTAGGACAAAACAAACTGGTTGTACCAAACTAGAACAAACCATCAATCATTTGAGGAAACAGTACAATATAGCTGATAGACATATCACAAACAACACAGTAGCTAACATTGAAATATTAATGGGGGCAGATTATATTCATCTTATTCATAAGGGCATAGTGAAGATAGGTAATGGGATAGCTTATCAGACACCATCAGGGATAGCCCCTTTGGGTGACCTATCCAGATACAACCTAGACCTAAACCAAAATAGTTCATGACTAACAAATACTATGTGCCTCAACTCAGTTCTACATAACACCTGTAAGAATAGCAACACTTTGAATAATATTATAACAACTGAGAACATTAATTCATCACTATCAAATGAAACTCTGGATGAGGCAATTCAAACTTTATGGTTGCTAGAATCTGTGCGTATACATGACACAAATCAATCTTCAGAAGATCAGTTAATGGTAGAAAGATTTGAAGACACAATTCAGTGCAAAGACAATAGTTATTTTGTTGAGTTACCTTGGAAGATAAATTGTCCAACTTTAAGAGATAATCTCAAAGTAGCTAAAGGACATTTATATAAAGTAATGAAAAAGCTCAAACAAGATAATAGAATTCAAATGTACAGTGATGTCTTCAAAGAACAGCTACAGAAAGGCTTCATTGAAGAAGTAACAAATAACCCTTTTAAAAAAGATGGTTGTCATTATTTCACCCGCAAGGGGGTTTATAATGTTATAATGTTTCAGACCAACAAAGACCCTAGGATCAACTCATGGCTGGTCTACCTAACTGTGTTCGTAATTGTGTATTGTACATGTCCTCCGTGGTGGCGGAGGGGACCTACAATTTTACGTGAGTTCCGAACCACAAGAACATAAGAAATCTTTACAGTGGGCACACTGGGGGCCACGTTGGCCCATCGAGGTGGCTCCACTATGCAAAACCTGCCCGTACATTGGCAACGACCAACTTTCACAAAACCAAATAATTATCAATTTAAAACTAATTAATTTTCAATTTAAAACTAAAGATAGAATCTCTGGATCCAGAGGATCAAGTCATAATAGACAACTATCCACAAATATGTTACACTCTATATCTATTTATAACCGACATGCAAATATATCAGATCCAAGGAATCCACTCAATTTCATTACGGTATCCATCAATACCAGTTCCTTGCCAATCAAAAATAAGTCACGGACCATATTGATTGCGGACCAAGTCACAATTTACAACCATATACATTACAATATATATATTTAGGAGGAAAAGTGTAGATGTGGCTGTAAAGACTGTACAGTAATGTAGAAATGTGTGTGCACCCATTTTGGGTCTCCCATTTAAAGGTGTTTGTGGGGCAAGTGAAGATCATGAGTTTTTCAATACCTCACAGTACTATGGGGGCACCGCTCGGCAGAGGAATCTCTTTAAATGGGGTGTGTAAGGACAGAGAGTATCCCCTAACCCAAGATGCTGCCTCCCTATATCCTACAATACTTGTATTGAGCTGTGGGATCTATCACCACAAAGCCTTAATTTTACTACCTTAAACTATACCCAATCTATCAACATATGCGTCTAATCGATTTTTAAACATGTTTATAGACGTGCTACTAATTACTTCTACCGGGAAACTATTCCAGCTATTTACTATTCTATACGTAAAAAAGTTTTTGGCAACTGTTGTCTCGAACCTTCTACTTGTCAACTTACACCCGTTATTTCTAGTCCTATTATATTGAGATATTTCGAAAAAGCTATCTCTATCTACGTTATCGAACCCATTCATAATTTTGAAAACCTGGATTAGGCAAGATGCCCCAGCAACAAAACTCAGAGTAGTATATAACTGTAGCCTCAAAGACAGTGATAAACACAGTTTGAATGATTGCCTGATTGAGGGTCCTAATCTCATTTCTGACCTTGTGAAGATCTTACTCAGGTTCAGTGGTGGGCACCGTTAACCAAAAAGTTAACTTCGATAACGATAATCCGTTAACCCCAATTTTTAACTCCGATAACGATAATCCGATAATTTTACTACAAAGTTAACGGAAGTTAACGATAATCCGTTAACGATAACTATTTCTTTACTAACATTTTAAAAAATCAAGGAAAAAAGCTTTAAAACCCATAGAAAATGTTTATTTATGCAAAATCCAACAATAAATAGGTATTTAACTGTATTTTTATCAAGTTTTGCAACTTTTTTGCTTAATAACTTTTTTTTTATTTTTAATAAAAAATGTACTGATTACATGTTTTGAAACCCTTGTAACCACTAACCATTAACTAAATTTTAATTTACCAGAGAATTATTATGGCGGGAACTGAAAGGTTAAATTAAATTTTAGGCACATTTATTAAAGACTATGACACAATGTGCTGGTTGCCCTTCAGAAAGACCAACTTCTCAAAATTAGGCCCAACTGCCAGTCTTAACCTCTTGGGCCTCCCCAACCTCCCCTTGCGAGATCTGGAAGCAGACTGAAGTTATGGCGGTTTGAATTCATTCGCGGAGCGGTGATCTTCCGTGAATGACTCCTCGCAGTTAACGTGTTAACGGACTTTAACAGACTAAATATCGAGTTATCGGAAGTTAACTGGTCCGATAACGATAAATGGAAATTAACTTCCGTTAATAGTCCGTTAAAAAAGTTAACTTCGTTAATTAACTGTTATCGGATTAACGCTTTAGTGCCCAACACTGCTCAGGTTCAGGTTAGATAAATATGTCTTACAAAGTGACATTTCAAAGGCATTTTTGAGAATAAATCTTAAAAATGAATATGACAAGAACCAACTTAGGTTCTTATGGTTCAGGGATCCATTTGATTTGAATACAGGGTTCATAACCTATAAATTCAATGTTGTGTTGTTTGGAGCCAATTGCTCACCTAGCCTATTAGCATTGACAATTAGACATCATTTGAGCCAGTTTAATAACTCCTTAACACTAAACTTCCTCAAGGAACATTTTTATGTGGACAATCTAATAGGCTCAACATCAACAAAATCTGAATTATCTGAGGTCTATGAACACTCTCAAAACATTATGCAACAGGGTAACTTTGAACTAAGAGAGTGGATTTCAAATGATGAGGATTTAAACAAAAAGATTTTAAAAGATAATAATGGTCTTACTGAACCATCAGACAGAGTTAAAACTTTAGGTATGAAATGGTATTTGGATGCAACTTCTAACAATCATCATGGTGCCCCCCATAGTACTGTGAGGTATTGAAAAACTCATGATCTTCACTTGCCCCACAAACACCTTTAAATGGGAGACCCAAAATGGGTGCACACACATTTCTACATTACTGTACAGTCTTTACAGCCACACGTACTCTTTTTCTCGTAAGTGTATATATTGTAATGTATATGATTGTAAATTTTGACTTGGTCCGCTATCGATATGGACCGTGACTTGATGGATACCGTAATGAAATTGACTGGATTCTTTGGATCCGATATATTTGCATGTCCTTTATAAATAGATAGAGTGTAACATATTTGTGGATAGTAGTCTATTATGACTTGATCCTCTGGATCAGAGATTCTATCTTTAGTTTTAAATCGATAATTAATTAGTTTTAAATTGATAATTATTTAGTTTCGTAAAAATTGGTCGTTCCCAATTTACCGGCAGTTTTTACATAAATTTCTTATGTTCTTGTGGTTCGGAACCCACGTAAAATTGTAGGTCCCCTCCGCCACCACGGAGGACATACACAATACACGAACACAGTTAGGTAGACCAGCCATGAGTGGATCCTAGGGTCTTTGTTGGTCTGAAACATTATAACATTATAACATTATAACAATAAAATCAAAGATTCTACTCCAAGAAGTTTGGAGGACAAATGTTGGGTGGGATGAGCCAATAACAACTGAAGATCAAAAATCTTGGAAGAAGTTAGCTGCTGATTTAACAAAAGTGCAGAACATTAAAATACAAAGGTGCTGTGGATTTAGGGATAAACCTACCCGAACCATACCTCAATTGGAATTATTGGCTGCTGCATTGGCCATTAAAACCATTTCATTGCTCAAGGATGCTTACCATGATGTGAACATAACTGATATCCACATCTGGCTCGACAGTCAGATTTGTCTTGCCTGGATACGGAATGATAGCATTAATAGTAAGAACATCTTTGTAAGAAATAGGCTAAAAGAAATAGCTGAAGCTAATGAAAGCCTACAAGTCAACTTTCACCATGTTCCAACTAAACAAAATCCAGCAGACTTTCTGACCAGAGATTTATCCTACAAGTTGTTGAAGTCAAACAAAACTTGGTTCATGGTACCTAAGTGGCTCTGTAATACAGACCAATGGCCTGTGGAACAAGTTAACTTGACATTAAATTTAACCTAGTGGTCAGCAAACTTGTCAGGGTCACAACCTACTGTTTGAGGTTTGCTCACAACTGTTTAACTACAATTAACAAACAGCTAAATAAGAACAATCACAATTATACAGAAGTTGCAACCAAGTACTGGATAGGGCATGCACAACAAAAGGAGTACAATAAAGAGTTAGAATTCTTGACTAATGGAAAACAAACAAAAGAGCCTGTACCATCAGTAGTTGTGGATCTAAACTTGTTCAGAGATGAGGAAGGTCTTCTAAGGTGTAAATGGAGATTAAACAAATCAAAACTGTCTTACAAAAGCAAACATCCAATCCTTTTACCAAGATTTAGCTATCTGACAACATTATTCATCAGACAAATACACAATGATGTACATCATATGGGGGTGCCACAGACACTAACTGCATTAAGAAAAACTTATTGGATACCTAAGGGAAGGATCACTGTTAAAACAGTTCTGAATGAGTGTGTTACATGTAGGCGTATTCATGCTAGACCCTATAGGAAACCAAATCCTCCTGCTTTGCCAGAGGAGAGAGTTACTCTCAACAGATCCTTTGAGACTGTAGGCATTGACTATACAGGAACATTGACTGTAGGGGTGGTTGACACTGAACAAAAAATGTACATTGTAGGCCTACTGTTTACATGTGCTGCCTCACGAGCTGTTTATCTGGATGTTGTGGAGGACCTTACAGCAGAATCTTTTGTTGCTGTCTTTAAGAGATTCTGTGCACGACACTCGGTACCCAAGACAGTTTGGACTGACAATGCTACATATTTCAAGGCTGGTGAACAGGTCATTAACGACTTGTTAAGCAATGAAGTCACACAATTATATGTACAAAATTCAAACATAAAGTGGAAGTATATTCCAGTTGCCTCTCCTTGGTATGGTTCTATCTGGGAGAGGAATATACAAACAGTAAAGAATTGCTTGAAGAAAGCAATTGGTAAAAAACAGATACACTTGTTTGAGTTGCTCACTCTCCTGGCTGAGATTGAGAACATCATCAGCAATAGACCACTCACTTATGTGAGTGACACCATTAATGACCCGGAACCATTAACTCCAAATCATTTGATTCGGGGAGAACAAGTTAGTCTCCTGCCGGACTACAATATAGACTCTTCAGAAGACCCAAACTGGACTCAACGACATGATGAACTCCAGACTAAGTTACAACACTTAACTAGAGTTAAAGCTCATTTCATTAAACAGTGGAAAACTGAGTACTTGATGGGTCTAAGGGAGAGACATAAACAAATGACTAAGAAGGATTGGTCTGACACAATTAAGGTAGGGGACCTTGTTCTCATACATGACAGTACTCCAAGACAATACTGGCCTCTGGCTAGAGTTTTAGAACTCAGACCAAGGGCAGACGGGGTAACAAGAGTGGTCAAATTAAGGACTTCAACGGGTGACACAACAAGAGACATTTCTCTTTTGTACCCCCTAGTCTGGACCCAAAACAATGGACTTTGGAGAGCCCTCTCCACCGACAGTAACAACTGGAGACACTGAACTTCCAATAACTATCCCCTTGACAGTAGGAGCGGTAAGGCATCCTACTACAAAATTGACAGACACAAGACCTCAGCGACAAACAGCGTTAAAGGTGCAACTAGTTTTACAAAAAAAAATAGATGCTGAGGAATTGTAATTTTATCTTCTAACTTTCACTTTTCCTTTTCATATGGTAAAGACCATGAACAGTTTCATCCTATGGCTGTATATTTTCTCTTCTAATTAAATGCTACATCTTCTCCATGAGAAGGTGAGGATAGTCACTGTTAATCAGATTAACAGGCATTTACAGTCAAATAGTTAGCTAGTCTACACTCAGACATAAAAATTGGTGACAATGACACCAAGATTTTTATCTCCCGGGGCCCCCAGTATATGGAAAACTGATACGTGTGGGTAGTTGGGAGGTAACGAAAATACTCAACTGAGTAGGTAGGTAGTTAATCTAACAATTATTAAATTCCTTTTATGTCAATAACTGGGTGGATGAAACCAATTGGTTGCTCACCAGAGTTATTCTCCACATTAGTATTTATATACTGTGTGATAGAGCGTGCTCGATAATACACATACATTACCGATCAACCAACTGAAAAAAACCAAGAGGACGCTGGTGGAAAAAAGCACCGCGGAAAAGGAAAGGAGAACAAAAAGAGCCAACGAGAGAAGAAGACGGAACGGAGAGAAGGAAGAGGCAAAACAACGGAAAAAGATCCCCACCAGCAAGTACACTCTCAACAACGGAGAAAAGTGAAGAGGGACTGTCTAATAACACTCAGTAAGTGATCAGTTGTGTTTTTTAGCCCAGTTAATTAAGGGACATAAATTAAGCTGAGTCAGACAAATTAGGCCTACATTGTGGTCTAAGACCTAGCATCAACTCATAGGTTAACAAAGGTGAAGGTAAATTGCCCTAACATAATTTGGTGAGGAATCCTACTGTGGACCTCAAATTACTCTGCCCGCTCTGGACCATTTCCGGAATCTCTAGGCTGACCCCTACAAGGCTAGACTTAATGTACAGTACTCTATAGTTAGACTGGAGATATTAGGGGTGGGTTAATTGGGGACCAATTCATGCAGAGCATTTTTCACAGCCGGCATCAGCTATTATTGTGTGAAAACACTCCTAGTAGGCCTACCCCACAAGTAGAGACATCAGTTACATATGCCACTGCTATGAAAGGGAGTAAAAGTAAAGGAGGATTATTGCAAACAGCTGCAGCATTATTAATTGGAAATGATGGAGAAGCTACTGTAAGAGTGTTGTTTGAGAGTGGTAGCCAGTGTAGCTTTATTAAGACCAGAATTTCCAGAAATTTGAAGTTTAAAGAACTTAAGAAGGAAAATTTAAGAATTTCTGGGTTTGGGGGTTCAGTTCAAACTCGAACCAAAGTTAAGAAGGTAGAAGTTCTGGTTAAGGGGTTGTTACCACAAAGTCCCACTATCAAGGTTCAAGCTGTAGAGATTGAAGAACTTTGTGCTCCAGTCACTACTTGTTTAGATATGGCATGTGTCCAAGAATTGTAAGTTGAAGGAATTAATTTGGGCAATAATAAGTTTGAAGGAACAGAAGATATTAGTCTTTTGATTGGAACTGACTATTATTGGGACTTCATCACTGGTAACATTGTCCGCACATCTCGAGGTCCTGTAGCTATTGAAAGTAAGCTAGGCTGGATGCTACATGGTAGCTTTTGCAATGAAATGGAGGTTAAAGCTCTTTTTGTTAAGATTGAGGAGAACAGCCATGGTTTGGAAAGGCATTTGAAAGCCTTTTGGGAACTTGAATCCATTGGCATAAAGGACAAACAGGAGAAGCATGTGAGCACAGTGAACAGTGATGTTTTAGAGCAATTTGAAAAAGGGATTGGGTTTAGAGATGGTTGCTATAAAGTTGGCCTCCCTTCGAAGGCCAATAGGAGGTTGGAGACTTCATTGCACAGGCTAAGAAAAAATGAGGAGTTGTTAATTGAATACAATGAGGCCATCCTAAGCTACGTAAAGGAGGGCTATGCTGAAAGGGTGCAAAGTGAGCTGGTGAGCCAGGAGGCACATTATCTGTCACACCATGCAGTGGTACGGCGAGACAAAACTACCACCGAACTGAGGGTAGTTTTTGATGGCTCAGCCAAGGACAAAGGTGGTGTCCTTGAATGACTGTTTGGATGCTGGGCCAAATTTAAATGCAGATTTATTTTCTTTGTTACTGAGATTCAGGTTTGGTAGAGTAACATTGACTGCAGATATGAAGCAAGCCTTTTTGCGGGTAAAGTTAAAACCAGAGGACAGAGATGCAGTAAGGTATCTGTGGGTGGATACGAAAGACTTGTTGGAAAATGAACCTAAGTGTAATGAGTCTTTACTAATTATTGTTTTCTGTGTAACAAGTCTTTACTAATTATTGTTTTCTGTGTTTCAGATCTATGCTATGTTTATGTTGAATAAAGCCTCAAATTGGCCTTTACTTTATCTCTAGCCCGCTAACAAATGCGGCACCACAATTTATTCAACATTTCAATCAGCCATTCAGTCGGCCTTTCAGATACAGCAAGCAAATATTCATCCATTAATCTTACTATATCATGGAGAAGGTGATTCGCCCGGATAAATTTATTACTTCTCCGAATTCTCCCCAAGCTGGGAAACTATGGAAATTATGGTCGCGCGGATTCAAATATTTCTTGAGTACTATCGCCGAACACAACCCCAATAAATTGGAGGTTCTATTCATACATATCGGCCCCGATGTCGCTGATATCATTCAAGACTGCTCTACTTATGAGGATGCCATGGCAGCCTTAGAGGCCACCTACGTCAAGAAGCCAAACGAGGTATGCGCTCGCCACCTGTTGTCCACCCGTCACCAAAAGCCCGAGGAAACCCTCGATGAGTACTTGCAAATTCTTCAACAACTAGCCAATGACTGCAACTTCAAATCGGTTTCCGCCGACGAAAACAGGAGTTCATCTGTGAGAGACGCTTTCATCCGAGGAATTAGAGATAGCGCCATCCGTACCCGCTTACTCGAAAATGACACACTCTCACTGGAAAAGGCTATCGTCCAGGCTCGAACATTAGATCAGGCCCAGAAAAACTCAGAATCGTACCTCACTCATTACGGTGCTGTTGCAGCCACTGGCTCTCGCCACGAACCGTCGCCGACTACTGACTCTGCCCGGCCTGCCTGCGTCCAAGAAGACGATCTCCCAAACTCTTCAGCCGCTACGAATTTCGACAACAAAGCCGCTCTGTGCGTCTTCTGCGGGTCTCGACGCCACCCACGAAGCAGGTGTCCAGCAAAGGATTCTATCTGTGCGAAATGTGAAAAGACCGGCCACTGGGCCAAAGTCTGCCGCTCAAGTACTTCCTCGGCACGTCAAAAACAGGATAAAACCACAGCGTCTCATTCAGCCGCAGCATTAGCGACCATTAGTACCACTCTATCGTGTAGCTCCTCCATGCCTACCAACTCAACAGTCGATATCCTCGTCAACGGCCGTTCGTGTCTCGCCTTGTTGGATACTGGCAGCTCGGACAACTTCATTCGTGAGGATCTAGCCAAACACTTAGAGCTGCCCATTCTTTCGCACTCGGGCGTCGTATCAATGGCTTCGCCTAATCTATCCGCAGCCATCTCAGGTCGATGTACAGTGAAGGTTACGATGGGAGACCGCGACTACGAAAAGCTCGAACTATCCGTCTTGTCGGATCTGTGCGCTGACATAATACTCGGTACCCCATTCTTAATCAGACACAAGGAATTGAACATCAATTTCGGAGGTCCGGAGCCAGCACTCCATATATGCGGCCTTACTCGATCAAGAATTTCAGCCCCACCACTATTCGGCAACTTAACTGCCGATTGTCGTCCCATCGCCACGAAGTCCAGACGATTTTGCTCTGAGGACAAAATTTTCATTGGGAAAGAAATCGAAAAGCTACTCAGGGATAAGATAATTGAACCCAGTAACTCACCCTGGCGTGCTCAAGTAGTCATCACATCTCCGAAACAAAAAAAAAACGCATGGTAATCGATTTCTCTCAAACCGTCAACCGATTTACCATGCTAGATGCATATCCTCTTCCGCGAATCGATGATTTAGCCAACAAAGTCTCGCAACACAAATACTACAGCGTAATTGATCTGTCAAGCGCATACTACCAGATAGAAATCGATCCGTCTGAACGACCTTTCACAGCATTCGAGGCTGACGGAAATCTATACCAATTCAGAAGGATCCCTATGGGAGTAACTAACGGAGCCGCGGCCTTCCAGCGCGTCATGAACGAATTCATATCCTCGAACAACTTATCATCAACATACGCCTACCTCGACGATCTCACCATCTGCGGAACCACTTGGGAAGAGCACGATGAGAACCTTCGACATTTCTGGGACGCCGCTAAACGAGTAAATCTGAGTCTAAACAAGGAAAAATGCAAGCTTTCGATGACATCAGTGCACTGCTCGGATATTCTATCTCTCATGGCGTATTGCGGCCCGATCCCGAACGCCTCCGGCCACTACAAGAACTTCAAACTCCTCGCAACAAGTCGTCTCTACAACGCGTAATCGGACTATTCGCATACTATGCTAAATGGATTCAGAACTATTCCCTCAAGATCAAACCTCTGCTCAACGTTTCATCATTCCCATTAACTCGCGAGGAAGTATCAACGATCCAAACACTCAAAGATGATATCTCGAAAGCTGTCGTCGGTTCAATCGATGAAGAACTGCCGTTCACTGTGGAGACGGACGCTTCCTCTTCAGCAATCGGAGCCACCCTCACCCAGAACGGCCGCCCGGTGGCGTTCTTTTCTCGCGCTCTGAATAACACAGAACGTCGCCATCACATCGTTGAAAAGGAGGCATACGCTGTAATCGAATCCATTCGCAAGTGGAAGCACTTCTTAGCTTATCGACACTTTACTGTCGTCACCGACCAGCGGAGCGTATCTTTCATGTTCGATGGAAAAGGTACTGGTCGTATTAAGAACGATAAGATTCTCCGTTGGCGTGTAGAACTAGCCGGCTACTCATTCACAATAAAATACAGACCGGGCCCCGAGAACCGAGCCGCAGACGCATTGTCGCGATCCTTTTGCGCTGCTACTCCAAGAATATCCCTCGCCCAGCTGCATGTTAATCTGATACACCAGGAGTCCGCCGAATGACTCATTTTGTGAGAGCTAGGAACCTACCATTCTCAGTGGATGACATCAAACGAGTTACGTCGGAATGCCAAACATGCGCTAAATTAAGCCACAGTACTATAAACCAGAAGTTAGTCACTTAATACGGGCCATGTCCCCGTTTGACCGACTTAACATCGACTTTAAAGGCCCGCTTCCGAGCGCAACTTCGCGACCTTACATCCTAACAGTAATCGACGAGTATTCACGCTTTCCTTTTGCCTTCCCGTGCCGTGATACGAACACGTCAACCGTTATCGCCCGTCTCACCGAGTTATTTTCTACCTTCGGAACTCCCTCTTACATCCACACAGATCGAGGGACATCGTTTATGTCTTCGGAACTAAAACTGTTCCTAACTAAACATGGTATCGCGACTAGTCGCACAACGCCGTATCACCCCGAAGGAAACGGGCAATGCGAACGTTACAATGGAATCATCATGAACACCATCAAACTAGCCATAGAAGATCGCGGGTTGCCGATGTCGCAATGGGAGTCCGTCCTACCAGACGCGCTGCACTCGATTAGATCGCTGCTGTGTACGGCCACGAACGAAACTCCTCACGAGCGTCTATTCACGCACCCGCGGCGTACTTCTACCGGTTCTGCACTACCGACGTGGCTGTCTTCTCCGGGAACTGTACTCCTTCGCCAATTCATTCGCCGATCCAAGAACGACCCCTCGTCGAGGAAGTTGAGTTAATTGAGGCAAACCCCAACTACGCGTTTATACGGCATCCGAATGGGAGAGAAGATACCGTATCCATCAGGGACCTGGCACCGGCGGGACGTAGCAATACGGATGACACGAATCACTATGAACCCCCCGTACCCAGGATACCCAGCTCAACGCCTAAACTTGTAGACTCTTCTTTCTTCCAAAATATCTTGAACTTGTCGTTTTGTTTCTTACCGTGCAATGTATCACGTATTATAAAAGAAGAGAGGAATGTAATGAGTCTTTACTAATTATTGTTTTCTGTGTAACAAGTCTTTACTAATTATTGTTTTCTGTGTTTCAGATCTATGCTATGTTTATGTTGAATAAAGCCTCAAATTGGCCTTTACTTTATCTCTAGCCCGCTAACAAATGCGGCACCACACTAAGGTTCAAGCATATAGAATGAAGTCAGTGTTGTTTGGCCTCAGCTCTAGTCCATTTCTTTTGGCAGCTACTATGCAGTACCATTTTAAGAAATATTCTGAAGTCTATCCTAACACTATTGAACATATAAGGAAAAATTTTTATGTTGATGATTTGCTGTGTTCAGTAGATAATACAGAAATGGCTAAAAAGATATTCATGGAGGCTAGAGCTATAATGAGGGAGGCTGGCATGGAGCTTAGAAAATGGCAGACCAATCATTCTCAATTAAAACAGTTTATGAGTCAGTCCTGTGTAGGACCTGATGCAGCAGAAAGTATTGAGGATTCTGGTATTAAGGAGTTGTGGGCAATAGACACAAAGGTGCTAGGCATTGTTTGGTGGCAAAGAGAGGATTTGTTTACCTTCAATGGGAAAACTTTAGTAGAGCTGGCTGAGAATGAGACAAGGTGGACAAAACGTACAGCTCTTAGTTTGGTTTCGAAGGTCTTTCATTCTCTTGGATTCCTGGCTCCATTTGTGATAAAGTAAAAAATTTGGTTTCAGAGCCTCTGGGAAATTGGACTTGGTTGGGACCACGAGTTACCTGATCATATGGTGGTAAGATGGAAATATTGGATCAAAGAATTGGCTCATCTTGGAGATATTGAAATCCCAAGATGGTACTCTGGAGAGTTGAACAATAGTCCAGACAATTTGGAGTTGCACATCTTTTGTGATGCAAGTGAGGAAGCCTATGCAACTTGTATTTATATAAGAGGCACATTCAAAGAGGAAGTAAGTTGCAGGTTGGTTGCTACAAAGAGTAGAGTAGCACCTTTGAAAAGGCTTTCTATTCCAAGGTTGGAATTGATGGGTGCAGTTATTGCTAGTTGCCTTGCAGCTACAGTGCAAAAGACTTTGGCCCATTATGAAATTCCAAGCTATTATTGGACAGACTCCACTATAGTTTGGCACTGGTTAAGAAGCCAGGCAAAGAAATGGAAACCATTTGTTGCCAATAGGGTGGAGAAAATTCAAGCACACACAGATCCCAAGCAATGAAAGCATTGTCCAGGCACCCAAAACCCAGCTGATTTACCAACACGAGGAATTTCAGTGAAAGATCTTGCACACTCAAGTTTATGGTAGAATGGGCCAGAGTGGCTAAAACTTGGAAGTGAAAATTGGCCTTCTGAGCAGCCTATTGTAGGAGAATGCCAGGCTGAAGAAGAATGGGTGAGTGAGATGAGAAAATACACTGTAAATAGTTGTCAAGTTATGCAGTAGGATCCCATATTGAGGCTTGACGACATTAGCAGTCTGAAAAGGTTGTTAAGAGTGACAGCATGGGTATATAGATTTACAGACAACATTAAGGGAGAAACAAGAAGGGAAGGAATTCTGAACAGTAAGGAGATTCAGCAAGCCAGGCAATACTGGGTGGTATTGTAGTGCCTTGCACCACAGGATTATTTTTTATTAGTGAAAATTGCCACAAGTTGGCGCGAGTGAAATATTTTAAGTCTAAATAAATAAATACAAATTAAATGTCCAGTGATTAATTTTAATTCTTAAGCATGCAGTGAATAGTAATTTAGTTAAAAATTAAAGTGCAATCATTAAAAAAGTTCAAAGCAAATATAAAAATATATTTTGTGCCTTTTAAACAATGTAAATTTTGGGGGCATGGTGTGACTAGACTTGAGTTTGCTTTTAGGGATTATTTTGGCTTGTTGGTAAAATTGTGAAGTAAAAACACTTATGTGCAACGACAACACAAGGGACGCCGTTTCCACATTTTTATATAAAATCAAAGCACGGCGCCAGCAAGCAAAGTTTCTTCGTGGTATGTTTCTTATTTATATTGTTTATTTTTTTACTATTGCATATCTGTATGCAATACCGCATACTGCAGACATTAACAAGCCTTATATTGTGTGTGATTAGTACTGAAAGATTCATACTATAAATAGTACTGAAAGATTCATACTATGAATTAGCTTAGACTAAGTTAGGCCTATCTATGCAAAAGCCAAATTGTAAATTACTCTAGCCTAGCTGAGGCCTACCGTAGCCTTTGTTTTAGATGATTAACCTCAGCCTACTATATTGAAGAGGCATAGGCCTGCCCATTAATTTTCTTAATATACTTCACTTTATAAGCCTATTATGTTTCATGTTATTTTCTTAGCAGATGGCCTACTAGTCATTTGTGGCCTACATACTTTCTTAGTTTTCCTGTTCAACTTAACACAATCCCATAATGAGGTTTAACTGTAATTCACCATCCACAGGTTACTGGTAGGGTTGCCCTCCCGGGAATCCCGGGTCGGGAAATCCCGGGAAATCCCGTCAAACTCGCGAGCGGTTATTCCCGGGATTTCATAACATTTCCCGGGAATTCCCGTACTATTTTTTTTATGAATTTCATAATGATACAGATAAAAAAATTAATAAAAAATTGTATATAAATGCTTAAACCCGGTTAAAATCGGTCCACTAGAACAAATTTTATATCAAAATAAAGCTCAGACTCATTCCTTCTTCAGATGAATCTCCTGAGGAGCTATCCCATTTCGAATTAGATCTAAATAAAACGAAAACACCATCATCTACATGCAATGAACCAACAGAATCACATTCTCTTTTGGAAAGAATGAATGCAGCTATAAACAAAGCTGCAGGAAGTAACTCACAAATTACTCACTATTACAATGTGAAAAACATTACAAAAGAACTCAACATTTTTAAATTACTGGGGATCGAACAGAAAATCTAAATAAACTTTTCTTTGCTTTAAAAACTATTCCCCCTACTTCACTAGAAGCAGAAAGAGCCTTTTCTGCTCTAGGACTCTTTGTTACCAAACTGAGATCGAGATTAAATGACGAAACCATTGACAACATTTGTTTCTTGAGGCAATATTATAAGTAGTTCTCTATTTTCTTTGTGAATTAAGTAAAAAGTAATTTTTGTTAAATAAAAGAGATTAAAATTGTTTTTTTATGATTAAAAAGATTTTTTATAAGTAAAAGAGTTAATTTTAGTTTTTTGTTTTCTAGTAAAAGGAGCTATCTACATAATTTTTTTTATCCTTAACTCTGGCTCAAATATTAATTTTTAGCAAGGTAAAAGAATACAAGTAACAGTCAAATTTAATATTGGACTGAGACAATTTTCAATGCTTTCCCAGGAGTTTCCCGGGATCCCGGGATTTGTCGATTACGCTCCCGCTTTCCCGGGATTGGAGAGAGCCGGGAAATCGGGCAACCCTAGTTACTGGGCCTATATAGCATATATATTTTAATCATCAATTTTTACCATTTTTATGTATCATTTTTTTGTCTGGAATATTACTTACAGTATTCTTGTCTCTCTCTTTGCAGACAAGGTTGTCATTGTGGCTATTATTTGCATGTTATTATTATTATTTACATATTATTAATATTAGTTGTATGTTGGTATCTGTTACATATTAGTATTTGTTGCATATTAGTTTGGTACCTGTTGCATATAAATATTAGTTTAGTATGTTACATATTTATTATTATTATTAGTATCGGTATTAGTTGCAGACTGTTATATATTAGCTAAACGGTGCTATTATTTAATTTCGCATTTATATGTCAGTCAAAGTTGTTACGGGTAAAAATCCCCTTGCATTTACAAATAATTGTTGCACATAGTTTATTAATTGTTGTCAATAAAATACAAAATTCATATTGACGATTTTTATAATCAATCCTTCCCTTTTTTATTAAAATTATTTTTGCGCTGCAGTGCTGGATGCCAATCTAGTATTTGGGCGCTGGTGACCCTGGAATTCAATTAATTATTTACGTAAAGGTCTACAGGGTGGGCCGTAAGTTTCCATACATAGGAAAAATTAAACGTTTGTTTTTATGTTTCAGATACCCTAAGAATATGCGTTTGACGTAAGATCTTGTTTACTGATGAAGCAAATTTTTACGTCAATGGAGAGGTTAATCGGCAAAACATACGTTATTGGAGTAATGCTAACCCTAACTGGCTGAGTCCGACGAAGATGCAAGGTGCCGGTAAAGTGATGGTGTGGGCCGGGATATGGGGTGACAGAATTATTGGACCAATTTTTGTCAGTGGAAATCTTAATGCCGAAAGGTATCTTAACATGTTGCAAGAAGAGATTTTCCCATCCCTGCTAAACGAGGAAGGTAACTTCCCAGTTTACTTCCAGCAAGATGGAGCTCCACCTCATTATGGTCTTCACGTGCGTCGGTATTTGGATCAGCAGCAGTTTCCGGATGCTTGGATTGGTCGGCGTGGTCCTGTGGAGTGGCCTCCCAGATCCCCAGATCTCACCCCCCTTGATTTCTATCTTTGGGGGCACTTGAAGGCCATGGTGTATCAGGAAAAGATACGAGACATAAATCATCTAAGGAACGTATATCACCACCAACGCCATTACAAGCATAACGTCAACTGTGCTAATGCGTGTCACAACAGTGGGGAACACGTATTGAAATGTGTTTCAAAACAATGGCAACCATGTAGAGCATATTATATAAATAAAAATGGTTGTCCATAAAAAAATGTTTATTTTTCCTATGTATGGAAACTTACGGCCCACCCTGTATAATAATAAATTAGACCCTTACAGTATATGAGTATATGTGCAGAAGGAAAAATTTGGTGAAGAGAGGGAATTGCTCACCAGCCATCCATTACAGGTTCTATCATACCAACACATTCTGCTCTCAAGGGTTTGGATGTGTTTTTGGATCAGGATTTATTGAGAGTACGAGGTAGGCTACAGTTTTCTGAGCTTCCAGAGGAGTAAAGACATCCAATTTTGCTACCTTCTGGGGGGCACTTTGCGGAACTTTTGATCCTGGATACTCATAAGTTTTTACATGCTGGAGTTAGAGAAGTGATAATAGAGATCAGACAACAGTTTTGGATTCCCAAAATTAGACAAGTAGTAAAAAAGGTCTTGCATACTGTAGATGTGTGGCTTGCAAGCGTTGGAGTGCAAAGCTTCATCATGAAAAGGTGGCTCCACTTCCAAGAGAACGGTGTGTCTATACTGCCCCATTTAATGTAGTGGGAGTAGACTTGCAGGTCCAATCTATGTGTATGAGCATGGGGAGTCTAACAAAGGTTATATATGTCTTTTCACATGTGCTACCACCAGAGCAATCCATTTGGAGTTGGTAAGCAACTTAAGTAGTGATGTATTTCTTTTGGACTTTAAAGGGTTTCTGAACAGAAGGGATTTCCCAAATAAAATCATATCGGACAATGCAAAAACCTTCAAAAGGGATGCAAAGAAACTCCAAGAAGTTTGCTCTTGCTAAAAGAGGAGGGATTCCAATCCTACTTTTCACACCATGGGGTACAGTGGAGTTTATTGTTGAGAGAGCACCATGGTGGGGAGGATTTTGGGAAAGGCTAGTGAGAAGTGTGAAGTGTCCATTAAAGAAACTTTTGGCTAATGCTCATTTGAGCAAAGAAGAATTCTGCACTGTTTTGTGTGAAGTAGAAGCAATGGTGGGGTACAGTGGTAGTTTATTGTTGAGAGAGCACCGTGGTGGGGAGGATTTTGGGAAAGGCTAGTGAGAAGTGTAAAGTGTCCATTAAAGGAACTTTTGGCTAATGCTCATTTGAGCAAAGAAGAATTCTGCACTGTTTTGTATGAAGTAGAAGCAATGGTGAACAGTAGGCCTATCACCTTTGTTTATAACAGTATGCAGGATGCAGAGCCATTGACACCAAATTATTTTCTTTGTGGTAAACGATTAACATCAAGCCCCAGTTTGCCAGAAGACTTACAACCTATCCAGAGCACTCAAGAAGAGTTAACCAGAAGGTTCAAGTACCTTGAAGAGCTACAAGATCAGTTATGGAAGAGGTGGCAGATGGAATACTTGCAGAACTCAATTATTACCCATCAGGCAATGTAAAGGGCTCCAATGCAAATTGTATCAAGGTGTGAGAAGTGGTAATGATTGGGGATGAAAGACCAAGGCAATGCTGGAAGCTTGGCATAATTGAAGAGTTGTTTGTTGGCAAAGACAATTTAGTTAGGTCTGCACTGATAAAGACTTCAGGAGGAAAATTAAAGAGACCTATACAAAACTCTATGCTTTAGAAATCAGCAAAGGCACGGATAGTCAAGATGAAACATTTGAGTTACAGCCTCATGGAGAAGGCTTGGCTAAACTTGCAGAAGGTAATGACAACAATGCCTCTTTGGTGGAGAGTGTTAGAAAATCTAGAAGAGGAAGAGCCATTGTTGTCCCAAGGCGATATGATGACTAAGCTGATTGATGCAGCATTGTTCGTATATATTAAGTTAAGGTGTATATATATATCCATCTCATAATTGTAAGGTTAGTGAAAAATTCACTTAATTTAGAGCTAGCATTTTTGGTCTCTTGTGGCATCATTGTCTGGGGACTCTTGTAGCATTATTTTTTGGGGGGCACTGCGCGTCCTTCCTACTCGTTTGTTGAATGCGACACTTACAAGGCGTGGTCTTATAGAGAGCTCTCTTGCAATTCAGTTTGGTTGTTTAGATACAAGATTGTTGCATCGTGCAATGGTGCAGGTTGTGTTGTTGCAAGGTTTAGAAAGAAGACCATAAATAGTGCCCCTTTTGTTTTTTATCTTAATTTTATGCAACTGAGGCCTAAGGTAGGCCCACATCAAGTCAGCAACCCTGAGGTAGGACCTAATAGGACCTCCAAGTCCGTAAGTTTTAGTCTAGCTTAACTTGGGCCGTATGTTAAAGTGGACCTTCAGAGCTTGGCCGTTGAGGGCTTAGCTGGGATTCTGAACCCAATAAAATAAAATATAACACACACACAGATCCAAAGGAATGGAAGCATTGTCCAGGCATAGGGTGGCCAGACGTCCGGCTTTAGGCCGGACAGTCCGCCTTTTGAGCACTCTGTCCTCCATCCGGAGCCACCTTGAGTCGGACGTTAATTTGCCCTCCTTTTTGGGGTCTGGCTAAAAAGAATTATATAAATTACCTCAAGTACACTTAAAATAGCGGGTACTGAAGGCCGTAATAACCGTTAACGTATTTTTATTATATGTAGTTGGCAACCACTGCTGATAAGCCGCATTTGTTTTCAATTTCATGACTACGAGTCGGACAGTCAGTCTGCCCAAGGAGAAAAAAGGAACAATTTGGTGAAGAGAGAAAATTGCTTACGAGCAGTCCATCACAGGTTCTACCAACACATTCTGCTCTCAAGGTTTGGATGTGTTTTTGATCAGGATTTATTGAGAGTACGAGGTAGACTATAGTTTTCTGGGCTTCCAGAGGAGAAAAGACATCCAATTTCGTTACCTTCTAGGGGGCACTTTGTGGAACTTTTGATCCTGGATATGCATCATAAGTTTTTACATGCTGGAGTTAGAGAAGTGATAATAGAGATCAGACAACAGTTTTGGATTCCCAAAATTAGACAAGTAGTGAAAAAGGTCTTGCATACTGTAGATGTGTGGATTGCAAGCGTTGGAGTGCAAAGCTTTATCATGAAAAGGTGGCTCCACTTCCAAGAGAACGGTGTATCTATACTACCCCATTTGATGTAGTGGGAGTAGACTTTGCAGGTCCAGTCTATGTGTATGAGCATTGAGGAAGGGGAATCTAACAAAGGTTATATATGTCTTTTCACATGTGCTACCACCAGAGCAATCCATTTGGAGTTGGTAAACAACTTAAGTAGTGATTTATTTCTTTTGGCTTTTAAAAGGTTTGTGAACAGAAGGGGTTTCCCGAATAAAATCATATCGGATAATGCAAAAACCTTCAAAAAGGCTACAAAGGAACTCCAAGAAGTTTGGTCCTTGCTAAAAGAGGAGGGATTCCAATCCTACTCTTCACACCATGGGGTACAGTGGAGTTTATTGTTGAGAAAGCACCATGGTGGGGAGGATTTTGGGAAAGGCTAGTGAGAAGTGTGAAGTGTCCATTAAGAAACTTTTGGCTAATGCTCATTTGAGCAAAGAATAATTCTGCACTGTTTTGTGTGAAGTAGAAGCAATGGTGGTGTACAGTGGTAGTTTATTGTTGAGAGAGCACCGTGGTGGGGAGGATTTTGGGAAAGGCTAGTGAGAAGTGTAAAGTGTCCATCAAAGGAACTTTTGGCTAATGCTCATTTGAGCAAAGAAGAATTCTGCACTGTTTTGTATGAAGTAGAAGCAATGGTGAACAATAAGCCCATCACCTTTGTTTATAACAGTATGCAGGATGCAGAGCCATTGACACCAAATAATTTTCTTTGTGGTAAACGATTAACATCAAGCCCAGTTTGCCAGAAGACTTACAGCCTATCCAGAGCAGTCAAGAAGAGTTAACCAGAAGGTTTAAGTACCTTGAAGAGCTACAAGATCAGTTATGGAAGAGGTGGCAGATGGAATACTTGCCAGAACTCAATTATTACCCATCAGGCAATGTAAAGGGTTCCAATGCAAATTGTATCAAGGTGGGAGAAGTGGTAATGATTGGGGTGAAAGACCAAGGCAATGCTGGAAGCTTGGCATAATTGAAAAGTTGTTTGTTGGCAAAGAAAATTTAGTTAGGTCTGCACTGGTAAAGACTCCAGGAGGAAAATTAAAGAGACTTATAAAAAACACTTTATGCTTTAGAAATCAGCAAAAACACGGAGAGTAAAGACTTCTGCACTGGTAAAGACTTCAGGAGGAAAATTAAAGAGACTTATAAAAAAACTCTATGCTTTAGAAATCAGCCAAAAAAACGGATAGTCAAGATGAAGCATTTGGGTCACAGCCTCATGGAAAAGGCTTGGCTAAACTTGCAGAAGGTAATGACAAAAATACCTCTTCGGTGGGGAGTATTAGAAAATCTAGAAGAGGAAGAGCTAGTGTTGTCCCAAGGCGATATGATGACTAAGCTGATTGATGCAGCATTGCTTGTATATATTAAGTTCAGGTGGATATATATCCATCTCATAATTATAAGGTTAGTGAAAAATTTACTTAATTTAGAGCTAGCATTTTTGGTCTCTTGTGGCATCATTGTTTGGGGACTCTTGTGGCATTATTTTTTAGGAGCACTGGCGCGTCCTTTCTACTCGTTTGTTGAATGTGGCACTTACAGGGTGTGGTCTTATGGAGAGCTCTCTTGCAATTCAGTTTGGTTGTTTAGATACAGGATTGTTGCATCGTGCAATGGTGCAGGTTGTGTTGTTGTTGCAAGGTTTAGAAAGAAGACCATAAATAGTGCCCCCTTTGTATTTTTTCTTAATTTTAATGCAACTGAGGTCTAAAGTGGGCCCATATCGAGTCAGCAACCCTGAGGTAGGACCTAATTGGACCTCCAAGTCTGTAAGTTTGTTTTAGTCTAGCATAACTTAGGCTATAAGTTAAAGTAGCCCCTCAGAGCTTGACCGTTCAAGGCTCAGCTGGGATTCTGAACCCAATAAAAATAACAGTGATTGGACGTAAAGTAACAGTGTTCTGTACAGTTGTGAGAGTGTTATTAATTATTTTGAAGTATTTTTCTAAGAAATAAAGTGCTTGATTTTTGAAATTGTTGTTTTTGAAATATCTTGGGGTGGTAATATCTTCCGATATCATTAGTTACTAGCATGGTTGTAGACCTTCAGGGGGTGGGGGTCCGGGGGTCAAGACCCTCCCCAATAATTCAAGTAGAGGGTCCTACCACACATGAGACCCCCGAAATAATTATTCTGTGAAAAATTTCCAGGGCCGTCGGCGGGCCACGGACCTCGGCCTGCAACCATTCGCTTCCTTCGCTTGCAGAGTGTGCAATATTGAAAATTTCTTAAAATAGGCCCTGCTGTGGGGGCGCATGAAAGAGCTGGTGTGCCAGAGAAAAGTGGAAACACGAGATGCATTGCTCCGTCGCATTTTGGATGCTGCAGCCTTCATAAAGGACAATCGTAATGAACTAATGTGAGCTACACGCGCGATTCACAGACGAACCGCGTTGTGCATTGAGGCTGAGGGTAGTCATTTTGAACAGTTATTTTAAATTTATGAATAAAAACTTTAGCAGCTATTTGTTCGCTTATTCTTATTTTTAAACATTCAAACATTCATATCTGCATAACTGTTAAGAATCGGACCTATGTTCAAGAAGTTTTTGACTGGGAATTACCTCAGCTATAAGCTCCCGAAGTTATGACATTTCGTTGTGACTCACCCTGTAAATATTCTTTAGGATTATCATTTGGCTGGTAGGTAGGTTACGTGTAGTAAACATAAAACTGGCATTGCATCATTTTGGTTTCCTACATAGCATACGGAAAATATTATTAAGTTACAAAGAGTTTATTCACAGCAGTGTATAGTTCCGCCACAGATGGGATGTATACAGTGCAGTACAGTAAGTTCTAAAAAGATAAGTTTTGGCTGGTTCGGAACAAATACCAAATTTCCTTACCACTAACATTACGTATCCAAGGGAAGAGGTGCACAGAAATTCGGAGAAATTCAAAAGAAGATTTCACAAACTAGGACCTACAGACAAAGCAATTCGCGAGCTAGTCAATAGATTTAAAAGTACAGGATCTGTTCATGATCAGGCAAGATCTGGACGTCCAGGTACCTCTCAAGAAAATGTTAAATTGGTAAGTGAAGCCTAGAATTCTAAAATGTCAACTTGCACAGCATCACGTAGACTGAGCATACCAAAAACGACTGTTCTAAGGATTTAAAATCAACATTAAAAATAAAAGTTACTATATTCAAGTACTACACGAATTACACGAATAGGATTATTCAAGACGAGCCGCCATGCGCACAGAATTGATAAAAAAAATTCAAGCCGAAAACTTATTAAACTACATTCTCTTCACGATAATGCGACATTCCACACATGTGGAAAGGTTAATCGACATAATTGCTGTATCTGGACTAGTAAAAAACCAACCGAGTAATACGAATGGGAGAGAGATTCCCCTGAAGTTAATGTCTGGTTGGGTACGACAAGATCGAAGATTTACGGACCTTTTTTCTTTGCAAAAACTATGGTAACAGGGCCAATTTATCTTGACATGCTTCAGTAGTTTCTTGAACCATAGATTCGTTCAGATGGCATTCTCGACACTATTGTCTTTCAACAATATATCACTATGCAAACATCGTTCGGGAGTACTTTGATCAGCTCTTACCAAATCGGTGGATTGGACTTGGTGGAAACAGACCTCGGGCAGCACGATATCCGGATTTAACACAATTAAACTTCTTTGCGTGAGGCTTTATAAAGTCTGAGGTTTACCAAACAAGAGTTACAAACCTGCAGAGTCTGCGAATCCGCATTGTCGCGGCAGTTGCTAAAATAACCCCAGAGATACTTCAGAATGTGTTCCGCAATGCAATGGACAGATTTGTGACTTGCAAAGACAGTGATAGTGCTCACGTCGAATTTTAGACCGAAGTTTGATAAGTAAATATACATCTAATTATGTTACTACATTTCTATCCTAAAATATTATTATTTCAGCAAAATAGATAAGTAATTTTGGACCAACCTATATATATATATTATAATTTTCCCACAGGTTTCGATTAATTTTAAGAAACTTTTACCTAAGAATTTTTTTCACTCCAAAAAGCCGTTTCCGTGTTTTACGGTGGGACAGACAGACAGCATTAGCTTATTATATACGTATATATAGGCGGATCTAGGGGGCAGCGTCGGCGACGTCTGGACCCCGCTTTAATTTCTTGCAAGTACCCTTTTTTCAAGTGCAAGTGCCCTATTTGAATGATGTTTATGCCTCTGAAAGCAAATTTTATTTTTGTAAATAGATCATAGTTATTTTATACACTGTATTTCAAATTTGTAGTTGTAATGGTCTTCATAGGTGCCCTTAGTACTGATGCAGCCATGGGCGTAGGAGGCGTGGAGTCTGGGGGTCTTGAACCCTCCCAGTCAACCTTTGTGTCGGGTCCATTTTGCCTCACTTTGTCGGGTCCATCACATCATGTCAATGAGAGAAAAATTATAAAGGGAGGAAAACAGGTTTAGAAGGCAAAACTGCGAACTGAAATTATTTTACAAATTAATTTTATTTGACCACTTGTATAGTTGTATACACCTGTACAGTTGTCTTCTCTTGTATGCATCTGATTTTAAATATGTAAAACTGAAGAGTAATTTACCTAATAACATCATTATAATTTATATTATTGTGTTTTTCTCATACTTCATGGAAAACTAGAGTTTTGTTGCATAGCTTGTATTATCGTTTTTACTTTTCCTTATATGACACAATTTGACACATATGATATAAGCAACAATTTAAATAAGCATTTATGAAGGAAAACATATTTTGTGCTTAATCTTAACATTAAACAGCCTACATAATAGAAGAAAAATATCGGTATAAGACACTCTCTTAGACACAAAGCATCAGATAATAGTACAGTAAGTGAACATTTTTAAATTAGCGCCTGACAGCGCTTCTTTTTAAATATTTAGATTTGCCAATGCACCTCTAAATAATGACAGCTTTGAAAAAGGACTCAAAGCAAAAAAAATTGTTTAACGAATGATTTTAACTAATATATGACATATTAATTCGTGTTGTAATCATAATTATTTCCTTAATATGAAGTATGATAAAATTCCTGCAGACGCTAATGTGCTAGCTCAATAATTTTTTTTTTAGGTTATGGAAATGTCGGTTTGAAGCTCTGAGCAACATCTTTCTTGTCGGGTCCAAACACCTGGACCCCCCAGAGACTACTTATCCCGTACGCCCATGGATGCAACCATATCACTACTTTTATCTTCATCTTATTCTGATAGTTCTTTTAATTGGCAAGACCTTTTTAATTGTTTGAAAAATTTTCTGTGATAACTGTTGTACCCAAATTAGATTTTTTTGGGGTAATTGTATACAATATCCCCCTCACCTCAGTTTCTAATAAAAATTATTGCAATACGTAGAAAATAATAAATAAAACCTTTCCTTTAGGTAAAAAAAATTTCGGTCGATCATATTTATGAAGATATTTGCTTCTGAAATTTTAATTAATTAATTAATTAAATTTAATTAAATTAATTTAATTAACCTATCTACTCATAGATAGGTATTATAGTAAGATAATATCCCTGTTAAGAGAAGCAGGAAGCCCCTTGATTAAATCTTACAACTATCATACTAAGGTTATTCCTGGATGGAATGATTTTATTGCCCCCCCTGAAGAGGGAATCGAAAGACGCCTACGATTTGTGGTGCTTTCATGGTAGACCCAGATTAGGACCAGTATACATAAATATGTGTAGAAGTCGGGGTCAGTATAAAGCGGCCATAAGGCGATGTAAACAGGAAGAAGAGTCTATTCGAGCCTGTGAAGCTCGCATAAATAACGATAATAACAAATTTTGGAAATTTGTTAAGAATCAAACGGGTGTCAAAAATGTCCTCCCTCCGACAATCGATGGGGTGTCGGGGGACGATGAAATTGCAAAGCTGTGGAAAAACCACTACTCTAACATTCTTAATAGTGTGAGTAGGGATAATCTTAAGATAGATTGCAGCGAAACGATTGTGGGAGGGACAAGGGAAAATATTTTGATATCATTTTCTGAAGTAAAGAGGTTAATTAAAGAGTTAAAGACTGGTTCTGCGTCAGGGGTAGATGACTTATCGAATGAGCACTTAAAATATGCAAATGACGTAGTATGTCTGCATATATCATTGCTCCTATCAGCCATGTTTGCTCATAGCTATATCCCTGCAGAGTTCATGAGGGTATATATCTTGCCCCTGGTCAAAATAAGTATGGAGACATTCTGTCCAGCAATAATTACAGGCCTATTGCTGTCGCTTCCTGCTTCTCGAAACTACTAGAAAAACTCTTGTTACTCCGATTAAATGATTTCCTATGGATATCTCCTAATCAGTTTGGCTTTAAAAGGTCCCACTCAACTGACCTGTGTATCTATGTACTTAAAGAAACAATATCTAAATACATTGACAGTAATTCAACCATTTATAGCTGTTTCCTTGATATAAGTAAGGCATATGATAGGGTGAACCACAATATTTTATTTGCAAAACTAGAAGACAGGAAGGTTCCCATGTACATATTAAATTTATTGAAATTTTGGTATTCCCACCAATCTTTCACTGTTAGGTGGGGCAATGTACTATCCGAGTGTTTTGGCTCCTCTTGTGGGGTGAGACAAGGCTCCTTGCTCTCCCCTATGCTGTTTAATGTGTATATTGACGGATTAATTGCTTCACTTAATGAGGCAACAGTAGGATGTTGTATAGATAACACAAGGATAAATAACTTAGTTTATGCCGATGATATGGTGTTAATAAGTCCCTCTGTTAAAGGTCTGGATCGGCTACTAAAAGTCTGCGAAGTGTATTCGCAGAAACATGATATTCTTTTTAATGTGACAAAAACTAAGGTTATGCAATTTCATCCTAAAAGCTGTAATCAGCCAGCTGATATAAGGTTTAAAATGAATGGTGAAGTAATTGAGGAAGTACAAGAGTTTAAGTATTTGGGTCAAACTATTACCAGCTCCTTGAGTGATAACTCGGATATAAGAAAACAATCTCGAAGCCTGTGTGCTAAAGCGAATATGACCATAAGGAACTTTCGTTTCTGTACAAGTGAAGCTAAAGACACACTCTTTCGTACTTTCTGCAGTAATATATACGGTCAGCAACTCTGGGTGAATTATAAAAAAGGTTCTGGCAGAACCCTAAATTTGCTGTACAACAGGTCGTTTAGACTTACATAAATTACCCCCGAGATGCTCAGCTTCGCAAATGTTTGCAACCCGCAATGTTCCGAGCTTCCCGGAGGTAACAAGACGTGCTCAACACAGTCTAATGCAAAGAATTAAAAATCAACCAACCCGATCATCCAAGCTATCCATGAGTCCTGCCATTTATCCTCTAAGCTATGGACTTTTTGGTACGAAAACGTCTGTCTGTAGCTCCACTTAACTTCGACAGTGCAGTATTATTTCTAATCAATTGTATATATTTTTATCCTTAGTGTATGAACTGTCATTGTATTAATAATATTGTCATATGGACTATAGTCTGCCAATAAACCTTTTCATTTTCATTTTCATTTTCATATCCATTTGACGTGACGTCACGTCAAATGCGACTTTTTTTCATAAAATATTTTTCCTGATTGGGCTATTTTTTCGCTACTCTGCGACTTAATTACTTGGTTGGGTTTTGTTCTGGCTATTTTTTTTTTTTCTAATTGGATTCAGTTTGGTCGTGTTTGTGATAGAATTATGACGTGCTGTTCGTGTGGTTTCGACTTTGAGAACTTGATTCGTCATGTGCCCTAGCTGAAGACTAAAAAAGTGCATAACTTAACGTTATTACATTATCATTTGTATAATTTAGGTCTCGGGGGGTACGGGGGCGGAGCCCCCGTAAAGATCACGCATCACAAATTGATCGGTATAGGGTTCACTTTGTGATGGGTGACCTAAATTATACAAATGATAATGTAATAACATGTTAAGTTATGGTAATTGTATACAACATCCCCCTCACCTCAATTTTATGAAATTGACTTAACAATCGATGTAAAACCTTTATTTATAGCATGTAATTACTTTATTTAACGTATCCCATAAGGGTATATCTTAGGGTTAGGTTGGTTTCCGAAAATAAATAAAGTAATTACATGCTATAAATAAAGGTTTTACATCGATTGTGAAGTCAGTTTCATAAAATTGAGGTGAGGGGGATGTTGTATACAATTACCTTTTTTTGTATTATATTTGAATGAGACTGATCTAATAAAACAATACAATTGATTTTACACTCGCTCATTGATGGTCTGTTTTAAGAAAAAAATTTTAGTACTGTGCTCTTTTTTCTTTGGAATCCTCCTTACTGAAATGCCGAGATCTGTCCTTGTATATATGGTAACAATGACGTAAAAAGCGGGGGAGTGGTAACTATACTTTGGGAGAATGGAGTCAAGAGTCACTGAACGACGAGTCTACTCGATGACTCAGTAAGATTTCTGTGTAGGACGAAGATGCTGGAAGCCCAACATTGTGTATATATCAACAGTGTGGCATCGGTCATTTTTGTTTTCCCTGAACACGGAAGAAGAAGGAACTTTTAAGCTAATATGGAGAGATTGTTTCTGTAATAAGATTAATATAAACTTTACTGTTTATTATAAGTTTAGGGTGAGGGTTATTTTTTAAAATTTTACTCGACCTTACCCGCCCTAGTCAACGTGATCCTCCCGACTGTAATGACTACTAATTTAGTAACTATCTAAAAGTCCAACCTGAGATTTGAGGCTAGTAGGATCTTTTATTGTATGTAGGCCCTACATTGCAATATGAATAACTTCGTTTTCTAAATGTCACGAAACCTGTAACTTACGCCAACTCGGGGCCAGTTTGAACACTGCTGTACTCCCAAGTTTTTTTTACAAATTGTTGAAGGATTTATTATTGATTGTGGCAATTTTCGTTTTTATTGGTATTATTAAAGTATAAATAGCTCTACTCCTAAACTTTAAGCTTGATTTAACTGGGTATTTGGAGAGATCTGGCAGTTCATTTAGTGCAAGCCAAGCATTTTTGGTTGACTAGCCTAGGCCCCCCCATTATCTCATTCCATCCAGGGAATAGCCTAACTGGCAATATCCTATTTTGGCATCCCAAATTATTCAACCAACCAAAAATAAATGGTATTTTGGTCAATTTGTAGTTTTGACCAACCACAGAATTTTAGGAATTTTGTCTTTACAATAGGTAGTTTTTGACAATTCTAAGATACTTTTCTTCTATGGCAAATTTGTTGCAAATGAATATTAAAAAAGTTATAACTATTTAAAGTTTATGGTAAATCTCTAGGAGTGCTCCAGGTAATTATTCGTTTTTTGACCCACTCTCTTTTTATAATGAGAGCAAACGTTTCTGGTCAATTTGGAGGTGCTCCGCACGAATCTGCCATCCGTTTCCTGTGCAAATGCATAGTTTTCGAGATATCATCATCTCAAAAACCGCATTTGCACAGGAAACGGATGGCAGATTCGTGCAAAACACCTCAAAATCAACCAGAAAAGTTTGCATTCGTGCTAAACACAACCTAACTTAACCTAACAACTTAACTTAACAACAACTTAACAACAACTTAACAACAACTTTTAACAACTTTTAACTTAACTTCTAACCTAACAACTTAACCTAACAACCTAACCTAACCTAACAACCTAACCTAACCTAACAACCTAACCTAACCTAACAACCTAACCTAACAACCTAACCTAACTTAACCTAGCCTAACAACCTAGCCTAACAACCTAACAACTTAACTTTTAACAACTTTTAACTTAACTTCTAACCTAACTTAACCTAACTTAACCTAACAACCTAACTTAACTTAATCTAACCTAACTTAACTTAATCTAACCTAACTTAACCTAACCTAACTTAACTTAATTAACTTAACCTACTAACTTAACCTAACTTAATCTAACCTAACCTAACTTAACTTAACTTAACCTAGCCTAACAACCTAACTTAACAACCTAACTTAACAACCTAACTTAACCTAGCCTAACAACCTAACTTAACCTAGCCTAACAACCTAACTTAACCTAGCCTAACAACCTAGCCTAACAACCTAGCCTAACAACCTAGCCTAACAACCTAGCCTAACAACCTAGCCTAACAACCTAGCCTAACAACCTAGCCTAACAACCTAGCCTAACAACCTAGCCTAACAACCTAGCCTAACAACCTAGCCTAACAACCTAGCTTAACCTAGCCTAACAACCTAACTTAACCTAGCCTAACAACCTAGCCTAACTTAACCTAACCTAACCAGTCACCTTATTTTGGAGGATATAGTTCTGCAATTGCAGTAAGGAAGTGATGCAGAACTGTAGAATCGTCAGGATATTCTGCCAGGAACAAGTATTGTGTGAAATATTTCCGGTAATGAGGACACTATGTGCCCTTAAAGATAGAAATAGTAAATCCACACTCGCGCTTATTTTTTGGATTTTTTTTACGGCACCTAAACACCTTCGAGTCTTGTCTTAAAATACAGGTAGTATTACATTTAGGGCAAATCATGGATGTCGGAATTATGCCGTGATTGGAAAAAACATCAACTTTTATCTTCATTGAGGCCAACAAGGCAGATTAGGTCTTCAAAATCAAGTTCACAAGATTGACACGTCATACCAGTAGAACAAAAATCACCACACTAACCAGAAACAGAAAGAAGTAGCCAAATCAAGAAAAAGTAGCCAAAAAAAGCTAAGAAAAATCTAAAAAAAAAGGTAGCCCAAATAAACAAACTCACTGAAATTTATATATATACATATTAGAAAGTAGAAAATATTTTTTTTAAAAAAGTATATTTTATACAAATTTGCATAAGATAATATATATATTTTCTTATTCAGTTTTGATTGGTTATTCAATATATATTGCTGTTATAGCTGAGTGTGACTGGGTCAAAAAACGAATATTAACCGTGCTCCATTTTTCAATATTAAACATATACTCATAAAACATATACCATTTGAAAGCTCACATTTTTCCCGAGTCTAAAAATGTAGTAATCCAAAAGTATCAATAGCAAATAAAAAGTAACTAGGTTTAAATATAAAACTCTATACCAATCAATTTGTGATGTGTGATCTTTATGGCCCCTGTACCCCCGAGACCTAAATTATACAAATGATAATGTAATAACATATTTAGGTTAGGTTAGCATAACAATTACCAAAAATGCCATCTTACAACACAGACTGAAGATTTATAACTTAGCCAACCTTTATAATGTACCGTAGTTAATGACATCACACATCAAACAATTAATTAAGTCGTTACTTTTTATTTGCTATTGATACTTTTAGATTACTACATTTTTAGACTCAGAAAAATGTGAGCTTTCAAATGGTAAATGTTTTATGAGCATATGTTTAATATTGAAAAATGGAGTACTCCTAGAGATTATCCAAGTTTACCCGATATTTTTATTAAAACTTAGGAAAATATGGTAAATATTTACTATTATACCGGTCTCTGATAAAGTTTTAAAAGCTAGTTTTCAATGTTTTTCAATGTGCTGAATTAAAAAATTACACTCATTTCTGCTGCAAATGATTTGTTAGAGTTATTGAAGCTTAAAGCTTTTAAAACTTTCTATCTTTTTTTTACCTGGGGACCCCCAGTGGGAACTGGGAGTGGTTAATATTTGGCTGGACACGGGCTAATGAGAAATGAGAGGTTGTGTTTCACTAGCACTATTTTTCATGCTCTTTACGGTGGTACTAATCATTTTTTGTGCTAGTGCGCGGTTATAAAATTCATTTAATATATAATTTTTACATGGAGACTCCGTATGTATGTATCCATGTATGTATGCTAGCGCTCTGTGTGTTTATATGTATGGTAATGCGTTTTGTGGATGTATCACTTGTTTTCAGATTGTCACATGGCTGGATTGGGCCAATTAGACACTTTTTGTGTAGATTTGGCCAATTAGATACTTTGTCATCCTGGTGAAGGATCATTCTGCAGAGACACTAATATCGATTATACAGCGCTTCATTAAACCAGGAACTCGCATCCACAGTGACTGCTGGAGAGCTTATAGTGAACTAAGGAATCTTGGGTATTTGCATTCCACCATCAATCATAGTGCTAACTTTGTGGACCCAGAAACAGGCGCCCACACACAGAACATCGAACGTTTGTGGAAGGATGTCAAACGTTGGGTGCTTCGTCCTGGGAATAAAAACGTCCACTACTTGCAGTACCTAGCCTGATATATGTTCATAAGTGAACATCGAATGGAAGAGTGCCTTCACACCTTCCTAAGGGAAGTAGCGAAGCTCTATCCTCCAGAACAGTGAAACCCATTCCAGGTAAGTTTTATTAATCTTCACATGGCTTAGTATTGCCTAACTCAACCTAACCTGTTGGTTAGGTTAGCTAGTTTTTTATCAGAATTACATTTTCCTGGTGTAGTTTTCTCTGCTTTGTTGGAATTTGACACATTTCTTGCGCAAATGAGTAGAAACATTCTGTATTTTGGAATGGAAAAAAGTTTCTATTCATTTGCATAAGAAATGGGTATCAGATTTGAACAAAGCAGAGAAAACTACACTAGAAAAATGTAATTTTGATAAAAAAAATGTAGCCCCTGTGTCCAGCCAAATATTTACCCTGGGAGTTTTTGGGCGGGGAGAATCGCAAAAACGAGTGGTTTCCGAAGATTTTGAAAGTCAGATTAATACAAAACACATAATAAACTATAGGAAAAATATAAATTTCACCTTCAAAATTGGCCGAACCTAAAATAACCTAAGCAAACCTAACCTAACAACCCCTAATGCTATCCAAAATTATAAAAAATAAAAAAAGAATACCTTAATCACGTGAATTGCCAGGCTGAGGCTCGTCCTCTTCTGAAGATTCATCCAAATCTTCAATAGTCTGAAAAACATTGAAAACCAGCTTTTAAAACTTTTTACTGGAGACTGGTATAATAGTAAAGAAATACTGAGGTAATTATTTGTTTTTACACTCAGTCTGTTTTTTTGATGAGAAATTTTTCTGGTCAATTTTGAAGTGTTTTGCACGAATCTGCCATCCATTTCCTGTGCAAATGCGTAGTTTTTGAGATATTGTCATCTCGAAAACTATGCATTTGCGCAGGAAACAGATGGCAGTTTCATACAAAACACCTAAAAATTAAGCAGAAAAGTTTGCAGTCGTCATTTTCGATTAAACTAATGAAAATATCATGACAACCTAACCAATCATCAAGGGCATACAGTTGACCTAACCAGGTATTCAATTGATCTAACCAATGTCACATATGGAACTGTCTGCAAAATATTAGGACTGATCAATTTGTGATGTATGATCTTTAAAATGGGGGCAGAGCCCCCGTACCCCTGAGACCTAAATTATACAAATGATAATGTAATAACATGTGCCCACCTTGCCTGGGTAGTCCGCTAAATTTCACATGCCCTTAAAGATTGAAACACTGAAATGACACTCACGTTTATTTTTAGGATTTTTCTTATGGCACCTAAAGACCTTCTGGTCTTTTCTTAAAATACAAGCATGATTGCATTTAGGGCAGGTCACAGATGTCTTAATTATTCTGTGATTGAAAAAAAGGTCAACTCTTGTCTTCATCGAGGGCAATATGGCGGATTATATCTTCAAATATGCAAAACTGACACGTCATACTTGTGGTCACAAAAACATTGAACTAACAGACCAATTGCTAATAATGATTTAATTTTAAAACAGGACAAATTGAATTATGCAGAAGTAGCCAGAAACACCAAAAATAGGAAATATTCACCGAATATATAGTTGATATATATTATATATATATTGAAAAAACACGAAAAATAGGAAATATATTTTAATAAAAAACCATATTTTATACAAATCTGCACAAGATAAGATATATATTTTCTTAGTCAGTTTTGAATGGCAATTCAATATATTATACTGTTTTAACCGCATGTGAGTGGATTAAAAACGAATATTAACCAATACCAAAAATATTATGACTTAACCTAACCAATCATCAAGGGCGTACAGTTGACCTAACCTGGCATTTAATTGGGTAAATATGCAGCAAATAGCCCCACCTTGACTTTTGGTATGAAAGTTAGTTATTAGGGTGTGCTTTCCTCAGAGATGCTACTCATTTGGCCCGCATTTAATTGAAAGTACAATTTTTTTTTTTTTTTTTTTTTCAAGTAAACATGGGGCAAATGAGTAGCATTTCTGAATAAAGCACATGAAAACACACCCTAATAACTAAATTTCACTACCGTTATTGCTAACCTAAATGAAGAGATTTTGAAAAAAAAAAAAAAAATGATTGAACTAACGAAAATATCATGACTTAACCTAACTAATCATCAAGGGCATTCAGTTGACCTAACTTTGATATACTTACTGTACCTAACCAATCATCATACTGAATGCTAACATAAAAAAATTATGAACTTGAGGTCGGGCTATTTGCTGCATATTAACCTTCAATTGACCTAACTGGGCATTCAGTTGCCCTAACCTGACATTCAATTAACTGGGGGCAACTCACAAGTAGAGAGATCCACTGCACAGACTTGCCATTTTCAAACTGATTTCAAATGAAAGCACTGTGCATGTGGCGTGATCTAGGATGAAGCTGATTGGCTAAAATGGTTCTGCTAATTTATTCAACTGTCATTCATTTGCGAGCAAAATGGTAAATAAAAAAGTTGTTCAGAATTTGAAGAGCTCTCGAATGATGTATTTTTCATAAAAAAAATTGTGGTTGGTCGAAACTACAAATTCACTGGTATTTTTTTATAAGAGTATAGGCTTTTGAGGAATTTTGGAATTTTAGGTTAGGTTATATATTAAAACATGTTTTTCTGATTGTTTTTGATGTTGTTTGAATGAAATTAACCTTTGTTTAAACCGTATCAAAAACCATCAGAAAAACATAGTTTTGATTTACAAAGCCTGTTGTTGTTGTTGTTGTTGTTTAGCCAATCAGCCCACCCTGATCGAGCAAGCCGGCGGCACGCAGGTAACCGATCGCCCTCTCCGGAGTGGACCAGAGGTTCAGCGCACTCGTGATGTTGTGTTGTGTTCGTTGTTGTGCTAGAGCGGTACAGTCCGTCATAATGTGTTCAATTGTTTGTGGTGTGTCTTGGCACAGGTGGCAGGTGTCGTCTATGGAGTTGTCTAGTCTGTGTTTATATGTCCATAAGTTGGGGTGATGTCCACATTGGAATCGTGCTAAGTTAACTCGATCTGATCTGCTCAGGCTGATCTCTGACCTGTTAATGGGCGGTGGCTTCGCACCTAGGACCGCATTCGGACCGAGTCGTGTCAGTGCTTTGTGGGTTAGGTGTGTGTGTGTGTGTTTTCTGTACTGTGTGATGTCTGTGGGGCATGGTATGGAATGGAGTATTTGGTTATAATGTCTCTCTGGTGTTACCTTAATGGTGCGAGGTGTTGGTGCATGATTGTACATGTAGTGGCAAGGGTGTTGTGGGTTAGTTGTCGCTGCTGCCATGAATTGTGTTCCCCTCATGTCTAAATGTTCCCTAACTTTTAGTATTTTTGTTTCTGTGTGCAGGTGTTCTATTGGTGTTGTTTGAGTGCATCCTGTAATGATACGAAGTGCGTTGTTTTGTATTGTTTGTAAGGTGTTTTGTGTGTTTGAGATAATGGGTGCCCAGCATGGGCTAGCATAGTCCATAACTGAGCGAATATATTGTTTGTAGATGAGTGATGTTGTTTCCTGCTGGTGTCCAAAGTTTGTGCCTGTTTGTACCCTAAGCGTGTTAAGTCTTGACGTACATTTGTTTTTAATGTCCTGAACATGGTTTGCAAAAGATAATGATGTGTTGTATGTGACACCTAGTATTTTGGTTCTGTGAGTGTGTGGAATGTTGATGTTGTTTAGTGTAAGTTGTGGAATTACCTGGTGTTCTTTTGTGTTGCTTGTAAGCAAGGTGATGGTTGATTTTGTGGGCGCTACTTTGAGTCTATTGTGTGTGAGCCAGTCTTGTATACTGTTTATGTATGTTTGTAGGTTATTTGTAGCGGTGTCGATGTTGTTGTGGGTGGATGTTAGTGATATCATCTGCATATGATGATAAGGTAAGCTTGTTATCTATGGGTGTTGGAATGTCATGCATGTATAAGTTGAAGAGTGTTGGTGAGAGAACAGAGCCTTGAGGGACCCCGTTCGGAAAAAGCTTGTGTTTGGATGACTTGCCATTAAATGTGACATGTGAGTAGTGATGTGAGTCGTTTTTTATTGTCGTTTTTTTTGTCGTTTTTTTTGTTTAAAACGAAGGTAGTCTGTTTTTTTTGTTTTTTTTGTTTTTTATTGTTTTAAACTTATTCCATATTTTTTTTCCTTTAATCTAATAAGTATATTAGTATTACCTATAATTTACTATACTACCATGCTTATACGGTTATACCTAGTATATATACTATATAGTCATCTTTTAGAAAAATTGAATCACGCAAAAAGTATATAATAGAAAGGAAAAACAAACCCTCATTTTTTATATGTATATATATTTTTTAACTAGAACATAAAACATTCTTCCTCGTTTCAAACAATATACATAATTGTGATTGGCAAGAGTACCAGTATATATATTCCAGATAGAAAAGGAAAATATTCACCTTTTTTTGAACCTTTTTGTTAACCTACATTTCCATGGAAGAATCATCACTAGATTGGGTAGAGCATATATGCTAGTTTCAATATCACAGGTACTGGTATAATATCCATAATACTGGTATAAAACAATAGATATAATTGTGATTGGCAAGAATACCAGTGTGTATATATATATATATATATATATATATACACGGTGAACCAAAAGTAGGTGGACAGTAGGTTGAATACGGTTTGTGTTATATTATATTATAACTATGGTGTTCATTATAACTATGGTGTTTGTGTTTTATTATATTAAATATTATAACTAAATTTATTTAAACTTTATTTTGTATTATAGTATACAAAAAAATTAAATATGTATTCTCAAAATAAACGTTATCATTTACTGTCCACCTACATTTGGTTCACCCTATATATATATATATATATATATATATATATATATATATATATATATATATATATATATATATATATATATTCCAAATAGAAAAATAAAAAAAATATAAATATTCATCTCTTTCTTTAACCTTTGTGTTAACCTAATGCTGTTTAACTTTCATTATCTGATTCTATTTCCATTGAAGAATCATTATCACTAGATTGATTAAAGCAAATAGTTTCAATATCACAGGTACTGGTATTTATTGCAGATTTGGATGTTGACGAAGCCAATGTAGCACCATGTTTTACTTCACTTTCTTGGAATTTTGCATTTTGGGATATAAATACTAGCTTTGCTGCTCTGTCTGTGCTTAATTGGTTTCTTTTGGCTGTATGGATATTACTGTATGTGCTAAATGATCTCGGAGGTAATGAAAGGGCGAAATAGAGGTGTATGAGTTTGTGTAGGTATATATGTGAGTATGCATGCGTATGTATCTGGAATTCTGGATGTATGCATGTGTATGGGGTATACAATAGATATAAATGTGTATATAAGTATTTATGTATATATTGGTATATATGTATAAGGGTGTATGTGTATGTATATATATATGGATGGTCTCGTGGGGGGGGGGGGAATATGTCATCGCGGGTCTAAAGGATAGTTAAGTGGGAGATTCAAAATCCGAGGCATGGATGGGAGAGTCCTGGGAAGGTTGGACAATGGGCAGTCAGCGCCCAGCCAGTGTTCTCGCAAGTTTAATGGATCTCAAGATACAAGACTTTCAGTGCAAGAAAGAGGCCAGTTTTTTCTGTAAATAGGCTGAAAAGGACATTCTATACTGGTACCATATGGCCTATTTTATTATTTATTTATTTATTTTTATAATATATATCATTGCAAAAGTATACCTTATAATTAAATTGGCAATATCTATATTAATTATTAAAAAAAACAAAAAAAACAAAAAAAACGACAACGACAACGACAAAAAAAACAACAAAAGACAAAAAAATGGTTTTTTTACATCACTACATGTGAGTATCTTCCTGAGAGATAGTTGCTCAGCCACCTTTTGGTGTTATTGTGCATGTTTGTGTTGAGTATTTTGTTTATGAGAGGGAAGCGTGGGATAGCATCAAATGCTTTACTAATGTCTATTGTTGCTAATAGTGTACGTTGAGCTGGTCTTCTAGAGTTGATGCCATCCATGATGTGCTGCGTCAGGTTAGTGAGTAATGTCGTGGTTGAGTGGTGAGGTCTGAATCCATGTTGAGTAGGCAATAGTGGTATGTGTGGGTTGGTGATTTGTAAGATTAGTCTTTCTGTTACTTTGGAAGGTGTGCATAGTAAAGTAATGGGTCTATAAGAAGCTGGTTCTGTTGGATTTTTGTTTGGTTTGAGTAGTGTAATAATTTTACCTTATTTCCATATGTCAGGAATAATACAGTGTTGGTATGAATATGTGCTGATATTTGTGAGAGCTAGTATTCCTTGTGGGCCCAAGTGTTTAAGGTGTATGTTAGATATGTTGTCTGGTCCAGTAGCCTTCGAATTTTTAATGTTTTTGATGATCTTGGTGGTCTGGTCTGTATTGAAGGGTGTAATGGTCGTGTCGAGTCTGTAGGTTTTCTTGTGTCTGGCTGTTTGTTTGTCTGCGTGTTTCTGGTTGTTGTCTCTGTTTAAGTGACTTATCTTTGCGTAGTGATTAACTAGAATGTTAGCTTGTTGTGTGTATGTTAGGATATTATTTTGGCTGCGACAGATAGCCGCGTGTGAGGTGTGAATGCCGCTGTTAGAGTGGGTAATGCTGTTTATAGTCTTGTATAGCCTGTATGTATCTGTGGAGTGGTTTAGTGTTGTTATGAATTCCCTGAATGTTTCTGTTTGTTTTTCTTTGAGTTTGTTGTTTATTTCTGTGTTGAGCTGTTGTATCTGCTGCTTTATGGCTTCTGTGTGTGGTGTTTGTGTGTTATGTTTGAGGTTGTTACGTTGCCTTATGAGGTGGGCTATTTCTCTAGTGTAATTTGGGTTGTATTTCCTAATGTTGCCCTTGGGTATGTATTTGTTTGCATTATTGATAATCTGATTAAATGTCTTGAGTGTTGTATCGATGTTTATGATGGGTGTGCTGTTTAATGTGGTGAATTGTTCCTCAGTCTGTATTTTGAACTGTTCCCAATCAGCTTTCTTGTAATTTCTGTAAGTGTGCCTAAGGCTGTAATGTACACAAAGCCTGTAATGTACACTTGTAAAAATTTACCAGTAAAGCTGCAGTTTCACGGCTCCATCTAGATTTATTCCCTGCAGTTGTGGAGGAATACAAAACACTATTGTTTACGTTGCAGACAAGTGTTTTGTATTCTTCCATAATTTTGTGTTAAATTTAGCCAAAGTAGCAGATCTGTAAAAGTAGCAGGAAAAAATCAAGAACTATCACCAAATAATGCAGAAAAAAACTATCACCAATTAAATAACTAAGGTTAATTGAATAGCTGGTTAGGTCAACTGTATGCCCTTGATGATTGGTTAGCCCTTTCATGCCGTATGGTCATCCAGGAGACCATCAAATTTTATGAGGTTTTAGTCTTTCTGGAGATATCACACAAGTGTTTTTTGTGGCATGAAAAGAAACGAAAATCAGGTATGAAAGGGTTAGATTAAGTCATGATATTTTTGTTAGCTAATGAAAATATCACAACTTAACCAATCATCAAGGGTGTACAGTTGACCTAACTGGGCATTCAATTGGTGAAAATTAGTTTTTTTCTGCATTATTTGGTGATAATTTTTTATTTTTTCTGCTACTTTGGCTAAATTTAACACAATCCTCTGTAACTAGTTTCAGTTCACTGATGGAACATTCAGTGCACACATCCATCAACAACAACATTACACTCCAAACTGACGCATTTCCACCTCATTCACACATTTTATAGGCAATCATATGGTGGAATGGCACAAAGTAGTTCTTATTAAAAATATTAATAAAAAATACTTTACAGGGTTTTACAAAAACTTTACTGATGCCATGGTCTTCAGACAGTCTCCAAATATACATATTTATGATTTTTATGACTAAAATATCGGTATTCGTGGAGCCATGAAACTGCATATTTACCAATTTACCAAATAAACAGCAGTTAGGTCAACTGTACACCCTTGATGGTTGGTTAGGTTAAGTCTTGATATTTTCATTAGTTTAAATGAAAATACTACTTAACCTAACCAATCATCAAGGGCATACATATAGTTAACCTAACTGGTTGGTTGAATAGTTTGGGACACTAAAAGAGGATATTGCTGCCTAACAGATCAGTACTTTCCTGTTATCCCAGACCCCAGACTTTTTTCCAGTTGCCAGACTTCAATTTTGACAGAATATTTTTGTTAAAACTAATGAAAATATCATGACTTAACCTAACCTTACTAGGGGTGCACCAGATAGCCTATGATTTTTCATATCTGGCTGGATACTGGATATGGCCATATCTATCCGGCTGGATATATATTATTAGGTACTTTATTATTTTTACATTCATATTGCTATGTTTTGTTTTGCATTGGGGGCAAGCGACTCCCCAAATATAAGATAAATAATAATTTAAGTATATTCAGATGTTTAATTGTTTTGTTCTCTTTCAGGTTCTTGTTTTGTATTAAACTATTAAGTATTAATCATGACAAGTTTTGTGTGGTCACTGTATACAATAAATGATCCTAGCAATATCACTGCAGAGTGTAATATTTGCCAAAAGATTATCAAATGTGGGATGGAGAAAGGTGGCCAAAAGTCTTAGCACAACACTTCATAATCATTTGAAGATTAATCACCCAAAAGAGTATGCTGAAGCCAAAAACAAAAATGATAAAAAAAGAATAGCTGCGACTGAATCAAAGGAAATAGGCATAGATAGAATACGGGCTAGACCATCAACTTCTACTGGTAGTACTCTGAAAGAAAAGAAAATGGACCAAATGAGTAAGCAGATCTCAATAGAGGAAAGCTTTTCATCTAAAAAAATATGGGACATCAATGACTCCAGGTCTGTGATGATTCACTGTAAAATTGGTATGATGATGGCTTTGGACAACCAGCCATTTACTTTAGTTGAAGATGATGGTTTTATTGATCTAATGGCCTACCTCCAACCCAGATATCTCTTACTGAGCAGAAGATACTTCTCTGATACTATAATTCCTTGTCTTTATAATGAGTTCGTCTAAAATTGCTCAAGCTGGAAGTAGTAAAGCATGTCAGCTTTTCTTCAGATATATGGACATGCACAACCTCTCAAGAAAGTTTTATATCATTATCAGGTCACTGGATAGGTAAAGATTTTGAAAGATATGATGCTGTGCTACATGCCTCTCATTTCTCAGGATCGCATACTGGCAAGAATATATCTGAAAAGTTTCGCTCTCTGTGGGATAGTTGGGATCTTGATGCAAATAAGAGGAATTTATTGGTGAGGGATGGAGCTAGTAATATAGCTCTTGGTAGTGACCTGGCTGAAATAACTTCAATACACTGCAGCATTCATTTACTCCAACTGGTTATTAGTGACTCACTCATGGTTCAGAGGAGTGTAATTGATATCCTTGCAAAAAGTTGCCACCTTCCAACTCTAATCATTCTCCTTTGGCCTGTATGAAAAAACTATATAGGGCTATGGGTTGATTGCCTGTGCCCTCATCCGTTGGAAATTTCCAACAGACGTCAGTGGAGGGTTACTGACAAAAGCCCTATGCTTTTTCGTTAGAGAGTTATAAATATGTAGGTCTTTAAAGGACCTCTTTATATTTATATTGATTACGGTAATTCTAGCATCGGGAGTTGGGAAAGCTTATGGTATTGAAAAACTGAACTTGCTCACCTTATTTTTGCTGGGTCTTTGTTTGTTTCGATGTAGGGCGTGACGTCATTTTCGTTGTAGGGCCGCCACGATGGGGTTACGCGGCGAATTTACTTAAGGTAATTAATATAGGCAGTCACTATATAAACCCCTGAAGGAATAGGCCTATCCTTTTCGTCATTAGGTTTTATTATTATAAGGATTTCACTCAGGACTTGAGGGAAAATTTAGACACGTTTTCCCAGTTTAAAGCGTTTGCTTGGAATAAACAGCCCTGAGAGCCGTTCCTTGGTTCGCTTGTATTTTCATTATTATTTGCCGATCTAGCAAGATTTTGTTGTTTGTTGTGTCTACTTCTTTTTGGTAGACTAAATAATAAATTGGGTTTTCTTGTTGCTATGTGGGGCTGATTCATACATACAGGTTCCTTGTACGTATGGCAATTCAATTATTTCATTCCCAATAGGCTATGTCGCCAATCCCGAGGCAATTTTGTATAGATATTTAATTCAATTAATTAATAATTTATATTTAATTATGAAATAAATGTACCACATATGATACCATGTTGTGAGCGCGTATAGTTTTTCCATAGCCTGTAACAATTTCAAACACATTCAAGTGCAGCAAAATCTTGAGCCTCTCCTGTTGGTTCAAGATGTCCCAACATGTTGGAACAGTGCATATTTGATGCTAGAAAGATTATATAAATTAAAAATTCCAGTGCAACTGTATTTGGCTGATTGTAGTGAATTACCTACCATCACATCCTTCGAGTGGACACTGATACAAAATCTCCTTAAAATATTAAAACCATTCTTCCAACTAACTCATGAAATGAGTTCAGAAAAATCAACTTTGTCTTCCGTAATCCCAAGCATTTGTATTTTACAAAGATTTCTTTCAAAGATTGGCCATGATGACCAAGGTGTTCGAACGACAAGAGAGAACTCCTGACTTCTCTTTGAGCGCGTTTCTTGTTGGAGAGTAATGATGGGAAGTCTTTGAACATAATGAAAAATGGGGCTTATGTGATTGTAATAGATCTGTGGTATAAGTTATCTTTCTTTCAACAAGATCAAAAAGAGCAGGCTAAATCCTGGCTGATTGCAGGGGAGTTAGACCGATATGCATCTGAACCTCTTGTAGATAGGAAACGCTGTCCAGTTCAAATTTGGAAGCAGGAGGACTGATTTCCTCTCCTTAAAACTATTGTTTCAAAGCTTCTCTGCACACCCACATCCTCTGTATTTTCAGAGAGAATGTTTTCTGAATATGGAAACATCTATGAAGCAAAGTGATCCAGAATATTGCCTAAAAGAGGAGAAATGCTCTTGTTTCTGCACCACAATGGAAAAAAGTTCTAAATCATTGTTGTTGAGTTTTCTTTATTCTGAAGACCTCTAGGCTGAATGGCGGTATCTGACCTACACAATACTGCCCTCCATTCATTGACTTCATTCCAGGCATTTTATATTGTATTCAATGTATTGTTTTACATTTGTCAAGCTTGTAATGTTTTGTATTGTTTTGAAAATAAAGGACAAAAGGAGAAAAAAGAATGGAAAGCAAGTGCAGGGGTCTAGCAATATTTTACTCTCTCTAAAAAATTTAACGTTGAAGTTTTTATAAAAAGCTCTGATTATATTAATAGAACTGTAATCGTTAAGGATGAACAGATGTTTTATTTATTCTTGTCATCAGTATTGTGTTGATTTAATATAAAAAGTGTTGCTGGACTGGTTTAGGGGTGGGCCCTGGAGGGCTTTCCATTTTTTTTGTATATAAAATATTATTTGTAATGTGTTGTTATATTATGGCAGGTTTTCATACAGGTGTTAATTTTCTAATGTCTTGGCCTATATCTGGCCAGATATGACCCCTATCCTGCTGGATACCAGATACTGGATATTTTGCAATATGTGGCTGGATATCATATCTGGTGCAGCCTTAATAAATTATTTAATGATGTTTTTGAAACTAAGTCATCTACAAGTACCTCTTCATTTCAAAGCAGTCCATGAAGTGCACATTTGCAAACTGACAATCCTAGTGAGATCAGTGATGTTGAAATCTGTAGAGAACAAACCAAGAACATTCTTGAAGAAATGGAGATTTTGTCAATAAAATTCTGTAAGTACCATAGTGTATAAATTATAATTTGGAGACTTATTTTTGAAAAGTATAGTTATCAGAAAATGCATTATATGATTTTTAAAAATTGTCTAATCTCTCTAGCTTTGAAAATAAAAACCTACTCTAATAGACAGAGTTTATTTCCACAACAGTTTTGACGCCTACTGGCATCCTCCTCGGGTGGATACAGAAACACGAATGAACCAAAACAAGAGGAAAAAACAGTCCAGGGACTGACCATTAAGAAATTTGCACCTAGGTTAGATCACATTCTCCCGACACTGGAAGGGCATTTTCATTAAGTACATTAGTGCAAATTTAAAACTATCTTCCTGTTCTAAACATACAGATTCTATTATTTTTTTTTTATTTTTTTACATAATTATTACATTTATTATTAAATTTATTACATTTAATATTGCATAATTATTTATTACATTGTTGTTTATTATACAGAACTTATAAACCAAAAAATGAATGAAAAAAGCCGATTAGGAAACAATCCAGAGACCATTGAGAAATTCGCACCTAGGTTAGATACCATTCTCCCGACACCGGAAGGGCATTTTATTACAGGGTCCGCTTATAAGTACATTCCCACAAATTAAAACTATCTTCTTGTTCTATACATACAGATTCTAATATTTTGACATAATTACTGCATTTATTATTGCATTTACATTTTTTTAACATTTATTATTATTACCTTTACCTAATTATTAAATTTATATTACCTTTATTACATCTGTTGCATTTATATTTATTTCCACATTTATTACTTCCATTATTACATTTACTAAAATTGAGTAAGGAAACAATCCAATCCAGAGACCTTTAAGAAATTCACACTTAGGTTTGAACACGTTCCCACGACTCCGTAAGGGATTTTTTGACCAATAATCTCATTAAAGGGTCTAACTTATAAGTACCTTTGCACAAATTAAAATTATCTACTTTTTCTATACACACAGATTCTATTATTTTTCTTTTGACATAATTATTACATTTATAAAGTACCTTACTTGATTCCCAATCTATAGCATGATTATTTTGGCTGGCGTGATAAAAAATGGCATTATTAGTATTACAACTTCTGAAGGCATATTTGTGTTCTTTAATACGGGTTTCAATATTTCTTCCAGTTTCTCCCACATATACTAAATCACAACTTTTACAGGGAATGCTGTAGACACAGGCTTGTTCCTCTTTTGCAACGTTATTCCTAACCAATTTACTTTTCACGGTAGATGAATATTTGAACGCCAAAGCAAACTTAAAATCTTTCGTCAATGGTTTTACTCTTTCTAAGCCAGCAATGTAAGGCAAACTCACATATTGTTTTTGGTTAACTGAAGGTTCCCGAGGGGCATAAAAAGATTTTCTGGCTTTAAAATACGCCTTTCTGATAAACCACTCAGGATATTTTAAATCCTTAAAAATGTTCCAAATCTTTGAATTTTCCGGGTCCAGCAAATGTGGGCTACAAATCCTGAGTGCTCTTAGAAACATGGAAGAAATAATTGAGCTTTTAACCCCTTCATCATGATATGAAAAATAATGAATGTATGAATTACAATGAGTAGGTTTTCTATAGACCATGAAATTGGGCTTTCCGCTTTCATTAATGACCAAAACATCTAGAAAAGGTAATTGTTTGTCATTCTCCCATTCATATTTAAATTTAATAGAGGGAACAAGATTATTTAATGACTGAAAGAAAGTGTCAAAGTTGTTCCAGTGGTCAGGCCAAAATGAGAAAATATCATCTAGGTACATAACGAAACCAAATTAGATTCCTGGGACATATTGTTTGCAACAATTCCAACTCATAATATTCCATGTATAATGTACTCAGTATTGGGGATAAAGGGGACCCCATTCCCATACCAAAAGGTTGCAAATAAAATTCTTCACCGAAGGAGAAGGCATTATTGGTGACAGAGTTTTATCAGTTCTAAAAATACAGATGTGGGCATTAGGGCGGAGTGAAAAACTCATTTTTCGAATTTTCAAATTGGCTAGTGTGGAAAATGTGTGTAGTAGTGAGGAAATAAGCTGGTATAAATTTAAAATCATAACATTAATATCTTCAGGTGCCACAATGACCTTCAATATTGAAAAAAATTGAAAAAAGCAGATTTTAACCAATAATTACAGAAGAGTCCACGATGCACAATAGACAAGAATTTATTCACACTTGTATAAAAATAGCTCAGTCAACCTTTAAAAAAGTTTCTATTCTCTAAAAACAGTTTTCTATAGTCAGCTCACTCAGCTGTCACGTGAGTACCTCGGTTCAGTGTAGCTGTCGCTCTCGTAGCAGGTGGGTGTTCTGTTGTTGGCGTTACTCAGATAGTCTAAACTATATTTCTTATATATTTTGCATTTCTGTATTGTGTTGCCCTAAGTTTGCCATGTACTATTAACTGAAATTAACGTATAATTGATATTAGCTCTTTCTTTTTCAGATTTGTATACTTTCAAAATGTCTCGAGTTTGTGCAAAATCAACCAGGGCCTCAACTGAGTGCCCCATGTTTGGTATGGGGGAAGATTTGTGGCACATGAATCTTCCTACATACGAAGGAGTTTTTAAATATTACTTGTTTGTAAGAAATTATTTGAAACAGAATACTAATAAAGATCCTTCAATATCTCAAATATTAGAACAAGTTGTTGATAAATTGAAAACAATTTGGGAAAGTGCTTCCGTCCCAATTCTGTCAGACAGGCAAATTGAAACAATGTTCAGAAGCTACCACGAAAAGTATCGTGTCATTATGAAGCCATACCAAAGCAGAAAAAATTCTGAAGCTTACAAAGCAAAGATTGATATGTTCAAAAAAGAAGCACACACGAAACTTTTTGACATTGCAGCGTGCAAGTGCAAAGTACTAACACAATGTTCTTGTCCCAAAGAAAAAACGGTTCCAAAGGAAGAAGTGACGTTCCTCTTAGATCAAAGGAGTGAAAGAAAACTGTTTATTGATAGAGTAGATATTACACTCTCAAAGAAAAAAGCATCTACGTTGCTAAGAAAGCAAAAAAGCTGTGAGGCTCACCAAAGAATCTTCACAGGAGAAATTGCAGGATACAAATGTTGAATTATCATCATCGACATCAAATAGTGAAAGTGAATATGGCGAAATATCAGACGATACATTTCCAGAGCCAGTTAGCTCGAAGAGAAAGCTCGAACAACCTGAAGAAAAATTATTCAAGAAAAGGAAAACTACAAATCTACCTTCAGTGGCTACTGCTTGTGACAGGACTGCAGTTTCAGATCGAGCTGCAGCATTCATTGTTAGTGCAGTATTGCAAGATATTGGAGAAGTTTCTATTGACAATACATCTGAAGTAGTGGATAGGAGTAAAATCAGAAGAGAAAGACAAAAGAAGAGATCAGAAATTATGAAAGATCAAAATCAGGTCCCAATCAGAGGAATCTATTTTGATGGTTGAAAAGATTCTACACTCTTCCAAGAAAAAAAAGAGTCCAAAGTATATCAGAAGAAGGTAACAGAAGAACATATCACTTTAGTGAGAGAACCTGGTTCAGATTATTTGGGCCATTATTCTGTGAATTCTGGATCAGCTGAAGAAATATGTAAAGGAATGTTTGAGTATATTGGAAATAATGACATGAACCTGGAAAACCTTGTTGCCATTGGATGCGATGGTGCAGCAGTCAACACTGGAGAAAAGGGAGGCATTATAAGGCTTATAGAATTGAAGCTGAAGAAGCCAGTTCAACATTTAGTGTGCCAGCTCCATGCCAATGAATTGCCATTACGCCATTTAGTTGCAAAGCTGGATGGAAAAACATCTGGCCCCCGCGGATTCACCGGTCCTATTGGCAGGGAATTAGAGAACTGTGAGAGTCTTCCTATTGTCGAGTTTGAAAGGATTGATGCTGAGGAACCAACTGTAGACTGTGAAGATCTTAGCACCGACCAAAAATATCTAATTGATATTCATCAGGCCATAACAAAGGGATATTGCTCTCCAGATCTTGCTCATCGTAGTCCAGGCAAAATGGCACATTCACGATGGCTGACTACAGCAAATCGTTTGCTTCGTCTATACGTTTCAACTGTAAGTCCATCTGAGAACCTCATGAACATTGCTTCTTTTATAATGAAGGTCTACATCCCAATGTGGTTTTCTATTAAGCAAAGTACGTCTTTTGTCAATGGCTCAAAACATGTTTTCAAAACTATTGAACTAACAAGAACACTGAATGACGAAGTAAAGGATATTGTAAACCCTGTCATACAAAGAAATGCATTTTTTGCAAATCCAGAAAATATTCTAGCATCAATGATTCATGATGACCGCAGCGCCATAAGAGAATTAGCGTGGAGGCGAATAAAGAAAGCAAGGCAAACAAACAAGGAAAAAGTTGAGAGGCATTTCACAGTACCTGTTATTCAATTTGAAGCTACTGATTATACTGATTTAATTAATTGGCAAAAATGCATTGTCACTGAACCACCTGTGACAAGACACCTGACAGAAAATGAGATTGAAGAATTCATAGAAAACAAGAGTACCCCTCCATTCGAGAAATTCCCTTGTCATACACAAGTAGTAGAAAGAATGGTAAAATTAGTGACTGAAGCATCATCAAAAGTATTTGGATTGAACGCGCGAGATGGCTTCATAAGATCAACACTTCAGTCACGTAAAAAAATGCCATCATTCGAAAGTAAAGCTGAATATAAAGTTTAAATAAAACGTTAATAGAAAAAAACATGCGCAAGGATGGGTGGTTGGGAGGGCATGGGTGGAGCTCGACACGCAGCCACCTCCTCATGGTGAGTTCTGGATTATTTAGATCATTAATCAAAAGAACATTGATCTAAATAAACTAAGAGCTGCGTAATTCAGTAACTATTTTGGTAATTGGAACACTTAATATATAATAATAACAAGTAAGTTTCAGTTATTGTACTAATGCAGAATATAAGAAAATCATTATATTTCACTTTTTTTGACGGCTTTGTGGCACCTGAAGATATAATTTCGCAGGACTAATATTTATGCAGTGTCATTATCTATAGCACCCACATATTTTCCGCACTAGCCATATTTGAATTTTGAAAAAAAGTTTAAAAACCTCATTTTCGATCCGCCCTAGTGGGCATGCCTAGTTCTATGTTACATGTTGGCAATTTTCTATCTAAAAAACTAAGTACATCATCAATGGGAACTTTCGTAAACAAGGACTCAACGTTAAAACTGATCATTCTTCCCTGTTTTAAATCTAAGGACATAACTTTTGGATAAGTGTGATTATAAAAAAAAAATGGAAGCGTTACTTAGTGATGAATTCACCTACACCAAAGTGAGATCATCCCCCCTAAAGTGTCTTTCTGCCGAATTTAAGAAAACCATCTGGAACTTATTAAAAGATGTCCCGGCGATTGATCCTAAAAGATTTCTACAGATTAACCCCAAACTCCCCCACATTTACGGCCTACTCAAAACCCGTAAGATTAATATACCACTCTGTCCCATTATTTCACACAGGGGTTCCTTTAGTTACAGGTTATCTAAATTTCTTGCAGATAAATTATCCCCATTAGTTGGTAAATTTTCAGGCTCGCACATCACTAATTCCTGTGACTTTATTAACAAAGTTATGTCCTTAGATTTAAAACGGGGAAGAATGATCAGTTTTGATGTTGAGTCCTTGTTTACGAAAGTTCCCATTGATGTACTTAGTTTTTTAGATAGAAAATTGCCAACATGTAATGTAGAACTAGACATGCCCACATCTGTATTTTTAGAACTGATAAAACTGTCACCAATAATGCCTTCTCCTTCGGTGAAGAATTTTATTTGCAATGTTTTGGTATGGGAATGGGATCCCCTTTATCCCCAATACTGAGTACATTATACATGGAATATTATGAGTCGGAATTGTTGCAAACAATATGTCCCAGGAATCTAATTTGGTTTCGTTATGTAGATGATATTTTCTCATTTTGGCCTGACCACTGGAACAACTTTGACACTTTCTTTGTCATTAAATAATCTTGTTCCCTCTATTAAATTTAAATATGAATGGGAGAACGACAAACAATTACCTTTTCTAGATGTTTTGGTCATTAACGAAAGCGGAAAGCCCAATTTCATGGTCTATAGAAAACCTACTCATTGTAATTCGTACATTCATTATTTTTCATATAATGATGAAGGGGTTAAAAGCTCAATTATTTCTTCCATGTTTCTAAGAGCACTCAGGAATTTGTAGCCCACATTTGCTGGACCTGGAAAATTCAAAGATTTGGAACATTTTTAAGGATTTAAAATATCCTGAGTGGTTTATCAGAAAGGCATATTTTAAAGCCAGAAAATCTTTTTATGCCCCTCGGGAACCTTCAGTTAACCAAAAACAATATGTGAGTTTGCCTTACATTGCCGGCTTAGAAAGAGTAAAACCGTTGATGAAAGATTTTAAGTTTGCTTTGGCATTCAAATATTTGTCTACCGTGAAAAGTAAATTGGTTAGGAATAACATTGCAAAAGAGGAACAAGCCTGTGTCTACAGCATTCCCTGTAAAAGTTGTGATTTAGTATACGTGGGAGGAACTGGAAGAAATATTGAAACCTGTATTAAAGAACACAAATATACCTTCCGAAGTTGTAATACTAATAATGCCATTTTTTATCACCCAGCCAAAATAATCATGCTATAGATTGGGGATCAAGTAAGGTACTTTATAAATGTAATAATTATGTCAAAAGAAAAATAATAGAATCTGTGTGTATAGAAAAAGTAGATAATTTTAATTTGTGCGAAGGTACTTATAAGTTAGACCCTTTAATGAGATTCTTGGTCAAAAAATCCCTTACGGAGTCATGGGAATGTGTTTGAACCTAAGTGTGAATTTCTTAAAGGTCTCTGGATTGGATTGTTTCCTTACTCGCTTTTAGTAAATGTAATAATGGAAATAATAAATGTGGAAATAAATATAAATGCAACAGATGTAATAATAAAGGTAATATTATAAATTTAATAATTAGGGTAAAGGTAATAATAATAAATGTTAAAAAAAAAATGTAAATGCAGTAATTATGTCAAAATATTAGCATCTGTATGTATAGAACAAGAAGATAGTTTTAATTTGTGGGAATGTACTTATAAGGGGACCCTGTAATAAAATGCCCTTCCGGTGTCAGGAGAACGGTATCTAACCTAGGTGCGAATTTCTCAATGGTCTCTGGATTGTTTCCTAATCGGCTTTTTTCATTCATTTTTTGGTTTATAAGTTCTGTATAATAAACAACAATGTAATAATAAATTTATAATTTCTGTAATAAATAATTATGCAATATTAAATGTAATAAATTTAATAATAAATGTAATTATGATGTAAAAAAAAAAAAAAAAAAATAGAATCTGTATGTTTAGAATAGGAAGATAGTTTTAAATTTGCGTGAATGTACTTAATGAAAATGCCCTTCCAGTATTGGGAGAATGGGATCTAACCTAGGTGAGAATTTCTTAATGGTCGGTCCCTGGACTGTTTTTCCCTCTTGTTTTGGTTCATTCGTGTTTCTGTATCCACCCGAGGAGGATGCCAGTGGGCGTCGAAACTGTTGTGGAAATAAACTCTGTCTATTAGAGTGGGTTTTTATTTTTATATTTTGAACTTCACATAGAAAAAAGTGAAGTTTTTTGCATCTCTTTAGCTTTGTGTATACATTGTTTCATAGGTTATCAAAATAATGCAGTTTTATCAAATTTGTAAGCATACCGTAACATTCTTTAACAATTTAAGGAATTGCAAAAAAATAGTTATGTACAATAAATGAATTCTGATTAGTTATTAAATTATGAAAATTTGTTGCTATAACTTACAGTAATTCTAAATTTTGGATGATGCCTAATTTCAGATGGTATGAACATTGACAGGATATCTAAAAAAGCATCAGACAAATATGACAAGTGTGTATCTACTTTGAAAAAGAATTTTGAACAGTCTTTCTCAGCATCTGTTGATGAGGGAGCATCTACATCCAAGAGATTATGCATGGAAAAAGAAATGGAAAGGTAAGGATTGCTCAAATTCAACTAAATTAGCAACTCATGGTCACAATTAAAGACTCTTGATGTATATAATTTTAGATGTTTTAAATTTCAATAACCTAGCTTTTCTTCAATATCATTCTTACGTATAGAACACAATCGCACCATTTTAACAATGTCTAAAAAATATCCTTGGAAGGTAGATATTATATTTTTTCTATTTAGGTCATGATCTTAGAGTACATTAAATTAATAATTTCAATTAGTGATGGGATGATACCAAAATTTTTAACGATTCCGATTCCGATACCACTAAAAAGTCTCGATTCCGATACGATTCTCGATTCCGATTCCGATTCTCAATATTTTTAAATATAATTCTATACTTGTTTTTCTGGAAATTGTCATATTTTACTCTGGTAAGATTAACTATTTACATTATGAGTATGGTAATATAAATTATAAATTATAATAGATTGGTTTAAAAATAAAAATCAACTGTAAGTTGTAACAATTCATTTTAATCTTCTTGATTACACATCATGGATATACATGTTTTAATGTATAGCTACAATACAATAAAAATAAAATTTGTTATCCTCTTTCATTTAAATTTTAAAGTTTACATTGCAAAACTGGTTCAATTAAAAGTTAAAGAATCGTTTTAAGAATCGAAAATCATGGTACAATTCTCTCGATTCCGATTCCTGAAAAATGCTCGATTCTTCCGATTCTCGATTCTGATTCCGATTAATCGTCCCATCACTAATTTCAATTTAAGAAAATTCTGATATCCCCTACCTTTTATTTATCTAATAGGTACAAAACTATGATGAGGGAGCTTGCTAAAGCATTCAACTCTACAACTTCCTACCAAAGAAGGTTGCAGATTCTTACTCTATCCCCATACACAATCTCAAAAACTCAGAGTTCTTTGGGGCTAGTAGATATCTTGTTGATAAAGCCAGAAGCATGAAGCAACAGTATGGAATATTGCCAAATGTTCCTAAATACAGTAAAGGGAAAAAGATAAGTGATGAAACTATTTCTAATGTGACAGCTTTTTATGAGGACCCAGAATTTAGTCGGGTGTATCCAGGAAAAAAGGAGTGTGTTAGTGTCAGAGACAAAGATGGAAACAAAATTTACAAACAAAAGCATCTCTTATTATTCTCTTAATCAGTAATTTGAAAGAACTGTATCTTAGGTATAAAGAAACTGACTCAAGTATAAGTTTTTCAACATTTGCAGCTCTTAGACCCAAATGGTGTGTTATTGTTGGAGGTACAGGTACACACTGTTTGTGTTTGTACCTATCACCAGAATCCCAAATTAATGGTTTCAGCAATTGGTGACAAGGACTTGACTTATCATTCATTGATTCAAAAAAGTGTCTGCGATGTGGACAACATTAAATGCATGTTACGCCAGTGTAGAGAATGTCCTGGTGTTGCTGGTGTAGATAACTATTTGAACACATTAAATATACTGACTTCCAGGGATTCAATTGAATATGACCAGTGGACCAGCACTGACAGGGCAACTTTGTCAAATGTAACTGTTACAGTGGAGGAATTCATTGAAAAACTTTCAGAATGAATTTATTCTCTTACTCATCATCATTATACAGGGTGGGCTGTAAGTTTCCATACATAGGAAAAATAAACATTTTTTTATGGACAACCATTTTTATTTATATAATATGCTCTACATGGTTGCCATTGTTTTGAAAACACATTTCAATACGTGTTCCCCACTGTTGATGAACATGCATTAGCACAGTTGACGTTATGCTTGTAATGGCGTTGGTGATACGTTCCTTTAGATGATTTATGTCTCGTATCTTTTCCTGATACACCATGGCCTTCAAGTGCCCCCAAAGATAGAAATCAAGGGGGGTGAGATCTGGGGATCTGGGAGGCCACTCCACAGGACCACGCCGACCAATCCAAGCATCCGGAAACTGCTGATCCAAATACCGATGCACGTGAAGACCATAATGAGGTGGAGCTCCATCTTGCTGGAAGTAAACTGGGAAGTTACCTTCCTCGTTTAGCAGGGATGGGAAAATCTCTTCTTGCAACATGTTAAGATACCTTTTGGCATTAAGATTTCCACTGACAAAAATTGGTCCAATAATTCTGTCACCCCATATCCCGGCCCACACCATCACTTTACCGGCACCTTGCATCTTCGTCAGACTCAGCCAGTTAGGGTTAGCATTACTCCAATAACGTATGTTTTGCCGATTAACCTCTCCATTGACGTAAAAATTTGCTTCATCAGTAAACAAGATCTTACGTCAAACGCATATTCTTAGGGTATCTGAAACATAAAAACAAACGTTTAATTTTCCCTATGTATGGAAACTTACGGCCCACCCTGTAGTATAGCCAAGAGTCAAAGCCTCTACATGAAGACCCTTAAGCAAAATCTCAGTGAAGATAAAGTTTTAGTACTGGGAGACTTTTCTGAGAACTATTTTCATCACTGAAGATGCACCACAGAGCTTGCATTGGACAAATGAACAAGTTACATTACCCCCAATGGTTGTATGTGAAATGGAAGATGGTAAATTGAGCCACACTAGCTATTGTATCATTAGTTATAGTTTAGATCATTGGTTCCCAACCTTTTCACCACAAAGGACCCCTTCTATTTTTATCTTTTTCCCACGGACCCCATGTTTTTGAAAGATTCCATCTACCAAACAAACTGTTTTTATTAACTAATTATTAACTCGTTTTCTCACTTTTCACTATCAAATAAAGGACATATAAGAGAGTATGCAATTAAAATACAGCCTATTAAATAAAGTATTAATAATTCCAGCCAAGAGCAAGGAAACTTGAAATTTTAGCCTGAGCCTGGGTAAATGTACGATTTTCATTGGAGCCTCGAAATATTGAAAGCTCACGGACCCCCAGTACTACCTTCGTGGACCCCCAGGGGTCCGGGGACCCCAGGTTGGGGACCACTGGTTTAGATCATAACACTGCAGCAGTGTATACATTTCAACAATTTTTAGTTCAAGACATTAAAGTGAGATTCCTTAATGTGAAAACAATGAAATATTTTTCCGATGGTTGTGCTGAACAATACAAAACCATTTTAATTTTAGCAATTTATGCCATCATAAAACAGATTTTTGTATAAAGGTAGAGTGGAACTTTTTTGCCACTAGTCATGGCAAAAATGCTTGTGATGGCATTGGAGGAAGTGTGAAGAGAGCAGCAGCTAAAGCTAGTTTGCAAAGAACAACAACAGGACACATCTTGTCTCCACAGAGTTTCTATGACTTGTACATAAGATTTTGAGCCCATCAAGTTTAAATTCATTACGAAAGAACAAATAAATCATAATAAAACAGAACTCAGTAGTAGGTTTGAAAAAGCAGTGACAATGAAGGGCACACAAGGTTTTCACAGAATTGTGCCAATGTCTCAGAATCACATTAAAGCTTATTTAGTTTTAGACTCCAATGACTACAATGTTGTTAGGGTTATGACCTCTGAACAAGGTGACTCAGACATGAGTCCAGATTTATCAAATGAGCAAAAATTTCATGTGGGAAAGTATGTTGCATGTATTTATGATGGTAGAAAATATCTAGGAATCATTTTAGAATTCAGAAGAATTCCAAGATTATAAAATCAAGTTTCTAACTACTACTATTTCCAACAAAAACAATAGTTACTATTTCGCAACTAATAAAGATGATGATTGTTGGGTAGAAGCCAAAAACATCCTTCATGAAATGTCAACTCCTAATATTCAATTTGGCACTAGAGTTATGTATATATTTGAAATACATGATATAGTACCAAAGGTGGGCAGGACCGAACTCCAGGAACTCGGTCCTTTTTAAGGACCGTGAGCGGGAAAGTTGGTCCTTTTCTCAGTGAGGAGGCGATGGTCCATTTTTAAGCAATTCCAGATGGTCTGGTCCGGACGGTCTTTTTTAGTGATTTTAGTGTGTTTAGTGATTATTTGAAGTTCTAAAGGAGATGGATCATTTCCTCCAGAAGACTCAGAAAGAGACTGAGACTGAACTGAAATTTGTTTCAACACCTGAAGGACTTGTTCATCAAGTTTAACATGCCTATCCCATCCAGTGCTGCCGTGGAGAGGCTCTTCTCTTTGGGGAAGGACATCCTCAAGCCGAAAAGGTCAGGGCTCAGTGACAGCCATTTTGAAATGCTAGTCTTCTTGAAGGGAAACTCAAGCATTTAACTTAACTTTTTTTCATCATTTATGTATTGTATTAATTATAATTTACGTTAATAAAATTAAAGATTTCCGGTGTCTTTAATTTCATTTTTCATTTTAATCAAATTTTTCACTTATATTATATATAAGTATAGCGGGAAATGGCGGTAAATGCCCCAATACAAAAAAAAAAAAAAAAAATTATATATAAGGACTGAGGACCGAGTCGTTCCTAGGTCCTATCTTCAGAAAGGACCGTGACTGGGACTGTCGGTCCAGTTTGAGGCAAGGACCTGGACCGTCGGTCCTTTGAGGCCCGGGTGCCCACCTTTGTATAGTACTGAGAATTATGCTAGGTACCAAAAGTGTTTCAGATTTAATGTTGTATAGCAGTTATTTTTATTCAAGTAATGTCTTAATTTGTTCAATAAAACCTAATTACACTGCATTCCAAATTATTAAGTAGATTACATTTTCTCCAATGTTTTCAAAAGTCTTTCCCCGATTTCAATGAAATTTGTAGCAAATAATCACTATATATAGCAGCATTGATGGTATTCTTTTTGATAAAATATTTTGATAATTAAAATAATTCTCATTTTATTGAAAAATATGTAAAATATTGTGTTCTGAATTATTAAGCAAATATTCTGTTTACGGATCTAAATGGTGAAAATGGGTAAGAAGGATTTAACACTAACTGAGAAAAGAAAAATAGTCAAGTTACTCGCTGAAAATATAAAATCTATTGAAATTGCGAAGCAGTTTGGCAGAGCTTATCGAACTGTAAACAAGTTTGTAGCAGAGGGTACAAAACTGAGGCAGCGAAGTGATAAAGGAGCTATAAGAAAAGTGACAAGGCGGCAGATAATTGTAATCAAGCGCAAATTGCAAAGCATCCACTGTCTTCAAGTAAAGAGGTTTTTGAGCAGGCTGGCATACATAATGTACGAAGAACATCTCGATGTGGAATCCTCCAAATAATTGGCAAGATGTGTAAACCTACGATTCAGTCACCATTAACACCCAAGTACAAGAAGCAGCGTGTTGAATGAGTGTGTCAGTATGTGAAAACAGATTTTAATACTGTATTGTTAACCGATGAATGAAGAGCAACCCTTGAGGGATCTGATGGTTGGTCAAGAAGATGGATGGAGAGGGTCAGTTGGTCTAGGGATTGATTGTATTTTTTCCCCATAAGGTATTAGTCCCCGTATCATTGTCTTGTTATTAATGTTTATTTGTTTCTTGCTTAGACCTAGTTTAGTCTGAATATTATTTTTGAAATTGCTGAGGAGCTAAATAGATATTTCTGCTCAGTATTTACAAAGGAAAATGTAAATATAATTCCAGATTTTACATTGGTAACACAAGATAGAGAGAAATCACATATGGTAAATATTGAGGAAGTGGATATTTTGAGAGCAATTGACAGGCTAAACATAGATAAGTCACCAGGACCTGATGAAATTTATCCTATAGTAGTAAAGGAAGTAAAATATAGCATAGCCCAAGCACTTAAAATACTTTTCAACCTTTCATTGATTAACATTGAAGTTCTAGAGGACTGGAAAACAGCAAATGTGGTTGCACTTTTCAAAAAAGGAAACAAAAATGGCTAAAAACTATAGACCAATTAGTTTAACTTCTATTATTTGCAAATTACTTGAAAGTGTCATCAGAGACAAAATTACAATATTCTTAGAAGATGAAGGATTAATCAGTAATAGCCAATATGGCTTTGAAAATGGCAGGTCATGTTTGACAAACTTGAGTTTTATGATAGGTAGTATGTTGCAGCATCTGGATAATAAAGAATCTGTAGATATTGTGTACTTAGATTTTGCCAAAGCTTTTGAGACAGTTCCTCATAAGTGGTTGCTTGTTAAAGTTAGAGCTCACAGAATAAAAGGGACAGTAGCAAATTGGATTGAAGAATGGCTTGGAGAAAGAGAATAGAGAGTACAGTTAAATGGGACTAGGTCTTCATGGAGCCCTGTTCCGAGTGGAGTCCCACAGGGGTCAGTACTTGGATCTCTACTTTTCATTATTTATATTAATGACTTAGAAAAGGGTCTAACTAGTAAAACTTCAACATTTGCATATGATACAAAATTGGGACAAAATGTAAGATCTTTAACCAGGTGCCATGAAAATGCCAAAGGACATTGATAGAGTAGTTGCTTGGGCAGATAGATGGGAGATAAAATTTAATGTGGAAAAGTGTAAAGTTGTGCATGTTGGTCATAACAATCCAGAATTTGAGTATAACATGGGTGAAAGAAAGCTGGATAAATAAAGAAAAAAAGGAGAGATTTGGGTGTCATTGTGAATCATGATTTTAAACCTACAAATCATTGTATTGGAATTAGAAATAAGGCTAATGCTAGATTGAACCTAATGCAAAAACATAGAATATAAATCACCAGAAATTATAAGTAGGCTCTATACTTCATACGTGAGGCCTCCTCTTGAGTATTGCATTCAGTTCAATAGTCCTTATTTAGAGCAAGACAAAGATGGACTAGAAAAAGTGCAAAAGAGAGCCACATTGATGATACCATGCCTTAGACACCTTAGTTACAAAGAGAGATGGGAGCACCCAAATATGTTTTCCCTAAAGCAAAGGTGGTTACGAGGTGATATGATAGAAGTACCGTATATAAAATAATAAATGAGTTAGATAATATAGTAGGCCGGGCTGAAACTCAAGATAAAATTAATCAGTCATTAACAGTTGGCTTTTGATATAAAAATAAGATTCCTGAAAAAAATAATTGGTGGCCCACCAACGTGTGTCCAGCCACCCCCGTTTTTGTAAAAACATCTAATGCTGCGCTAGCAAAATCAGGAAAATGGCAATATATCTTCTTCTGAACATGCTAGAGAGATGGTTTGCATACCAAAAGATGCAGAATTTGATTTAGAACAAATTATTAAGAGTGGTGTTTTTTCATAAAACCTTTAGTTTTTGAGTTATTTTAGAAAAACTAATTTTTGGGGCCCATAGACCCCCTTTCGACTGACCTTAGTGATAAAAGAAATTCTAAAATAAGCATGATTTGGCTTTTTGATTACTAACATTGCCCTAAAAGGATGTTGACATGGACATAGTGATCATATGATATGACTTTTCCTTATCATCTTGCATCCATTATGCTTGATTAAAGAATAGAGGGTGGGGCTGCTTCATGAACTTTTTTTAAACGTAATAAATTGAAAACTTGTTTTTTTTTTCAGGTGCCTTTGTTATAAGTTTCTAACTGCAATTTGTCATTGAATTCAACATTTGCAATATAAAGTATGACTTCTACAAGAAAACAGTTGCTAAAGTACTTGGTGATGTACGTTTTATGTCAGCAGAACAGTTTCCTTTAGGGAAATTGCCTACGTTGAAGCAAGTTATTGAAAGGTGTTTGTGTTTCGGAGACTATAAAACAGATGCTGTACTGAGAGCTTTAGGGCAACCTCTTCAGTGGGATATTTGTCTTCTGCATCTAAATGAATTGCCACTTAAGACACATCTTCATAACTTTAGATGGGACAACAAAAAGTCCAGACAAATTTTCTGGCCCTATTGGTTCTCAGCTCAATGGGGATGTGTCAGAATGGAATGTTGTGGACTTCAAATCTATACCTTATCCTGCATTTGTGCTTCTACCAAATGAGGTGGTCAATAATTTATCAACAGACCAATACTATGGATACTGCATCTGCTGGGCAATTATTACTGGTGAAGTGGATGAAGACCTTGCACTCTTAGAAGTTGGCCTGCTAAATCACTCTCGATGGCTCACCTTAGCCTGTAGAATTCTTCGCTTTATGTTTCACAAAAAAGACCCAGTAAGAACCTCAAAATCATAGTAGAATTCATCATCAAAGTATACTTTCACAGTTGGTTCAATATCAAGGCTAAGTGATGGGTCAAGAAACCTATTCAATATGATCCAAAGAGTAAATAAATTCCCTGACAGGAAAATTAGAGAAATTTGTTATGACGTATTAAACAATAACAGCTATTTTGCTCATGGTGAAAATATTTTAGTTGGAATGCTGGCTGATGAAGATGAAGAGGTGAGGAGGTGTGCTGTCAATAAAGTTCTGTGTCTGAGGGGAGTTATAGAGGATTTTGATGATGAATCTGGTAGTAGCAATGATTTTGCAGGTGGAATAATTGAAAGTGATGATGAGAATGAAGAGGATCATGAAGGTGGTACTGATGAATATCCTGCTATAGATGAGAATGTTAGGGTCTTTAGAAAGCCAATCATCAATTTCAAAGCTTCTGCATACCACAAGCTGTCTGCTATGTCCCAATGGAAACTGTTCCACCTGTATTAAAAGAATTCAGTAATGATGAACTGCGTGATATCATTAATACCACATTGAAACTGGATCACGAGTGCCACAGTCAGAATGTTGAAAGGCACATCAAGCTTGTCACTGAAGCATCCTTGGCTGTTGTAGGTCATGAGCGTAGAGATGGTCTTATTAGAAACAAAATTAGATCACGTAAATTAATGAAAGATTTTGTCTAAAAAATATTTTAAGTTCTAGATTATTATTTATCATGCTAAAATATGACAAAATGACAATTTGTTAATTGTATACTAATTTAATGTTTGGCGTTTTGGAATGTCAAAAAGCATTTTCAATGAATTTAAAATGGCTGATTTTGATTGATTTTGATTGCTGATTGAAAACCACTAATACATGTCAATTTGCAGCTTGAGAATGTTTTATTGTGTTGACATTCAGTTGAAAGGGGGTCTATGGGCCCCAAAAATTAGTTTTTCTAAAATAACTCAAAAACTAAAGGTTTTATGAAAAACTACCACTCTTACTAATCTGTTCTAAATCAAATTCTGCATCTTTTGGTATGCAAACCATCTCTCTAGCATGTTCAGAAGAAGAGATATTGCCATTTTCCTGATTTTGCTAGTGCGGCATTAGATGTTTTTACAAAAATGGGGGTGGCCGGACACACGTTGGTGGCCACCAATTATTTTTTTCAGGAATCTTATTTTTATATCAAAAGCCATCTTTTAGTCACTCTGGTAAATTAAAATCAAACAAAAATTATAGTTTCAGCCCAGCCTAAATTAATATAGACAGACCCACTCTTTTTACAAACGGTCACAATGATAGGACAAGAGGCCATAGCCTTGAGCTTTTGGTAATTATTGAATGTTTCACCAACACTGAAATTAATATCCAAAATACATTTTTCTAATGTATTTTGGTGTGTTCTATTCAAATATTACCTTCATATCTTTTGCAAATGAACCAAAAGTAAGTTATGAAACAAAGTTTTCCTGTTTTGGTTTATTTTTGCTAGAAATGAAGGTCATATATGAACCAAACACACCAAAATACATTAGAAAAAAGTATTTTGGGTATTAACAAAATCCAAACAGGTTAGGAACTGTGTGTGTGTGTGTGAAATTCAAAAACCTGTTTTTTTTTACCCAATTTCCTGATATTGAAGAAAAAATGAACTAGTTATGATGAAACCAGAAAGAAGAGTTTTGAGAGGTGACTTAATTCAAGTGTATAAGATGTTATAAGATATTATAGATAATATTGGGCATCAATACATCGTCAGACCTCATGATCCAAAAAGTGACACTCCAAAGCCAGGGACAGAAATGTTATGAAGCCCAATTCTTTATTGTTGAAAGCGCAAGGTGCATTATACAAGCACTTTAAGCAATGAATAATACCCTTATAATATTGTATTTGAAGTGTGTGAATAAAATTCATGAACTTTTTTTTTTAATTCCTGTTTTTTCCAGCATAGGGTTGGCATGTCTGTATATGTACAGTATATCTAACCTAACCTTAACCTGTGTGTGCTAACCAGGGGGGGGGGTTCCCCCAGACCCCCATGATAATATATGCTTACTAAACTTACCTTATTGTGGAGGTGGATATAGTTCTGCGATGGTTTTGAGGAAGTAATGTAGGCAGTCAGTTCATGAATGCTCATTTATGAAGAGGTAGTGGGTGAAGTAATATTTATAATAATTTTTGTTTCCCACACCGAGCACCCAGCTCTTAACATCCTTCCAGAGCCTCTCTATATTTTGCGTGTGGGCCCCAGAGTCTGGATCAACAAAATGTTCAGAGTGGTTCACTGTATAATGTTCGTAACCAAGTGTTGTTAGGCCAGCATAGGCTGCCCACTTGTCACTATGAATCACAGACCCCGGCCTAATATATCGCTGTATCAAAGGAAGCAGTGTATGTGCGGATTGATCCTCTACGGGTATTAAAAATTTAAGTTTTGAAACACACACCCACCAAACACCCACACTCCCTGCACTAGACATCCGCAGTTGTATTTGGTTTTGCCGAATTTGCTTTTGTCAATTTCAACAATAATTCCTGGCCCACCTATCGGCAATTGTTTTTCAAGCCAGGAATTAGCCACTTCACTACAAAATGCTTTCTGATCAACCACTGTACGTGAGCTTAAACCTATTTCTTCCTTGGCAAGTTGTTGTGAAAAGTATTTTGGATAGTTGGTAGAATGAGGAGAAAGGTAAACAGCGCAGATGTATTTAGTTTGAGATTGGCATGTAAGCTGTAGCTAGAGGGTATAGATTTCAGAATATTTGAGTTTGGGAATAAAAGAACAAGTTAGGTCATTGTGTACTAGGTGGGGTGAAAATATATTGAACTCAAGTTGTCAGTATGAAACATGGCTGAAAAGATGCTCTAGTACCCATCTATCATAAAACATCAACTTTTTATAAACCTATATGTGCATTCTTGCAACTTTGACCTCAATTTTGAAGAAAAGCCAAAATTTTGAAGCAAATTTAGTTTGGTTAAAAATTACAATAATATTTCCTTTTATAAACCAAAAAATGTGTTCATCACTAAATTATATGAAGTGTAACTGCTATCCTCTTGTTGATTCACTTAAAATCTGACTTTGTTTCCCGTTTTGGATTCTCTAGCCAAGATTTCTTGCTGAGAATAACCATTCCATGGCAGGCATCATGTCTGTAGACACTTTCACTTGATACATTAGAGAGTAAGGAAGGAACAGTAATATCCATTTCATTCTAATTAATCATATCGATGTAGGTTGAAGCTGAGAAGTCGAGCCTGATGAATTTCTTGTCAAACATTCAAATTTCACCCAGTACCTATAACTTTTTTTTCACTTGTAGCACTTTTTCAACTGCTGGGTAATTCTACGAGAAATAGACAAATGAAGTACACAGTAACCTCTTCAAAATTCATGAAACTTGGTGTGAGGGTTGGTTTAGGTCCAAATTACAAATTTCTGAATTTTTTTTGAAAATTGGTCAAATTGGTCAAGTTGGTCAAATTTTATGGCTTGACCAAATTTTGGTCAAATGAAAACCAATAATTTTCAAACGTAAATATTTCAGCTCCTAATTGTGGTAGTGTAGTAAGTCTTAAATGATAAAATATGTAAAATTAACTGTAGTTTCTAAATATGTATCATTTTTTTAGGGTAACAAAAATAAAATTATGATTTTTGAAAGTCTTTGAAGATATCATTTTTCGAAAAAAAGACCAGGAATAAAAAATGTTTATTTGATGTATGTACACCATAATAAGTAATAAAAAGTCAGCTTATCGATGATTATTATGAAAAAAAAATTACTAAAAAAAAAAATCCTCCAAATTTTAACAATTTTTTGCTTTCTTTCCAGATTTTCAGTATATACCTAATTTTCTAGTATACGTAAATTTACCTAACCCTTAAAATGCCTCAAAACACAAAATTTTGTTGCGATCCTATGAAAAAACACTCAAGAAGAATTTTCTGTAACATCAAAAAAGTAAACTCTGCCATCGCAGCTGCAAGCTATGGAATTTTGGAAGAAAATCAATTACTATGCAGCAATTGCTATGTCACAATTAAAAAGAAGCCAGTTGTATTAGAACATGTTCAACGTTCATCCAGAGAGCCGGAACCTGCACCAATACCTGAGCCAGACATACTTAACAAATGTATGGAGCGAAGCAGTAGCGATTCCACGAATCCACCACCATTGGAAGAATGTCGTTCAAGACAGGCAATTCAATAAAGATTTGCTCAGTGACAATATTTTACCTTTATTTGATGAAAGCCCTATTAAAACAGGTAATAAAACAATAGAGACTCCGTTCAGGACATTTGTTTCTTAATGCCAAATTCGTAGTTTTCTGTTTTTAAATATTAGCATCAGCACTTGAATACATATATACAAAATATTTGATATTTGGTTATTTCACGCAACCTAAATTTATGAATTTGTTTTACAGCTGGATTGAAGCCGGGACAAAAACAGATAAAGGCTTCTACGAAATTCAGATCGACAATGGAAAAGGTTAAACAAAGTTTTGAAGCTGCTTATGGGGCTCCTATTGACTATTCTGAAGCTGGTCCATCCAAAAAAAGTTGTTTGGAAGATGATTTAGAGAGGCAAGACTACTTTTTGGACATAGTTATTGAAATTTGACATTTTAAATTAAATTTAATACAGTCATTGAAGTATATACTAAATTAAGTTTTATCTGTTTACATTTTTATAATCGGACAATATAATACATATACATATATTTTATGAAAAGTTTAATTAAAAATATACTAATTAAACTTAATGTCAAATACACTTTATTTCAGGTATCAAAAGGTTATGGAAGAATTAAAGGAGAAATTTCAAGCAAGTAACGATCGCAATCTTAGGTTACAAATACTATCATTGTATCCCTATCCCATTGAAAAAACTGCTGACTACTTTGGAGCAACAAAGTATATGGTGTGTAAGAGCCGCAATCTTCAAAAACAGTTTGGGATTCTTCCTAACATTCCAAACATGACGAAAGAGGTCATCACAGCTGAAATGAAAAAAATCATTCGGGAGTTTTATGAAAATGACGAATATAGTAGGCTGTGCCCGGGAATCAAAGATTATAAGTTTGCAATAAATGAAGAGGGTGAAAAAATAAAAAAACAAAAAAGACTGGTATTGTGTAACTTGAAACAGTTATATGCTGAACATGCAAAAAATGATGAAAATCCCAAAATAGGCTTTAGTACCTTTGCTCATCTTCGACCGTCGTGGTGCGTGCTTGCGGGACAAAGCGGAACTCAGTGTCTGCGTATGTACGCATCACCAAAATCCGAAACTACAAATATCAGCGTTAGGCATTAAAGATTTAGACTACAAAAAATTAATGTCTTTATCCATCTGCGGCATGGACAATGAAGATTGTATGATGCACCGATGCAAAAGATGCCCGCGAGAGGTCGGAATCAAAAATTATTTGGAAAGTTTGGACTTCATGGCGATGGAAGAGATAAAATATAAACAATGGGTGTCCGTCGATCACTGTGTAGTAGGGACCACTGATTATCAAATTATGGTAGTTGTGTGTATTAACCTTCATTTCTTTCTCTCCCTTACAGGTTTGAATGCCATAACCCCATAAAATCTAGACCCATAGAATCTAGCGTCAGAATTGTGGTTTAATGTTATCAAAAAAAAAAAAAAACATAAAAGGGGTTTTTGTTTACGAAGTCCTAAACCTTTTGCTTAAATTATCTTGATTTTATTTTTTGGACTTTCCGGACCAACGTGCAGTGGCGGTTCCTCATATGGGCAATATGGGCAGCCGCACAGGGCGGCATTTGTGGAGGGGCGGCATGAGCGCCTGCAAAAAAAATAAAAATAAAAATAAGAATAAATAAATAAAGAAATAAAAAAAAATAAAAAATAAAATAAAATAAATAATAAAAGATCAATAAATATGTTTTTATTAATAAAAAACTATCTATTGCATTTTCCATAAACCTTCCCATAAAAGACCTAAACAATGCAAAATGCTTCCAGATTAATATTATTGGGAATAAAGGCCCATACTTTAACATATGTAATGTTATTTTTCTGGGTTTGGTTAAATAGTGAAATGTATATTATTTATTACAGAACGAATCTTCACACTAAGCCACTAAGGTCTGTCAAATAACCGCAAATGGATAAGAAGAGGTCAAAGCTATCAGGTGCTCAGTTTAGAAAAAAGAGGAAAGAAGAAGAGGAGAAACGAGCAAAAGATAAAGGTATAGAGCTATGTCATCTACTCTTCACTGCTATATTGCACTGCTATTTTGTGATATAGCTTTCTGAGTCATTTGAAGTGTACTATTATGTATATAATTAGCCATTAACCAAGGAGGTTGTATTATTCATTTGTTTCCTATTCTAAAAGTTTAATAAATTGTGCTTAATAACATGTTAAATTAATTGTACTAGCCTATTCATGCATTGGTCTGTTATGTTCTATTTTACTATTTGCAGGGGCACTTTTGAAATATTTTGGAACACCCTCTGCCACTAGCCAGGATGAGAAGCCGTCTACTTCTGCCATTATTGAGGCTGAGGAGCCATCTACCTCCTCAGCCTCACATATGTCTCCACAAATGCAGTCTGATCCTGAGGATGAAGACCCATTTGCTTCTACTTCTCAGTTCTCCCCGGCAGGACTCTTCAGGTGAGTTTGTGTGCACATATGTCTGTGAGTGTGTGCGTGTGTGTGTATGTGTATGTGTGTGCATCCCTGCAAAGCATTTTGCAAACAGTTATAAATTATAATGTTATTATCACTGGGTCTGGGTTACTGGGTATGTGTGGTGTTTCACCACCATAATTCCATAACACCACCACCATAACAAAGTGCTGTGAATAATGTGTTATCTAACTTAGGTGTGTATACTAATGAGTAATGCTCTTGTTCTTTCTATTAGAAAGGCCTGGAGCAGAATCGCCTCCTGAGGATGAGTCTCTGTCCACCGACCCTGCTAACTGGCCTTCAGTTCTGACTGAGAGAATTCGGACACAACTGGTTTCCAGGGGACCAAGTCAAGTACCATCTGACTTTGTATTCCCTAGAAACGACAGTGACGGAAGAAGTTTCCACCATCAATACTTCAGGAAGTCATTGGTTAGTGGGGAAAATATAACCAGAAGTTGGTTGGTCTATTCCTTAAAAAACAACAGCCTTTTCTGTTTCTGTTGTACATTATTTTCCAAGAGGAAAATAAATTTAACAAGTTTGGGACTCTCGGACTGGAAGCATGCAAGCTCATTGCTCACATCACATGACAACAGTTCAGAACACCTAAATTCTATGAAAATCTGGAAAGAACTGGCAGTGAGGATGAGAAAGGGGGAGACCATTGACAAGCAGGAGATGGCACTTCTGGAGGCTGAGAAGTTGAGATGGAGAGCGGTGCTGACACGTCTCACTGCTATTGTGCATTCTCTGGCAGTTAGGAATTTGGCACTAAGGGGACATACAGAAAAATTGTTCTCACCATCAAATGGCAATTTTCTGAAAGAAGTTGAACTGATGGCACAATTTGATCCTATAATGCAAGAGCACATTAACCGTGTCCAAAAAGGGACCTCCAGTCACACCAGCTACCTCGGCCACCACATACAAAACGAACTCATTGATTTGTCGAGCAGCAAGACCATTTCAGCAATGGTGAGCGACATCAAACAATCAAAGTTTTTTTCAATAATTCTAGATTGCACTCCAGATATCAGCCACACTGAACAGTTGTCAGTTGTGATTCGGGTTGTGTCACTGGAGGGGAAGCCCCATATAAAGGAACATTTCATGGGGTTTTTGGAGGCAGAGGAGTCCACTGGTCAACATTTGGCATCTCTGATTCTGAAGAGACTGGAGGAGCTAAAAGTTCCTTTCATGGACTGTAGAGGACAATCATACGACAACGGGGCCAACATGAGGGGAAAAAACAAGGGTGTTCAATCCAGGCTCCTAGAAATTAATCCCAGAGCTCTGTTTGTTCCATGTGGGGCTCATTCTCTGAATTTGCTTGTGGCCGATGCTGCTAAGGGATCTATTGATGCCACAAGTTACTTTGGCATCTTGCAGAAGCTTTACAACTTGTTTTCAGCCTCCACACAACGATGGGCCATTTTGAAAAAACATGTGAACATCACATTGAAGATGTGGTCTGATACAAGGTGGGAAAGCAAGATCAAGAGTGTGGAGCCCCTGAGATATCAGGCAGCTGCAGTGAGAGATGCACTGATCGAGGTGAGGGACCACACCAAAGACTCTGTAATAAAGGTCGAGGCTCAATCTCTGTCAGAGGAGGTTGGGTCATACCGCTTCGCCATTTGTTCAGTGGTGTGGCATGACCTGTTGTGCCAAATTCAGCATGTGAGCAAGCAGATGCAGTCTCCTAGCATGCACGTTGATGTTGCAGTAAATCTCCTAAAAAAAACAGAGAGAGGTCTCCGCAATTACAGGGCAACAGGTTTTGTGGCTGCACAAATGGCAGCCACAGATATCTGTGAACAAATGAATGTGGAGGCTGTGTTAAAACAAAAACGGCTGAGGTCCACAAAGCGGCACTTCTCCTATGAAGCATCTGATGAGCCCTTGATTGATGCTTTGAAGAAGCTGGAGGTGACATTTTTCAATGCAGTGGTTGATGCTGCAACATCAGCCATTCAGGAAAGATTTTCCACGTTGGAAATTGTGGGAGAGAAGTTTGGAGTGCTGACACATTTCCAAAATCTCACATTTGAGGAGCTGACAGAACAATGTGTGAACCTTAGTACTACACTACACTTTAAGGGACAATCTGACTTGGATGGCAGAGAGCTTGCACAGGAGCTGAAGAACTTGCCTGACTTGCCATCAAAGACCATATCCTTGCTTGAACTGCTGACATTTATCCATGAAAGGGAGCTCTCTGAAATATATCCAAATTTGTGGACTGCTCTCAGAATTGGTCTTACTCTTCCAGTCACTGTTGCTGAAGCAGAGAGGAGCTTTTCAAAGCTGAAGCTCATCAAATCCTACCTGAGGTCAACTTATGTCACAGGAACGCCTTACCGGTCTGGCCATCATCAGTATAAATCATACAATTGCTGAGCAGATTTCATATGATGATTTAATTCATGACTTTGCATCAAGGAAGGTAAGAAGAGTCAGGCTTTAGATGGCAGTTGTGCTGTGGTGCAATTTATTTTGTTTCTTGTTCAAAGTGTAGCATAATAATTACCCTCTCTTAAGTGTCTTATTCTATTTATGTGATAGAGCATTTGTACAATTTAGAAATTTGATTCTCTAGTTTATTTATGGCAGTTGTGCAATTTAATTTGTATTTTTCCTGTTCATAGTATCATAATTACATTCTCTTAAGTGAGTTATTCTATTTACGTGATGAAGGATTTGTAAAATTCAGAAATTTGAGTCTTTGTTTTGGTTCTGAAGTTCCAACAATTAGTCCAATAAAAGTTATTTTGTGAAAGAGTTATGTCTGTCCTTTATTTTGGGGGGATTCGAATGTGTGTGTTGGCGAACAGGGGGGGGGGCGCTGAAGGTGAGGTTCGCCCAGGGCGTCATGTAAGCTAGGACCGCCACTGCCAACGTGAGAAAAATGTCAAGCACGGTATGGGTCCTGAAATTGGTAGGATTGACAATCTGAACAGGCCAACAAACAAAGTGCACAGTGTGACTGGTTATATGGGTAGTGTCTGTTGCTGAAGCTAGAAGTTAAGAAAGACAGAAATTAAATGACATTCATCTAATGTGTTTGACTTCTTGAACTCGAACAATCATCCCAGAACATTCTGAAAGTTTAAGTGGTGGTACCTGCACATCAGTTAAGGCCAGGTACAAATAACACCTTGCCCTCTTTTCCATTTAGCCTAGTCAGGGTTATTTAGGGTATAAATATTGTATGTGAACAAAAAAAAAAAAAAAAAAAAAAGGAGGACATTTAAGTTTCAAGATAGGGAATCAGGAAGCAACTCATCATTGTTTCTTGATTCATCCTTATTGTAACCCGAAGGAGCCTGTCTTGACCATTGTAATGCGAAGATAGATTGCTTGCTTTGCCTAAGTCCAGTTGTTCGTGACCATGTGTTAACATATATATTAATATGTGCTCTTGCGATTGACACTGCGTGTACAGTTGTAAATATATATCTTATTGCTTGTTTGCCCGCTTACTCTAATGTCTTTGCTTCACCCTGCCTAACCCCCGTTTCTCTGACTTTTTCCTCCCTTTCATGTGTCGTATAGAATGTAACCCCCTTTCCCATCAATAAAAATTGTTCATGGTTTTTCCTCTAGTCTGTTTTTCTTCCAACTCGTTGAGGTTACGGTTTGATTGGCTACGGCATTGTCATCGGGAATGTGGTGAGCATTTTTGTTTCATTTTTCGTGGAATATTGGGAGGTCCTGAGGTTGGGTCAGTCCGGTGGGCATTAGGACACTTAACTAATCGCATTGTTTCTCTGTTCTGAGGATAACGAGATCATGCCTGGAGGGTCGCGTCGGGATCAACGAGACTCCGGGAAAGTTTACCGCATCAGGGATTATTAGGCATCCGTCCTCCCTCAGCCAATGAGGCATCTTCGGGTGTTTGGTTTTGAAGTAAGTCTTCTCCCCGTACTGGTAGAAAATAATTGCATGAATGTTAATGTTGTCGGGTGGTTCAAATTGATTCGGACCTTCATTGTTTTACTGGTTAACCCCACCGCAACATTTTTGGTGCCCAGACCCGGGAACGGGAGGCACCCAACGTTGACGGCTTCGGCTTAGCATGGACGGGGGAAAAAAAAAAAAAAAATGTCAGATTTAGTTGAGCTCAAGACCCGGGTTGCCCAACTTGTTGACCTGGTCAAGGAGCAGAAACAACAAGCTCTAGAACCAGAGCAGAACTGGATGCAGTGGTTGGTGGACTTTGAAACAGTCTGGAAAAGGAAGTATGACCGGTTGTCCAAAGAAAATGACGATCTTGTGGCCCGAAGTGAATACTGGCAAGAACGAGTGGACCAACTGGAGAGAAAACAAGCAGCCAGAGAGGAACAAGAACTTCAGAGTGCCCTTCAGGAATATGAAGACCTCGTACCAGATAACGACATGGAGCAGAAGGAGGAGGTCAGAAAAGAGCTGTCCAAGAATCCTCAAACAAGGAAACGTTCAGATGTCAGTTTCAACAGGGCTTATAACCTCAGTTCCGAATCGTCTCATGATGAGGAGTCAAGCTCATCAGACAAAATCAACGTCAAGGAGGAGGAAACGCGCCCTAGATACCCATCATCCAGAAAATATCATCATAGGGTCCCGCAGCTAACACCCATGAATGCTCCCGAATTGGATGACTTCAATGTCAACAGTGGACGCTCCTTTCCCGAATATCTTGAAGCGTTTGAGCGCCACTGTACCTCAAAATATAATTGCGAAAGACGAGATTGGACAGGAACGTTAGGAAAGCACTTGACAGGAAAACTTCGAGACTTGTACCATGCTTATGGGGGTTGTGGTATCGAATATGACAACATGAAGGCAAAACTGTTAACATGGCATAAGAGAATCAAGAAGACCATGACCACTGGAAAGGTTGCTGAATTCAAGAATGCCAAAATGAAGTCAGGGGAATCTCCCGATGTATATGCAGTCCGATTGGAGACATTGGCACAAAAGGCATTTCCTCAGAAAGACATCGAGACCAGCAAGGAGTTAAGGAGAAAGTATCTCGAGACTGTCCCCTCAGCCCTGTCACAACACCTAGCAAGGATAATAACGGAAAACAAGACTCTGCACCATAAGGTCTACTGGTCCAACATTTTGGATTTTGTGGCCTTACAAGAAAATGAAAGATCTGGAAATCCGACCACACCTGAACCAATAGAAGTCTTCCAAATGCAGGTCCCTGTTCAGTTTTCCGAAAATCTTGATACTTCCAGACAGGGATTTGTTCCTCAGAGCCAGCCACGACCAGGTAGGAATAGAGGACGCGGTCGTGGACGAAGCAATGGAAATGGGACAAGCGTTTTCTCACAGAGGCAAGGAGGGTCAAGAGAAAACCAGCAAGGACAGGATCGCTCACGAAATCAACGACCAAATCAGGAAAGCAGTTACACGCCAGGATCCTCGCCCAACCCTAGGGAACAACGACAACCCAGAACTCATGACCGGAGGGAATCCAGCAACGGAGCAACAGATGAAGAGGAATGTCAGTGGTGTACCAGAAAAGGACATAACGAGGCCAATTGCCGAAGGAAGAATGGTGTGTTTGTTGTGTGGCGCGTTGGACCATTTTGTCCGTGATTGCTCCAGAAATTCCCAGAGAACACCAACCCCTGACCCTACTGCACAATATCATTGTTCCCGCTGTCAGGGCCCTCACCCTGGCATGTATTGTCCCTTGAGAAGTCGACATCAATCGACATCAGGAATCAAAATATGGAAAATCATGAAGGCCAACAACCATCCCAGTCGGAAAACTAAGCATGTCCAACGAGGACAGGGACTCGTTGGAAAGGATTGTCACAATCCCTGATAATGATGACCATCCCAGAGCTAGATGTACTCCAGAATTGCCCCCCTAGCAACTACTTTTCCTGAAGACCCCTGGTTGTGTGACTCACAGAGCGATTTGAAAGTCATGCTCCAGAGAAACCAGGGGAGCTTGGCCAACAGCCAACGACCCCTATTGCAGCTTCTGGAACGATTTTCCACGAACAAGCGGCACCAGTTGTGGAACCTGATCTACCTACCCTTGATTTTCGAGGAGTTAAGTTTGCAGACTGGAGCCAGCAAATGTACTCACACTGGATGTTGTGATTAATAACACTATCATAAACAGTCTTATCGACACAGGGGCTCAAGTTAGTTTAATATCGGGAGGGCTGGTTGAGCAGTTGGGGTTGGTTCTGGATACACAAGACAGTATACCCATTCGTGGGATAGGTAAAGACCTTGCATGCCACACTCTGGGGTCAATAAATATTGCACTTTCTCTACATAACATCGTCATGAAGCCTTGTACATTTCTGGTAATCCCGCATTTGGACACAAATTATCCACTTTTCCTCGGTCTAGATTTTTTAAGAAAGAATGGCTTGCAAGTAAATTTGTCACGTCGAAGAATATCTGGAACTTGTGAGGATGGATCTAAATGGGATGTGTATTTGGGTTCAGGTGGAACAGAGTGTACGAAGCATAGATACCAAGTTAAATGTTGGGCAGCTGAAAGTGTGCAAAGAAATGATTGTGGACCTGTTCGAGTGCCAGTAGAGTGGAAGGAGAGAGAAAGTGAAATTGAATGGTCCTTGCGCATGTTCACAAGGGGCAAGCATGTGGTTTTATGATGGTAGTGCAGTGAATGCTCATTTAGGTGATAAGGTAATTGGAGTGCCAGGTATCATGAATGTTGAGCAACCGTCAGTTTTATTGTATACAAGGGGGAAGTCATTGGGAAAGATTAAAAAGGGAGACCTAATAGGATACATGTACACAATCGTTATACCTGAACATGAAAGTAATGTGCTCCAGTGTAGAACTGCGACGCAGGGAGATATAGGCCCGAGTCAAGTGTCTCCAACTCTTCAAGATTGGACTCCAGAGCGTATACAGTCAGGAATAAGTCTGGATGAGTTAACCCCAGACCAGAAGGAAAGTGTTCATCGCCTGTTGGAATCCCGAAAGGAAGTATTGAGTCGTGGAGATTCCGATGTTGGTGCAGCGAGAATGACCCCACACCGCATCGAACTCTACGATGAAACCCCAATTTTTCAACGTCCAAGGAGATTTCCAGAACCTATCACACAGGCAATTGAAGATCAGTGTCAAGAACTTCATGAACTTGGTATTATTGAACCTACCACTTCACCATGGAGTGCTCCGGTAGTCCCGATTAGAAAGCCGGATGGTTCCATCCGGTTATGCGTTGACTATCGCAAGTTGAATAAAATTACCAAGCCAGATAGGTTCCCGATGGCCAACCTTACAGATTCGGTATATAGTCTCCATGGAGTAAGGTACTTCACGACCCTAGACCTTGTCCGCGGCTACTATCAAATGCCTATTGAAGAGGATAGTCGTGACTATACCGCATTCTCAACACCTCATGGCCATTGGCGTTTCAGAAAACTCAGTTTCGGCTTGAGGAATGCTCCATCAGCTTTTCAACGTGAAATGCAGGAAGTCCTGAAGAGTTTTTCCAGAAAGAACGTGCTTGTTTATATTGATGACATCTTGATTATGGAAAAGACCTTTGCAGCTCACCTGAAGTTAGTAGACAGTGTTTTGAAAGTCCTGGAAGATCATGGAATTAAGATCAAGCCTCCAAAGTGCAGATGGTTCAAGTCAAAAGTACCCTTCTTAGGACACACAGTTAGCTCTAGTGGATTATCAAAGTCTCCAGAATATATGGAAAAGGTTAGTAACTTCCCAAAACCTACCACCATTCGTGAATTGAGGGAATTTCTTGGACTCATCAACTTCCAACGAAAATTCCTACCGCAATGTTCCCCTCTCGCAAAACCCTTGTCAGAGCTCACTGGTAAATCCGCTTCGACTAATCTTCAATGGACACCTGAAATGGAGTCTTCTTTTGACGCACTCAAGACTGAGATGCAGAGGGAGATAGAGCTTGCATTTCCAGATTATCGTGAAACTGCCGAAAAGATAAACCTATGGGTGGATGCCTCCGCTATCGGCGCCGGAGCATGCTTAACTCAAGTTCAAGATGGGAGGGTTAGGATTATCGCACATGCCTCCATGACCTTCTCGAAACCCCAACGTAAATATTCCGTGACTGAACGCGAACTAGCCGCAATGCGATGGGGTGTGAAAACCTTTCGCGCCTTCTTATATGGCATCCCTTTTGTCTTGAATACGGACCATCAGGCTCTATTTTACCTCCACAACATGAAACTGGTAAACGATAGAATTGCTCGGACGCTAGAAGACCTGGCCGAGTTTGATTTTGAACTCCATTACATACCAGGAAAAGAAAATCAAGCTGCTGACACTTTATCACGTCATTTCCAGACACCCTAGGAAGATGGAAAAGAAGTTGTAGTGAATACTCTTATTTTAGTTTCAAGATAAATGTTAATTTTACCGTCTTGAATTTTGGAATAGCTAAATTCATTTAAATTAGTTACCCATCATAATTCAATTGTAAACCACATTAATACTAATTTATGTATACTGTATTTTATTGTATGTAAACATAATTAATTATATATCACAATTGTCAGTTAATTATTATATTCAAATAATTATTTTAATCTAATACCATGTCCATTTTGCAAATAAATAATAGAAATCCAAGGGTTATATTTTCCATCCTTGGTACTGTCGCAGTTTCGCCTAACGGACTCAATACGGCTAGTGAGATAATCACTGGCTGGCACTTAACCAGTGGCAGTGCTTATGGCTACATCATCCAGGTTAACCTATACCGGATAGATGCGCTACGGTCCCAAGCCGTAGCTTGCCTAGGCCCGATGATGACGAAAACCAACAATTGGTGACCCCGGAGTTGGATTCCCCCCTTTTACCCGAACGACTAGGACTAGACTGTAACATCGTTCGTGCCCATCACCCCCTTCACCCGAGCGACTAGGACCAGACTGTAACGTCGCTCGTGCCCTCTGCCCCTCACCCCTGCCTGTGCGCTCTGTGCCTGCGCTCGTCTCAACCTCCACTCCTTCGTTGGTAACTTGTCGTCTTGCTTGTACGTCAGCAAGCATAGGAGAAGATGCCTGATGACGCTGGTGCCATCCCACTTGAGCGTAAAGCTCCCCGTCTTCTGGCCGGGTGATCCATTTATTTGGTTCCACCAAGTGGAATCACAATTCAACTTGGGAAGGATCACCGCTAGCAGGACAAAATACGATCATGTTTTGTCCTCTCTACCAGCGAGCATCATCTCTGAAGTCCGTGACATCATCGTGTCTACTTCCATGAGTGAGGACCCATACAACGATCTGAAGTCTGCCATCCTGTGCCGCACCACTGTGTCCGAGCGTGAGAAACTACATCAGTTAATCTCAAAAGAAGAACTTGGAGACCGTAAGCCCACTCAAATGCTGAGGGCTATGCAGTGCGCTCTAGGCGAACGCGCACAAACCTTCGATAAGGACATCTTTAGACAGTTGTTCTTGCAGAAACTTCCTCCATCAGCTCAGCGTGTCTTGACCACTATGGATCCTGCTACTCCAGTTGATAAACTAGCAGAAACTGCCGACAAAGTAGTGGAGATTGACACAGCTCCGGTCAACAACATGCACACAATCGGAACTGGAGTTGAAAGTGGAAGAGTTAAGTCAACAACTCAACCACGTTTGTTCTCTGCTACAAAATCAACGGCAAAGAAGCCATTCTCGGTCAAGATTTACGAAGAGGCATCGTTCGAGTTCCGGGAAGATCTGCTTCTACCACTCTAAATTTGGAAAGAAGGCTAGGAAGTGCATCTCCCCTTGCAATTTTTTGTCAGAAAACCCCAGCAGCGAGTCCTAATGGCGTCTAGTACTCGCACTGCCAACCTGTTATTCATAAAGGACAGGAACTCTGGTGTCAATTTCTTGGTCGATACCGGAGCGTCAGTCAGTGTATTCCCTCAAAAATCTGGTCATACGCACTCGGAATCTCCACCTCTATACGCTGCTAACAGTTCACGCATACCCACGTAAGGTACTCAGTCGCGTGAACTAAACTTGGGCCTTCACCGATCCTTCAAGTGGATTTTCATCTGTGCTCAAGTGCAGCATCCCATAATCGGCGCTGACTTCCTCCAGCATTTCAAACTCCTGGTGGATCTTGACAAGCGACGCTTATGCGACCAGGCCACACTGCTTTCTGTTCTTGCCAAACAGGTTGCCCTTCTGGACGCCTCGAACTCTGCACTTTCCCTCGTTCCCCCTAATTCCATGTACCAGTGCCTTTTCCAGCAATATCCAGGAATTCTTCAACCGATGCAGATGGGTGATACCATTAAGCACACCATTACCCATCACATTACAACAAAAGGTCCCCTGTGTTTGCAAAACCCAGACGTCTTGCCCCGGACAAACTGAAAGCTGCCAAATCGGAATTCCAGCTTATGATAGATCTTGGGATAATAAGACCTTCCAAAAGCAGTTGGTCCTCTCCCCTACACCTGGTCCAGAAGAAGTCAGGAGACTGGAGACCATGTGGGGATTACCGGTTTTTGAATTCGACAACCATCCCGGACCGATATCCGGTACCAAATGTCCAAGACTTTACTTCTCTTCTCCACGACAAATCTATCTTCAGTAAAATAGACCTCGTTAAGGCTTTCCACCACATTCCCGTAGAGCCTTCGGATATTCCCAAGACTGCAGTTTGTACACCATTTGGGTTATTCGAATTTGTGAAGATGCCGTTCGGGCTACGGAATGCTGCGCAAACCTTTCAGAGGTTTATAGATGAGGTCACCAGAGGCTTAGACTTTGTTTATGCCTACATCGATGATTTGCTTGCGGCCAGCTCAACGGAAGAGGAACATAAGGAACATCTTTCACTCCTTTCAACGCTTAGAACAATGCGGTGTTACTATTAATGCATCTAAGTGTGTGTTTGCACAGCCAACCTTGGAATTTCTTGGTCACACGATTTCGCAGCACGGAATTACCCCCCTTCAGGACAAGTGTGAAGTGATAAAAAATTACCCTATGCCAAATAATCAGCGTGAGTTACGTCGGTTTCGAGGTTTGGTAAATTATTACCACAAGTTCATTAAAAACTGTGCCAGTGTTCTTGCTCCTCTACATGCTATGATCACACACAAACGCAAGGTAACGAAATTGGTATGGTGTAGCGATAGTTTACAAGCGTTCGACAATGCCAAAAATGCTATCAATAGTGCATTGTCTCTGTCATTTCCTATCAGTGATGCCCCCCTAACTCTGACGGTCGATGCATCAGATGTTGCGATCAGTGGGGTGTTGGAACAAACCATTAACGGTCAACAAGCACCCATCGCGTTTTACTCGAAAAAGCTGCAGCCAGCCCAAACGCATTATAGTGCTTTCGGACGTGAACTTCTTGCTATTTACTTAAACGTGAAGCATTTTCAACATTTCCTTGAAGGCCGAGAGTTTTGTGTTTTTACTGACCACAAACCTTTGGTCACTGTCTTCAATAAAAACAGCTGTAACCACTCTCCCAGAGTCATCAGGCAACTCGATTATATCTCGCAATTTACCACAGATATCCGCCACATCAAAGGTGTCTTGAACACTCCAGCGGGATGGAAAAGAAGTGACACCCACTGATTTTCCAAAGGGATTAATGGTGCTTTTTAAGCCAGAAGGAGGTGGTGACTCATTAATCGAATGTCTCTTGCATGTCTTGACTCAAGTTTTGGAAAAGGAATGTCCTGACAGTGTCACCTCGCTCAGGAAGCCGCTCGTGGGTGAACTGATGACTAAACCCTCACGATATAAGATCCAATTGAATGCAAAGAAAAAGCAAAGTCTTCGGTTGATGACATTGTCTGGTCAGCCAATGACTCTTGAAGTTTTGCTGGTTTGCAGTCATTTATATAATCTGGATATTGTCTTGCATTTCGGTTCAACTCATCCCCTCGTGTTTCAAGTCCCTCAGGAGTGGGTGATGATAGTAGAGAAAGAGTACACCTTCAGTGCCTGGTGGGATACACTTTAACTTGTTGCAGGAAATGAAAACATTCCACGCTAATAACCTGTCTCTTATAAACACCATTAATTCTTATGACGCCACTGACTCAGATCCGGATCCAGTGAACCCAATTATGGATAGCCATGAAAACTATGATCCTCAGGGGCAGGAGGTTAACCTGCATTTTCCTGAGTATCAAGTTGATATCGTATGTGCTCATTCATCTCGACCTAGGGCAATTGTTCCTCTTGAATGTAATGGCCAGACTTATTGTGCTCTCATGGATTCCGGAGCTGCGATTAGTTTGGTGTCTGAGACTACCTGGAAAACAATATTAGGTGAGCAGGAAGATTACTCAAAAGATATAATTGTAAATATACAAGGGATGGCTGAACGTCGGGTCATGGTGACCAAATTTGTAAATTTGGATGTATCATTGAGAACGCAAGTAAAAGCAAAGGACCATCCATTTGCTATCATGGATGATGATTCTCTCCCATCATGCTTTTTGCTTGGAGCAAATTTCATGACTACTTCAGGACTAGTGCTAGATCTATCCAACGATAGTGTCCTGAAGGAGGGAGAAGTGGTCGCTACCTTCTTGGCAACTGCAGTAGACCCATCAGAGGGTCCTGAAGTGATCATTATCGGAAACATTAGGCCGTATTCTCTTCTCAAATGGGTTAATGTCGAAACATTGCAGAGAAATGATCTAGAATTGCGCAGGCTTAGGAATTATCTAGGGAGAAGGAATGCGAATGCCCGTTGCCCGAGAAACTTATCTCGGTACAACCGCTATCTTAAAGACATCTGTATAGAAAACGGGATTCTAGTTAAATATGACTCATTAGATCTTGAACTGTATCCACAGAACTTGATCTCATTTAACTTCCTGATTGAACTTGCCATCAGTGTCCATCTTGAAATGGCCCATGTTGGCCGTACTAAAGTCCTGGAAGTTCTTTCTCGAGACGTATTTCATCCTCAATTGTATCAGGTTGTACAGGAAGTGGTCACATCATGTTCACAGTGCCAACTGAACAAAGTCTCAAGTCAAATTAAGGGTCCACCTACCTTAAAGATCATGACCAGGTTACCTTTTGAATTGGTGGCTGCCGACTTGGTAGTGTTCCCGAAGACATCTCGAGGGAACATTGGTTGTCTGGTAGTCGTAGACCACCATTCAAAGTGGGTGGTAGCCATCCCAATCATGAATAAAACTTCCAGCACCATTGCAAGATTGTTCGAGACCCGTGTCCTGCCTAGTTTGTTGAGGAGGCCATGTCGGTTATTAACCAATAATGGGCCCGAATTCAGGGGTCAAGAATTTGAGCAAATGTTAGCTCAGTATGGCATCATTCATGTTTTTACGACACCAAATCGTCCTGAAGGGAATGGGGCAGTCGAGAGAGTCAATCGTACCATTGGCGAGTTTCTTAGAAACCTTGTTCAAGGTCCTAGCTTGTGGGATTTACATCTTCCCAGAGCCATCATATACAATGGTACTGTGCATATGGAGTTAATGATGTCTCCAGCGCAATTTTTATTGGCTAACTCGCATCCAGACCCAATTCCAGCCCTTATCTCGGCTCAGATTCAAGAACAATGGGCTCCTGGTCACCCTAGTTTTTGTCCCTTCTCTAGAGGACAGCTGGTGATCAGGAAGGTAGTCCAAAAGGGGCACCTTGTCATGAACAAGTTTCTCCCCAAATATTGTGGCCCATTTTGTATTGATCGGGTAGAGTCAAATGGAGTCACACGTGATTTCTCCAGCCTACCCAAATGACCAACCATTCTTGACAATATCACGTGCCCATCATACAGTTACGCGCTTGGAAGGAGGCTCCTATTTTTCTTAGGAACCATCCAAGCTACTCCCGATTGGTAAAACTTCCCTGGGTTATCCCAGAAGATCAGCCTGATGTACCTGATCAGGAATATTCTTGTCCGAATGAAGTCCCAAACTATGCCTATCTGTTCGAAAGTTCATCCGAGAAAGTTCATGGGATTCTTCTAGTGATTCTCATGATGAGGTGGAATCGGGAAAGCAGGGGGTACCCTTGGTGTGTCCTTGGATTTCCGTAGCTCTGGACTCTTCTGGGGAGTCTTCCAGTGAATCGTCGGTGAGTCACTTGGTTCAAATGAACCGGATTTCTCAGGTTTTCCTGGCACTTCTCCAAGTTTGTCAGAGTCTCCTGATAGTCGTCGAGATTTCTTGGGGTTTCCTGACAATTCTCCGGATTTCTCAGGATTCCCCGATGCCTCTATTGTTAGGCCCATTCTCAGACCGGAGTCGCGAGTGGAAAAAGTCACATTCCGAGATTGTCCTGAACTGTCCAGTAGTGATTTGGATAACGCGATTGGTGAGATGTCGCCGATTCCCCATGCGACTGGCCGGGCACGGGAATCGCCCGTGGATGATAAATTGGTTAGCTGTGATAGTCCACCTCACCATAGTTCTCCTTGCAGTGTCACTGGGTCAAGTGGTTTATCTTCTCCAGACTCTAACTCCCTAGTGAAATCATTAGAGGTAACTCTAGAGCTCATTCAGGAGGATAGGGAGGAGATATACCGGTTATTGGAAGGCCAGATAAGTTTGTGTGAACAGGGTCTTGATGCTGGTCATGAGGACGGGCGCCCGACTAGATTGAGTCTGTCACCCATGAGAGAGCTGGTTTTAGAGGGACGTGCCCTGATTCAGGAAAACCGGAGGAGATCTTGAGAGCGATTGGTTGCCACACGAAGACAGCTGGGGGAGGTGCTCCCGGCATTAACTGGCAGTTCTCCTCCACAAACCCGCTCCCGCGGACCAGTCATGGATCTTTCCCACGTCCCGAAGAAACCAGTTGAGTATGACCATGACTTGCATCGGTAGATTCCGGAATATTATCATGTGAATGTTTTTGGTTTATTTATGTTCAAATTTTTAGAATTGCCATTTCAATATCAATAGTTCCATGTATAATAAAGTTAGCTAGTTAGAATCCATGTAAAATGGAAAGGAAATTCTAAGGATTTTTGTAAATTAATGTAAATAGATTATTGTAAGGTATTGCTAAATGGAAGGAGAGATTTTGCTAGGGATGGTATTTGGATCTGTTGGGATGAGAGTGGTTCCCTGGTGGATTGGTCTTTTTGAGTGGCTCTGCCGCTCAAAGGGGGGAATGTAGTAGGGACCACTGATTATCAAATTATGGTAGTTGTGTGTATTAACCTTTATTTCTTTCTCTCCCATACAGATTTGAATGCCATAACCCCCATAAAATCTAGACCCATAGAATCTAGCGTCAGAATTGTGGTTTAATGCTATCAAAAAAAAAAAAAAAAAAAGAGGACATTTAAGTTTCAAGATAGGGAATCAGGAAGCAACTCATCATTGTTTCTTGATTCATCCTTATTGTAACCCGAAGGAGCCTGTCTTGACCATTGTAATGCGAAGATAGATTGCTTGCTTTGGCTAAGTCCAGTTGTTCGTGACCATGTGTTAACATATATATTAATATGTGCTCTTGCGATTGACACTGCGTGTACATTTGTAAATATATATCTTATTGCTTGTCTGCCCGCTTACTCTAATGTCTTTGCTTCACCCTGCCTAACCCCCGTTTCTCTGACTTTTTCCTCCCTTTCATGTGTCGTATAGAATGTAACCCCCTTTCCCATCAATAAAAATTGTTCATGGTTTTTCCTCTAGTCTGTTTTTCTTCCAACTCGTTGAGGTTACGGTTTGATTGGCTACGGCATTGTCATCGGGAATGTGGTGAGCATTTTTGTTTCATTTTTCGTGGAATATTGGGAGGTCCTGAGGTTGGGTCAGTCCGGTGGGCATTGGGACACTTAACTAATCGCATTGTTTCTCTGTTCTGAGGATAACGAGATCACGCCTGGAGGGTCGCGTCGGGATCAACGAGACTCCGGGAAAGTTTACCGCATCAGGGATTATTAGGCATCCGTCCTCCCTCAGCCAACGAGGCATCTTCGGGTGTTTGGTTTTGAAGTAAGTCTTCTCCCCGTACCGGTAGAAAATAATTGCATGAATGTTAATGTCGGGTGGTTCAAATTGATTCGGACCTTCATTGTTTTACTGGTTAACCCCACCGCAACAACTGTATGTTAAAAGATATCACTGAAACTCCAGAGGAATACGTGGAATTGCTCACCAAAAAAATTGCACAACTGACAAGACACCACTTCACGAATAAATGTCAGTCGAGTTACTTCAAAAATCTAAAAGAAACTCTGCCCGAAAATGAAGGTGTTTTGGTGGGTGATTTCGCGGAAAACTTCTCATTCATCGTACAAGATTGTGCCCAGGGGTTTCATTGGGAGAACTCACAATGTACAGTGCACCCATTCGTTTATTATTCCAAAAACAATGCAGGAAGACTAATTTGCAAAAGTTACTGCTTCGTTTCAAACCGTCGCAGGCATGATACAATTCTGGTTCATAGTTTTCTCAAAAAATTAATCCTGTGCATCCAACAACAAAATTCAAACCTAACTAAAATTCATTATTTCACAGATGGATGCGTGGCTCAGTATAAGAATTAATTTTTTTTTTCTGAATTTATGCCATCATTTCGAAGACTTCAAAAATTCATGCTGAGTGGAATTTTTTCGTGACATCCCACGGGAAGAATGCCTGCGATGGTATTGGCGGAATGGTAAAAAGAGCAGTCACCAGAAAAAGCTTACGACGGCCTCTCGACCATCAAATCTTAACAGCTGAGGACTTCTACAATTTCTGCTCTCAAGAATTCCTAACCGCTATTGACTTTTTTTACGTCTCTGAGGCAGAAGTTGTAGATGTAGAGCTTTCTTTGCAAAAACGTCTGAGTGAACCTATTACTTCTATCAAAGGTACTCAATAATTACATCGCTTCGTCCCAATTTCCAAGAATTCGTTGAAGGTTTATCCACACTCTCAGAGTGCACAGTCAGTCGAAATAAGAGAGCTCATTAGAGTTTCTGCTTCGGATCAAGAACATAATACTGTCTCTCAACGCGAAATTGAAACAGGCTCTTTTGTGGGTTGTATGTATGAAAATAAACTATGGCTCGGATTAGTCCAGTTCTTTGACTGTGAATATGATGATTTTCTGATAAAATTTCTCCATCCTTCGGGCATATGTCCCTCATACATTTTTCCTTCGCAAGATGATGTTTGTCACGTTCCAACAGAAAATATATTTGGGAGTATTGAAGCAAGTTTACGAGGAGGAACAAGAATACAATACATTTTTCCGCTTCAAGAATTAAATAACTTTTCAAAGAAGATAAAATAAATTCTATCGAATGTATACTATTTAAGATTGTCTATATAATATTTCTAAAATTTTTATCTAAGATTTGTGTATCTACTTAATAGTTATAAAAATCTTTTCAAATTCTTTTTTCTTATTATATTATTAGTGTCTAAAATTTGGATTCACTGGATGAGAATACTCTCTCTTAATTCATTCTCAAAGACTTGTGTACATGTAGTATTAGGAAGAGTATTTTATACTCTGATAAGCGCTTTATAAATTAAACATTATTATTGTCAATATATTCTGTCCCTAAATATAAGAGAGGTTATGTATGTACATTGTACATATATTTTAAAAGATTTTTTCTCCTTTGGTTTATCTACATGTATTTTTTATATGATTTGAAAATTGTCTTTTTTTGGACCAACAAGTCTGTAATAAATCTTCGTCGTCTGAAAAACTTTTTATTACTTAATTTCAAACTCAGTTTTGAGCCTTATAATAAACTATAAGCTGACTTTTTATTACTTATTATGGTGTACATACATCAAATAAACATTTTTTATTCTTGGTCTTTTTTTCGAAAAATGATATCTTCGCTGCCAAATCACCAAAAAAAAAAAAATTGACATTTTTTCCAAAAAATCATAATTTTATTTTTGTTACCCCAAAAAAATGATATTTAGAAACTACAGTTAATTTTACATATTTTATCATTTAAGACTTATTACGCTACCACAATTAGCAGCTGAGATATTTACGTTTGAAAATTGTTGGTTTTTTCATTTGACCAACTTGACGAATTTTCAAAAAAATTCAGATTTTTGTAATTTGGACCAAAACCAACCCTCACACCAAGTTTCATGAATTTTGGAGATGGTGGAGTGTACATTTGGCACTTTCATTTGTCTATTTGTCCTGGAATTACCCAATTGTGTTTGAGAGCATGCTGGACTGCTCACAGGGTAGATGAAATATGGAAAAAGATCAGCTAAGGAGTACAGTGACAGGAGAAATGGGAGTTCTAGCACTCCCTATCTTCTGTCTGACATCCCCCCCTGGAGGAGTCTTGGAATGGTGTCTACAATCTCGTCCTGTATGCTGGACTCGAGGCTAATTTCTTTAGTAGTATGGATTCAAAGTTTAAATTAATTGCCATAAAAACTCTGATCTATACAGAATAGGCTATTCACTTTTTAATTTTTCCTAATGTTTGTTACAGAAGTACTTTCTGAGAACTTATATGAAACATTTTAATGCAGTTGCCTAAGTGAGCTTTATACATCAGTGCCTTAGATAATTACAGTTCTGAGTGATGTTAAATAGACCTTCGTATATCTTCTTTTCTTTGGGTACATAAATCTCAGAATTAGGAATGACCTTTAGAAATTGCTTAAAACATTATCCACAAGTAGAATGTATGATAGCCCTTATAAATAAAAAATTCCCTCTTTGGTTTCAAGGATAAAATACCAAATGATCTTTCTTCCAATACAATGAATGAACTGTTTCTTATTTTAAATTTATTCTTTGTGGAGAATGACTAGCAAAACCTTACTGAAAGGTATTTGGTCAGCATGCATTTTTTATTTCTGTTATGCTTTAACCTTTCAGCCCTGAATTTTTTGTAGGGTTAAGTTATGAATGCGTGTATTTGAAATGTTAGCAATTTGTACCTTTCGTCCTTAAAGGGTTAAAACTTTCCTATTAATAACTACATTTCTTACTTTTCAGCATTAATTTTATCTAAATTATAAATTGTCTCCAGAAAGCTGTTAGAATCAATCATGAACAATAGGTTAGGCATTGGTACTTCCCAAATTAAACAAAGACTTGGAATAAAGCCACTGATGCAGCAGGGCTTAAATGCTGGAATTCCCTTACAGGTTGGTTATTCATTAGTTTATGAAATAGTTGATCCTTTGCAAATAAATTACATAGTTTTTAAGGAGGTAAGTTGCATTTATGGCTGTGGCACATGTTAATTTGACTAAGTTCTGTACTCCAGTGTAGCTTATAGTAGTTTATGATTGCAACTTTATGCTGTATAGAGTCTATACTCAGTTACTGTAAATTGTTTTAATGTTAATGAGTTAAAACTAGAAGTATTGTCTTATTCAATTGATTGTTTTCTGTTAAAGTTAAGAGAACTTAGAGAAATCCACTCTTGGTGAATCAATAAATATACGCAAATGTATGGAGGAAGAATTAAAGATTAGCGAGTCTTTTGTGATTTAAGAGAAGACATTTTCTCTCCTTTCAGTCTAATATGCTAACTGAAATTTAGTTCTTATATTTAGTTTTAGATTAATATTGTTTCTTCATTAGGGAGATGCAAGACTGAAATTAATTCAGAGAAAGCGGCAAAATATTGGTGATGCTAGAGACAGATTAGCTGAAATTGCGAAACAAGAAGATGCACGTTTTAAATTAAATAAGCTGAAAAGATCGAAATTATCATCATCATCCAAGGTTTGAACACAGTTTTTCTAGGTATAGCAGTAATTTTGCAATATATTTTCCTCCCAATTAGTATTGTTATAACCTTTTAAGCTGATCTATCATGCTTTAATATATGACCATAGTAAGTGTTAATAAAAAGTCCAGAAACCTGTAGTAATAAGGTACCCCCTTGCTTACTTTATTGGTAGGCAGAGTTTTTGTGGATTTTGCTTTGCAGATTGTTGGTAGGACCAGTTTGTTGAAACATTATGCTTAATATATTTCCACAGAGCTGAGGGTTATCACTACCTTTTTTCTATCCGTGTTATTTACTCGTTTGTCACTGTTGAATTTCTTCAAGTATGACTGCTTTGGGGGTTTACTTCACCCATATATATTTACATGATAAATTTAGCTTTGTCTATCCTCATGATGAAACTAACATAAAACAGAGGCTAAATTTTTTTTAAAATTTGTTACTTTGTACTTTTGTACATAAGTTTCAAGAAGTCTGCATTGGCCAATTGAATCTTGAATCGTAATTAATATAGTTTTTTTTATGCAGGAAGGAGGGGCCAAGGGCGAATGCCCCCCCCCCCCCTTTCCATAGAAGAAGAAGAGCCAAAATTAAGATTCAGGATATTTGAGATGCCTGGATACTCTGCATTTGAAAGACTGAAGGTCATAGATGGGGAAAGATGGATTTAGGAAGATTGTTCCAGAGTTGACTGGTTCAGTAGATGAAAAATTGAAGATACCAATTTACCCTTCCATTAGAGAGTTAGACAGAAAAGGAATGAGAATGTGGAGAAAGTCTGGTACTGCATGCCCTCCCAAAAGGAGGAGGCATGCAGTTAGAGAGTTCAGAAGGGCAGTCAGTGTCCATTATAATAGTGACAGTGAAGAGGGAGGGAGGGATTGAAGACAGTCAGTAAGAGGTGGGGAATTGATAAGTTGAAAAGCCTTTGATTCCTCCCAGTCGAGTAAAGCTGCGTGGGTTGAGCCACCCCATACACGAGAAGCATACTCCATACTCCTATATTAAATAGGTTATTATTTGTCTGATGGGCAAGATTCAAAATAATTGCCATAGTGGTCTTTTGTGATGTTAATTTTGTTCCCATAGGTGTCTACAAATGGTGTACATAATAAGTTAAATGTAGCAAGAGGAAATTTCATAAATGAGATCAAAACCAAAAGGCCAATTCAGATTCCGCCTTTAAATGCTATTGTTGTGAAAAATGAAACAGCCACTCTGAAGAATTTTGTGAGGAAGACTGTTAGTCTAAAGTCAGGTAACTATTTTTTAATAATTGTATCTATAGCTACCTAAATGTTTTACAATATGGTTTATCAGCACTGGGAGCAACACTGCTTTGAGTTATAATTCAATGAACAGTCTGATTCATAGTTATTTCATTAAATGTCAATAGTTTGCATTTTATTATAGTATATATATACACATGGAAATGAAAAGGTTTAATGGCAGACTATAGTCTATATGACAAATATTAATACAATGGCAGTTCACATACTAAGGATAGAAATATGCGGTATACAGTTGATTAGAAATAATACAGTAATGTTGAAGTTAAGTGGAGCTACAGACATGTTTTTGTACCAAGAATTCCATAGCTTAGAGGATAAATGGCATGACTCATGGATAGCTTGGATAATCAGGTTGGTTGATTTTTTAATTCTTTGCATCAGACTGTATTGAGCACATCTTGTTACCTCTAGGAAGCTCAGGACATTGCAGGTAGCAAACATTTGCAAAGCTGAGCATCTCAGGGGTAATTTAAGTCTAAAAGACCTGTTGTACAGCAAATTTAGGGTTCTGCCAGAACCTTTTTTATAATTCACCCAGAGTTGCTGTCTGTATATATTACTGCAGAAAGTACAAAAGAGTGTCTCTTTAGCTTCACTTGTACAGAACTGAAAGTTCCTTATAGTCATATCTGCTTTAGCACAAAGGCTTTGAGATTTTCTTGTATCTGAGTCATCACTCAAAGAGCTGGTAACAGTTTGACCCAAATACTTACTCTTATACTTTCTCAATTACTTCACCTTTCATTTTAAACCTTATATCAGCTGGCTGATTACAGCTTTTAGGATGAAATTGCATAACCTTAGTTTTTGTAACATTAAAAAGAATATCATGTTTCTGCAAATACATTTCGCAGACTTTTTGTAGCTGATCCAGACCTTTAACAGGGAATTATTAACACCATATCATCGGCATAAACCAAGTTATTTATCCTTGTGTTATCTATACAACATCCCACTGTTGCCTCATTAAGTGAAGCAATTAATCCATCAATATACACATTAAACAGCATAGGGGAGAGCAAGGACCCTTGTCTCACCCCACAAGAGGAGCCAAAGCATTCGGATAGTACATTGCCCCACCTAATTGTAAAAGATTGGTAGGAATACCAAAATTTCAATAAATTTAATATGTACATGGGAACCTTATATCTAGGAAACAGCTATAAATAATATATTATATATATATATATATATATATATATATATATATATATATATATATACACGACCCCATTGTGTGTCCGCTGCGGCGGCCCTCCCCACCCTTTGCCCTGTACTGCTCCGCCTTCCTGCACCAACTGTCATGGACCGCACCCTGCTTCATCCCGCTCTTGCCCGTCCTTCCTCTTTGAGAGGGAGGTTCAGGCCCTCTGTTCATCAGAATTTCTCAGCACTCGGGAGGCGCGGGACCGGTTGCGTGGCCGCGAGGCTCGGCGTGGTACCTCGTACGCCGAGGCTCTCCGTCCCCGGCCGCCGCCGGCCCAGACCCCGTCCTCACCGGCGGTTCCCGACGCGCCTCCACCCACCGTGTCCGCTACTCCCTGTCTATCCTCTGCCGCCCAGCGGACTCCCGCCGCGGCTCCCTGTACTACCAGCGCGTCCCCACGTGCTCCCTCCGCGAACGCCGATGCTTCGTCGGCAACCCCCCCTGCCCCTTCTACGCCCTCTCCACCGGCGCTTTCGGCCTCACCCATGCGGGCCGCACGACAGAGGGGAACGGGCCGCAAGCGCCGCGCCAATAGTGACCCCGAAAGGTTCGAGGCCATAGGCCTCGCATCACCTTCCTCTCCCAGACACAAACGCCCCCTTCGCCCTACCATCCCAGTGTCCTCACCATCCCCGCTGCGCAACCGTTATGGACGCTCCCCCCTGGGGTCCCCGACGACCCTCGTGGTGGGGGCGGAGATACATCCCTCACCGGTTCGGTCGATGGACCCACTGGAGGGGGAACTCGCCCGCCTGGTCAGCGTGGGTGGGATGAGCACGCCCCCGCGCGTGACCTACCCCACCTCTCTCCTTGACCTGCCTATGCATCCGGGTGAGGTATCCTTTTCCACTCCCCCTTGTAGTCCAGCCTCCCCTGCACCTCCGGTGAAGGGAGGGGCCTTCTGGATACCCCTCACATCCCCTTCTCTGCATCGCTCTCCCCCGGGCGTCTGGGTGACTCCTCTTCAGGAGGATTTGCCGGCGTCAGTTTCCACATCGCCCCCCCGTCGGGGTGACCCTCGCCTTCGCCCACGTTCGGCGTCCCCCATTGGGCCCCGGGGCTTTCCAATCCCCTTGTTAATCTCGGGCCGCCCGATCGGCCCACCCACCCCATAACCATCCGTTTCGCAGACTTTCCTACCCCTCCATATACTTCGCTCCTGGTAGGCCTCGAGAGTCTCTCTTCTCTCCTGGCCTCCAGGTGTCCGGCGTGTTTCTGCCTTCAGGAGACGATACTGGGCTCCCGTTCCCTCCCTCGAGTGTCTGGCTACTGCGGGCTCCCTTCCCCGCCTCTCGATGGGGCGGGTAGGGGGGGCTCCGCGGTCTTCGTGCACCGCTCCATCCCTTTCCGCCCCCTCCCGCTCCGTACTGTCTTGCAAGCTGTGGCCGTGCGCCTTTCTTTGTGGCGTCAGCTCACGGTCTGCTCTCTTTACCTCTCCCCTAATGTACGCCCTCCACCCGATTCTCTCCATGACCTAATTCTGCAGCTTCCCCGCCCTTTCCTGCTTCTCAGGGACTTCAACAGTCCGGGACTCTTCTCTCCCTTATGGACGAGCTAGAGTTCACCGTTCTGAACGATGGCTCCCCAACCTGCCTCCACTCGGCCCATGACAGTTTCACCTGTATTGATCTTTCCCTGGTTTCCCTCAATATCGTGACGGAGTTCACCTGGGAGGTCCTGCCGGATTCTTCCGGCAGTAACCATTTCCCTGTGTGTCTTACCCCAACCCGTCTCCTCCCCCCCACCTCTGTTCGCCCGAGCGAAATGGGCCTCATACACGAGGTGCACGGCGATCTCGCCGTCCATTCCTGCCTTTCCCTCCGTTAGTGAGGCCCTTGCCTTTCTCGAAAGCAAGATCCTCTCGGCTGCCACCAGTTGCATCCCCCGTACCTCAGGCTCCCCCAGGCCGCGCAGCGTCCCATGGTGGACCCCAGAGTGCTCCCGTGCCGTTCAGGAGCGGCGCCGTGCTGGCCGTCGCTTCTACCGGACCCGCCAGCCAGAGCATAAGATGGCGTTTCAGCGCCTGAAGGCAGTGGCCCGTCGGGTCTTGAAACTAGCCCGGCGTACCTCCTGGCGGAGTTACGTGTCCGGGATCTCCTCCTCGACCGCCCCCTCGACTGTTTGGCGCAAGGTGCGTAGCTTTGAGGGGACCCGTGTCCCCCCTCGACCCCCGGTGCTTCGGGTCGGGGACGACGAGTTCGTGTCCGATCCGGAGGCCGTCGCGAACGCACTCGCGGCGCACTTCGCAGCCATCTCCAGTTCCGATTCCCCCCACTCCCGCCGCGACCCACCGGAATTTCCACCTCATAGGGATGACCCCTATAATCACCTCTTCACATGACAGAGCTTCGGGAGGCCCTCCGCCCCCGGCCCCGATAATATCCCCTATGACTTGTTACGGCACCTCCACCCCTCTGCTCTCAGCTTTCTACTGGACCTCTATAACCGGATTTGGTTGGAGGGTTCATTTCCGGACCGATGGCGTGAGTCCATCGTCATCCCCATCCCGAAGCCCGATAAAGACCCCTCACTCCCGTCGAACTATCGCCCCATTTCCCTAACATGCTGTGCCTGCAAGGTGATGGAGGCGATGGTCGCCTCGCGGCTGTCCTTTACCTTGGAGGCGAGTGACCAGTACCCTGCTACCCAGGCTGGTTTCCGGCGCTTCCGGTCTACCACCGACCCCTCCTTCTCCTTAGCCATGACGTGCAGGAGGCTTTCTCCCGGCGTCAATTTGTACTCGCCGTCTTTTTCGACCTCCAGAAGGCCTACGATACTACCCGGCGGAGCGCGGTCTTCGACTGCTTACGCTCCCTGGGTTTCGTAGGCTTTCTCCCTTCCTTTATTTATAACTTCTTGTCCGCCCGTTCTTTCCGCGTCCGCATCGGTTCTGCCCTCTCTGACCGCTTTCCGTTGGAGGAAGGTGTCCCTCAGGGTAGTGTCCTTAGTGTCTTGTGTTTCTCACTCGTGATGAACACAGTCGCTACGGTCCTGCCTACATCCGTTCGTAGCTCCCTCTATGCCGATGACCTGGCTATCTATTGCTCTGGCCGCCTCCCGTCTTTGGCTGAACGTCGGCTCCAGCTAGCCATCAACGCGGTGGTTCGCTGGGCGTCCTCGGTTGGCTATGCTTTCTCACCCTCTAAGTCTTCCAGTATGCTTTTCCGTCCTCGGCGCCTCCGTCTGTCGCATACCTTCGCCCTTACCCTTGCCGGCACTCCTCTTCCCCTCGTCCCATCCGTTAGATTCCTGGGTATGACCCTCGACGGATTTTTCGGTTGGGTTCCACACCTTAGGCGGTTGCGGCAAACATCTCGCCGCACCCTCTCCCTTTTGGGTCATCTGTCCCACACGACCTGGGGGGCGGACAGGCGTACTCTGCTGCGCCTGTACACCTCCCTGGTGCAATCCCGTGTCGACTACGGCTGTGTGGTCTACAGCTCCGCCTCCTCTCCGGCACTCCGTATGCTGGATCCTCTTCTCCACCGTGGCCTTCGCCTGGCGTCGGGTGCCTTCCGCTCGTCCCCTGTCGCTAGTCTTCAGGTGGACTGTGGACCCCCCCCCCCCCCCCTGCCCTTCGCCGGGGCCTTCTCATGGCGAAGTGTTACCTTCGCATCTGCCGCCTTCCGATGTCCCTACTCTTCTCCGCGATCTTCCAGGCGCTACCCCGGCCTGACACGTGGCATTTCGCTGCCTCTCTGGCCGAGATTTTCTCGTCCCTGGGATCCCCCCACCCTCTATTCTGCCGTTCTCCTTCGATCTGTCGCCCCCCTGGCGGACCACCCCTATCTGCCGTTGCCAGGCGCTCCGTGGCCTGCGTAAGGAGTCTCTTCCTGCCGTCCTCCGGTCTTCTTTTCTGGCCCATCTTCCCGTCCATTCGGACGACGTTCCCGTCTACACCGACGGCTCGCGCTCCCCTGCAGGTGTCGCGGCCGCCGTCTTCTCTCCGTCATTGTCACCTACCTCCCGGGGTATCCCCCTGCCGGTTCAGGCCTCCATCTTTTCCGCGGAGCTCTTTGCCCTTCTGGAAGCCCTCCGTCTGGTATCGGGTTGTTCGCGGTCCTCCTGTACCATTTTTTGGACTCGCTGAGCGCCCTTCAGGCGCTCGAGCGCTATGATTCCCCGGACCCCCTCGTACGCCTTATTCAACAGGAGTACCATGTCCTGCACACCGGATCCGGGTCACCTTCTGCTGGGTTCCCGCCCATGTTGGTGTTTCCGGTAATGAGGCGGCGGACCGCATAGCCCGGTCCGCCGCCTCGCTGCCTCCCCTCCCCCGCCCGCTCCCCTTCTCAGACTATGTGCAGGTCTTTCGTTCCTTTTACGACCGCATGTGGCAACAGTCCTGGGACGATGCCACCGGAAATAAACTCTGGTCCATCCGCCCCCGTCTGTCATATTGGGTGTCCTCTTTCCACTGCTCCAGACACAAAGAGGTCGTCCTTGCGCGGCTTCGCATCGGCCATACGCGCCTCACGCACGGCTATCTTATGTTCTGGCAGGAGGCTCCTCGTTGCGCCTCCTGCCAGTCGCCCCTCACCGTCTCTCACATCCTTGTGGAATGCCCCACCCTGTCATCAGTACGTCGTCGCGCCTTCCTGTTCCTTTCTGATTTCCCCCTCCCCGAACGTTTACGCCTTATGCTCGCTGAGAGCCCTCTCTTCTCGCTTGACCGTCTTTTCCTCTTCCTCTCCCAATCTCGCATCCTATCTGAGCTTTAGGTGACTTCTCACCTGTAGTCCGCTGTTCTCCCTTTTCTAGTGCCTTTTCTCCGTCTCCGTTTCTCTTTCTCGTATTCCGCCTCGCCATGATATCCGCTACCATATAGCGGGAAGTGGTGGTAAACGCCCCAATACAAAAAAAATAAAAAATATATATATATATATTTTTTTTTTTTATATAATAAAACTCCACAGAGTGCAGTAGTTGTATTCTTGGAAAATGCTGTATCTTCTGAAGTATTATTAAGTCAATGGGAAATAGGAAGTTAGGTTCTCAGTTTCTTAGATTTTTCCTAAATGCTTTTAAAAATAAATTTTTTATAAGTATTTAAGTACTGTATTTAAAATGGGTGACAATACTTTATACTACCATTTTTATAATAATAATAATTATAGTCATCTGGGGTGAAAATGAACAGGCCCCTTAAAATAATTTTTAATATAAAGAAAATGTTTGTTCATTTCCAAGAAATGAGCACCGGGAAAAAAAGTGACAAAAATATGTAAAGAAAACTTTTTTGCATTTATTTTTTATTTGCTTGGCACTGAATTATTTTTCACTGTAAAATATTTATACTTACATTGAAAAGTGTGAACATGTGTATCTTGTAATGCATGAGGAGAAATAAAACAGTCTGTGGCATAAGCCTTGTGAAGCTATGTTTTTTAAAACCCCATGCAGTTGAAGCCTCTGGGGTTAAAAAGAACCTGTTTTTTATGTAGTAGTTTGGGCGCAAAATGGGAGAGTGCAGGAATGTTGAAATGCAATTGCAAAGGGGTTATGCAACAAAAGGGAGTATGGTTATGCACCATCAATGTTGCAAGGCTTATGCAGCAAATCAATGCTGCAAAGGGGGGGAAGGGTTATACAGCAAATCAATGCTGCAAAGGGGGAGAGGCGAGGGAGTTAAAAAGAATGTTTTATGTATTAGTATGGGCGCAAAATGGGAGAGTGCAGGAATGTTGAAATGCAATTGCAAATAATGTTCAATGTTGCAAAGGGGTTATGCAACAAAGGGTTTATTATATCTCTCTAATTCCATTGACACCAGTATTGTATGTTTTGAGGACCATATACCAGAGTTAATGCTATATTTTTTATCACCCCAAGCATGGTCCGTTTTCACCCCTTTCCATGGGGTGAAAAAAATTGTTTTTTTTTATTTTACCAATTAAATATTTTGCAGGAAAAAAAATTCTATTGCCATGTTGTTATGACACCTGGCCTTTATAATGTGAACATACAGGTTTGTGTCCATCCCTAATAATAAAGTCTGTAGGCCTAAGTTAAGGCAAATTTTTTTTTTTCACCCCAGATGACTATAATAATAAGCATGCAAACCTGTAAAAAATTTAATACAGTATAAAAGTGAACTTGCCTTACTTAACATTGTTGATTCTTTGCTTAGGTACCATTTTTAATACAAAAAATTACTATCAGGTCATCCCAGAAGTAATGTTTTTTAGATCGGAATTTGAAGGACAAAAAAAACTCAACAAACTTCTTAATCTAGTATATATTTTCCATCGGAATCAATGTCACTCTGCCAATGTCCTACAAGCTTTTCAATGCCATGTTTATAAAATTCAGGCAGTTTTGAGGCAAAAAACGTACAAAGACTGGTGTGCAGGTCATCTAAAGAAGTATACTGTTTCTTGTTAAGATAGTTTTGCAGACTCCTGAAGAGATGATAATCTGGAGGCGCAAGGTCTGGAGGATGTGGAAGTTTTTCCCACCCAAGCTCCTCAATTTTTGCAGAAGTGATCTGAGCGGTATGAGGAAGTGCATTGTCATGGTGGAACATGATTCCTTTCTGATTAACCAAAGGAGGTCTCTTTTCTTTTAGTGCAGTGTTCAATCAATCCAGTTGTTGACAGTAGACTTGAGCGGTGATTGTTTGGTTGTGTGGTAAGGTTTCAAAGTGTATTACACCACCTTTATCCCACCAAACACTAAGCAACACCTTCCAAGGGTGAAGATTTGGTTTTGGCTGTGGTGTCGCTGGTTCTCCAGCACTAACCCACTGTCGACAGCGCTTAACATTCTGGTATAGTATCCACTTTTCACCACCAGTCACTAAACGGTGCAAAAACGGATCTTGGAGTTCACAGGAATGAAGAGCTGTGCTAATATTTACCCGCACCCTCAGATTGTCCACTGACAATTCATGTTGCACCCATTTTCCTAACTTAGGCACTTTCCCGAGTTGTTGCAAATGTCGATGGATGGTGGACGGGGATGAATTGAGTTTCTGGGCCAATTCTTCGACAGTGTTGAACAGTCTTCTTCGAGTGCGGCTAACAGCAGGTCATCATCAAACTCAGCAGGTCATCATCAAACTCAGCAGGGCATCCAGAGTGTGCTGCATCTGTCAAACAGCAGTCACCATTCCTAAACTTTTGAAACCATCTTTGACATTTCCTCACATGCAGAATATCGTTGCCATAAATGTCCTGAATGTTTTGCGTTGCTTCAGTAGCACTATTCCCTTTTTTGAACTCGTAAAGCATTATATGCCTGACATGCTCTTCTGATACTGCCATGTTTATGAGGGTTCATATAAAGCAAAACACACATCTTCACTGGTCAAGCCCTGTAAAGTATGTAGCGAAACACGATAGATCTCCTCTTAGATATAACCTTCGGAAAATTTATGCTTAAACCAAGTAGGACTAGTTTAAACTTAATCTATCATAAAAAATGACATTTCTTATGGGATGACATGATATAAAGCGTAAAAAATAAAGAATTATTGAAATCACTGGAGACAAGAGTAAGCCAGCTGTTCAAGGCCACACACAGTCACACTGCTGATGGGTGACTTACCCATGACTCAGCCAGATTTTGAACATGTTCTGGCCATGTTTAGTTTAAATTTGGCTTGTCAAACTGTCCCTTAGTGGGGTTTGGTAGGGATATATATACTGTCTCTTGGTGAATTTGTCTTCTGAAGTTGTGCTATGTGAGGATTTACTTTATATATCTTGCTAAAAGTTATTTTCACCCCTATTCCATATTATCTTTTATGTCACTTTCCTCCTACATGAAAAATAGTTACTATGTTGTAGGGAATTTTGGGGGGGTTCAATTTAGGTTAGAATTTAACTTAACCTAAAACAAAAAACTGTGTATAAAATCCTGAGGTAGCATGAAGTACTGTAGTAGTAATTTGGCCAAGTTTTTAATTAAAATTATAATAAATGAAATTTGAAAATAATAATTATATACGGTACAAAGGCACATTCTCTAAACTTTTTAATGGAACTTCTCCCTACCTTAATGCAAATTTAAGTGATAAAAAAATAAAAAATAAAAGACCACATGTAGGAGCTAGTGTAACTTCAATGACCACCAACAAAAATGTAGGAGGGATTTAGTGATTTAGGAATATATATATATATTTGACAATAAAACAGGTTAATAAAAGAAAAATACCATACTTATTTGTAAAAATTTATTCATTAAAGCTTATGAAAATTAGTATCCTCTATCGCCACCCTTGTTCTTTCGGACTAATTCAAGACACTGAGGCATCGAGTCAACCAACTTCGTGCATGATTCAGGATTGATTTTATACCACTCTTCTTGAAGAACTCTTTCCATAAATCTTCTTTATTTTTTGCTTTATCTTCTCTTATTCTTACTTTTCTTGTGAGCTCATCCCAAAGATGTTCAATAGGATTTAGATCTGGACTGAGATGGTCATCCTAGCATTTTAAACCCTTCTTCTTCAAGCTTACTGTAGAGCTGTTTTAGTGATTTAGCACTATGCTTAGGATTGTTATCCTGTTGAAATATGAAGTTTGCATAATCTCCATGAAGTTCTTTAGCAGCTGGGATTGTGATATTAGTGAATAGATGTTTGAATACATATTGATCCATGTGTCCATTTTCATTCCCAGTGATCCAGTATAATTTTCCAACTCCCTTTGATGAGAAGCAGCCCCATACATTGATTTCCCCACCTCCTTTTTTCACTGTCAGAATAAGGCATTCATTCTTATATTCTTCACCAATTCATCTATTAACAATTTTCCTCCTTTTATCACTACCAAAAAATCTGTGACAATAAAGGTTTTTCTTACTGTATCAGCATTAACTTTTGTTTCTCCTGCTTTCACTAATTCCTTACTCAAGTCATTTGCTGTCATAAATCTATTCTCCAAAGCCAGAAATTTTAGATGCCTTACACCACACTGACAAAACCCTCTTTCTTCCAGTTCAGACTAACTTACAGGTACTTCCTTGGGTTAAAATACATTTCTTATGGTATCTGACTGTACCTTCACTTACCTTCAGCATTTTTGCAATACTTGTATTGGAATAATTACCCATTTTAACAAGCAGTCAATTCTCCTAAGTCTTGGCTAGATAACTCGTGTGTCTTAACCATCCGCTCAGATTGGAAATATATAAATAAAAATTTCATTGAACAGTGTTAAAATGAACCTCCCCCTATCGAGGCTGACAGCACACTAACCTACGCATAGTCTGTGCTGCTAATTTCAAAATTAGAGGCCTTTTAATTTAGCGATGCCAAATTATAAAAATATTGAAGAAACTATGGGAATTAATTACAATGACTTTTAGATTGGTAAAATATTGTATTTAATCTAATAATTACTGTCTTATACTAATTTATTTGTGTTCTGCATAACATAAATTACCATAAAAAATATATTAACATAAAATAAATTTTACTAAATCACAAAAAATAAAGCTACCATTGATATCTGAATAATATTTCTCAATTCGTAAATACTTTTGTGTGTGTGTAAATAAAATACACACACACACACAAGAATGGAAAGTCAATGGGAGTGGATGAGTTTCTGATTGAAAAAATAAAGGAGGGAGGCGAAGCCATGAAAGAAAAAATTTGAGACATGTTGAATAAATATTGGAGAGAAGGTCAAGTCCCCGGTGATTGGGGAAAAACAATCATCATTCCAATCTATAAAAGAAAGGGTGACTCAGGTAGATGTGAGAATTATAGGGAAATATCGCTTATTAATCATATGAGGCGATGCGTGGAAGAAGGGCGACCTAGCCATTTTTGGCAAAAATGAATTATTGCTGATTTTCAGTAGCTTAATATATTAAGCTACTGAAAACAGCAATAATTCATTTTCGCCAAAAATGGCTAGGTCGCCCTTCATCTACCTAATTGTCGATAAATACCTCTCCAACTTAAAATGCATTTTTCTCAAAGATTTGATTTTGGCTAGGTCGCCCTTCTTCCACGCAACGCCTCATATAACAAAACTTTACGAAAGAATAATAGAAAAAAGAGCAAGGTTGGGAGAGGAATAGCATGGCTATTGAAAAGATAGAAGTACAGTAGAACTTATTTTTGGTCTCAGTTCTGTTATAGAAAAGGCATGGGAATTTAATACTAACATCTATGTAATATTCATAGATCTTAAAAAAGCATTTGATAGAGTGCCCAGAGGAAGAATGTGGAGATGTTTGGAGGAGATTTATGGGGTAAGGGGGACACTTCTTAGGGCTTTGAAAAGTTTGTATCAAGTTAGCAAATGCAAAGTAAGGATTGGACACAAAAATGATGAGTGGTTTGAAGTTAGAACAGGGGTGAAGCAGGGCAGTGTTATATCACCACTCCTGTTTATAGCCAACATGGACACAGTCATTACAAGTTTCAAGCGATGTCATGAAATTAATAATAATAATGGAATAATGGCATATGCTGATGACAGAGAGAGAAGATATAGAACAAGCTTTAATTGATTGGAATGAATGTAGAAAAGACAGAAATATTAAGTGTATGTCAAATAGAAGGAGAATTTGGAGTTCAAATAGGAGAGAAGGAAATAAATGTTGAAAAATTTAAATATTTAGGGGGTATATTTACTAAAGAAAGTGGTAATATACAAGAAATAACTCAAAGAATTGCAAAGTTTAGTAAAAATGTCAGAATGTTATACCCACTACTGAGAGATGAACATATGTCCCTTGGGACTATAATCTTCAAAACAGTTTTAACACCAATACTGATGTTAAATGCGCATGGTGGATCGAAGTAGAATTCAGGCAGCAGAAATGAGACCACTGAGGACTATTATGAGAAAGACACGAAGAGATAGGATAAGAAATGAAGAAATAAGAGCCAATGTGGGAGTAATGCTGATTTTGAGAAAAATTGACTCTGCCAAATTTAGATGGTTGGGCCACTTGGAGAGAATGGAGGAGGGGAGAACTGTGAGGAGGTGCTGGAAGTGGAGACCAGGGAATGGCAGAAGACCATGGGGGAGACTGAGAAGGAGATGGAGGGACGAAGTGGAGGAGAGCTTGTGAAGATACGACTTGCCCAGCATGCAAGAGCTTGGGGAAATGGGAGTGCTGCTGGACAGGGCAGAGTGGTGAAGGAGGCTGGCTCCACTGACAGGCTAACTAGCCTACCTGGGAGCTGAAGTATGAAGTACATATATATATACATATACACAGTATATATATCAGGGCCGGATTAACCATTAAGCAAAATAAGCCCATGCTTAGGGCATCAAGGGAAGGGGGGCACCACAGAAATTTTCCATTGTCGGATTTACCATGGATTTATTATACTATTATAATCGCGGCTTATAGCCTATAAGCTGTTGAAAACTGAATTATATATATTCATATATAGTATTTATTTTTTTTCATTGTTTGAATTTGTAGTGAACAACAACCCTTTCGAGAGAATAAATATATTTCGTTGTAATCACACACTTTACGCTTTGCGTTATTATTTTGTTTATATCAAATCTTTGAGCGCCATATTAAAAATACATATAGATTAAATATTTTCGTGTGCTATAGGAAGTTATTCTGAACGTGTGATTTGTGCATATAATATTAATATATATATTTTACATAATCATTTGGTATTGTTTTACAGAAAGATTTAGGTTTATAGAATTGTAATATAAATTAATATTAAAATAAAAGAAACTATAAACTCTCTATATTGCTGTTGTATCAATTGATGTTTATCACAGCCATTATAATAATAAGATATACTGACCTAAGTTAATTAGCGTTGAAGAAGTTTATCTGTTGCTCTCTCTTCTTCTCTAGGGTAAGTCTATGAAGTGTACTTTATTTGTATATATAACAATATTTTATCATACACGTATCTTTATTTTATAATTTATTTATCTATTGTCATAACAGTATAAAAGAATTTAGATTGTAATAACCAGAGTGAATAATTTGTAATGTATATATAACATCAAACGTAGTTAGGACAATTTAGGCCCTAAGCAAATGTTCATATTTCCTATAATTAAATATTGTGTTTTAAATAAATAAATAAATGTAAATATAAAATGTGGCTCGTTAATAGTGAAATGTTAATATTGATATTTTTATAGATTGCGTATTATTAATTCTAATGTTAAGTATTTTTATTTTATAGGTTTCGGTTCTTCTTTGGTTCCTTCTTTCGATTTGATTTGTATTCAACATTTCGAGTTGATATTTCGGTTGAGTTATATTTAATTGCCACTTATATTTAAATTGCCACTTTGGTTGTGTACGGTTCCCATTTTGTCTTTCTGAGAATAAAAGAACAAAGCCAAGATTGTGATATGTGTAACTGTGTTGATTGCCACATAATATACAAATAAAATATTCTTTTTATTTCTGTATTTTACAGACCCCAAGAACCAAGATGAAACGTGTTCAGTTAAGTGGTGCACAAAAGCGAAAACTATCAAAAGAGAAACAAGAGAAGACTTTGGATTTAGAGTCCAAGACTGCAAAGCTGACTGATTTCTTCACACAAGTTCCACGACCACAACGTCAACATGATATACCGATTCTGAATCAAAACCAATCTCCATCATCAGAAGTGGACACAAATACCACTTTGATCACTTCAAAATCAAAATATGATGACGTTGGAATCACCGAGGTGTCACAAGCAGGTTCATCTACCACATGTCTCACTACTGATCTCACTTTGCCTGTAAATTCTCTTGATACCTCTACTGCAAATGTTGATTCAAGTTGCTTTACAAGACATTCTGGGGTTGAAATAATTGCTGAGAATGAAAGTTTAGTGGACCATGGTGATGGTGGTGAAATGAATCAGTCTGCAGAAGATGAAGTAAATATAGCAAAAGATCCAGGGTTGTGGCTTGATTTCTCTGCTGATGATGTGGCTTATTGGATTGCTTGTGGACCCAGTGACTGTCAACACCACAATGGGCCATTTGACAAGTCTTACCTGCATTTCAGTAGTGGCAAACCAGCAAGATACTGTTCACAAAAACTTTTTGTTGGGACAAAAGCCAATGGTGAGAAATACAAGAGAGAGTGGTTATTGTATTCACCATCAACAGGATCAGTTTACTGTTATGTTTGTAAACTGTTGGTTTGCTAAAAATGTCTCACATTTTGTTATAAGAGAAGGGTTCAGTGACTGGCGAAATACTATTGTAATTGATCATCATGAAAAAAGCACTACTCACCGAGACTCTATGCTAACATACTTAACTCGCAGACAAGGTGCAGGGTTGGGACAACAGTTGGAAAAACAAATTCAGGAAGTGTGTGATTACTGGGAACATGTCTTGAGGCGTGTCATAGCTGTTATTTGTACGTTAGCTGAATGTGGCTTGTCTTTTCGAGGAACAGAAGAAAGATTTGGATCATTGCAGAATGGGAATTTTTTAGGGCTGCTTGAGCTCATAAGCCGGTTTGATCCATTTTTAGCAGGTCACATTTTGAAATATGGAAATTCTGGCAAAGGAAATCCTTCTTACCTGTCCAAAACCACCTGTGAGGAACTCATTCAACTAATGGCTCAAAAGGTCCACGCACTCATTGTTGACGAAGTAAAATCTTCTGGTTATTTTAGTTTGTCAGTTGATCCAACACCAGATCTATCACATATCGATCAGTTAAGTGTTGTACTTAAAAGATGGACAGCCTATTGAACGCTTTTTAACCTTTCTGAAAATGAAAAGCCATACTGGTGAGGAAATGGCAAATCAGGTGTTGCAGTACTTACGTGAAGTTTGTAAGCTAAACTTTTCAAAATGTAGGGGTCAATCTTACGACAACGCTGCCAACATGTCTGGGCGTTATAAGGGGATGCAGCAAAAAATTTTAGAAACAAACAAGTTTGCTATATATGTGCCCTGTGCAGCCCATTCACTAAATCTGGTAGGCCGAAGTGCTGTTGACTGCTGTCAAGAGGCGGTTAATTTCTTCTCTACAGTGCAGTTGCTCTATACCTTTTTTTTAGCCTCAACCAGCAGGTGGGAAATTCTTAAAGGTTGTATTGGAAATGAAAGTGTCTTAAAATCCCTCTCTGATACCAGATGGGAGGCACATGCTATGGAACAGCAGCAATTTTGAAATCTTTCCTTAAAATTTTAGAAGCGTTAGAATGTATAGCTGAAGACCAGTCACAAAAGGGAGACACTAGAAGAGAAGCAAATAATATTGCAAATAAGATGCAAGATAGGGTGACACTTATTTTCGAAAGTTTGAATTTTTATCGGGACGGGCGCGTTTCTGGTTCCATTTTGTCAAAAAATATCGTGTGTAAAATATTTTTGAAATAAAACAATATTTAGAACTGCCTCAATACGGTCAAAGTTTGTATATTTTCTCGAAAAGTAGAAATTTTAGATCATGATGTTCTATGCCTCTAGCAAATAAAATATCACTTCTAGTTTGTTCAAGCTACTAATCTTGACCTAAAACATATAACTGAACTTCATACTTTCAACTCTAGGTCCCCCTCAACTCGAGTATTAGCCCCTCAAGGGGGGGGGGTATCATGGGCGCCCATCTCCCTCTCATTGTTGCCTACTTTGCAGAGGTCACGGTGGACTTGCGGGCGGTTGGGAAGTCACAGCGGTGCTTCTCGACCACTTGTAAGAGGAACTGCCTTTGGTCTTCACTCTTGGTAAGGGCCAGGTTGAAAGACTGCATCAACGCCACCCCGCGCTCCGCGAAGTCATTGACAACTTGAAGGGCCTGGACTCGGCGGGATGCGGCGATGAAGGCTGGGTCCGTCCGCCACTCCTCCGGATCCTTGAGCAGGAAGGCGGTGCTGATGTCCAGAACCTTGAAGAACTCCTTTGATGTAGTCGTTGTGAACTTGGCCAATGTATTGTTGGCGATTGAGGCGGTGGACAGGTCCACATTGATACGCCGCAGGGGATCCTCCGATCCTTCCTCTTCTTCCATCGCTTTAATCATCTCCCGCTTTGTCGCCAAGTCGATACCCTCGTCGAAGATGGCCAGGGTGACGAGGCGCTCGCTCAAGTACCATAGGTGCCTGGCGAAGACTGTCGCCGTCGCCTTGGCCACCGCTGAGTCTGGATAATAGACGAGGGCCTTGAGCAGCGCGAGGTCCGCGGCTGGGGCCGTTGCCGGGAGCGGCGCTTTGTACCAGGCCGTCACGTAGATGGTGAATCGCCGGATTCCAGCCGCTTCGCCTGACGACATCTGAAACTGTTCCCGGAACAGGAACAGTTTGATGGCATAGATGACTTTTGCCATCCAGCGCGCGCGATGGAAGGCGCTGGGACGAGCGAACCGGGCACCCCGCTTGTTCGGACCGCCCAGCACAATTACAGAGAGCTCCAGAAGTTCCCTGTAGTCATCACGTGGATGTTGACCGTCGAGGAGGCGGCTGAATTCGATCAGCAGGTCGTCGCGGGCGTCCTTCAGGTGCTGCGGCATGGTTCCATCCTCGAAGGGCTTCGCTTTGGTTTGATCGATGAAGTCCCACTGGGCGGCGAATCGTTTGAACAGGAGGATGTCAGGACCAGTAGAGGGACCGAGGCACGCCGTGAATGCCTTCTCGCACACCAGTTCGTGGATGTGGTGGCGGCAAGCCAAATGAAGCACTGTCTTCTCGAGTTTCTGCTCAATGATATAGCAAGCTCCTCCTGAGAGTCCTGTGTTTGAGGCGGTGGTGTCAAAAGAGAGGGCACATCCGTCCATTGATGTCCCAATCCTCGAGGGCAGAGAGGACGGCTTCCGCCATGGCGCGGCCGGTGCCGTCGGGGAGGCTGGGCACAGCCAGAAGCTTGTCGACGTTCTCCCCAGACACCAGAACTGGAAGGCGATCTTCAGCAGGGCCTCCGTCAGCCGCTGGTACGATTTTCCCGTCCCAGTGAACGGTCAGCGGCACAGTAGGATGGAAGGCTGCCTTCATTTCCGCTGCTGCCATAGCACGGAACTTTGCTCGGTCGCGGCGGGAGGATTCGCGGTTCAAGACCAGCTCCTCAGGGTCGTGGCCCAAGCTCCTCGCAGCCGCCGACAGCAAAAAAACACATTCTCGGTCGGTAAGTTTCGTCCGATCCATCGCTGCGGAGAGATCAGGGGTGATCATCTTTTTGACGCGCGGAATCGCTTGGGTGGTAAAGGGGTCGTAGATGCTTCTGCATTCGACGTGGACGGGCCCGGGAGAGAGAGCTCTTCCTCTTCTTCTCGGCGACGACGCCGTGTCGGTGACCGAGTCGGGCTGCTTGCACCTGAGCTGGAGCTCGATGCCAGTTCGACGAGTTCTTCTCGCCTCTCTCTGTTCGCCCTTTCATCATCTTGCCGGCGGCTCCTTTCCGCTTCCTGTCTCCTCGCACGCTCCTCCTCAGTGTGCAGCGTCATGTCACGTGTGGAGGAGATGCGGCCGCGCCGCACCTCGGCCCTTTGTCCCGTCAGGAACTCCCTGTCCTCTTCGATTGTGATCATCGACATCGCCTGTTCGTGTGCGATGTCGAAGAGGCGGTCAAGGGATGAGAGGAACTCGGCCTCGTTCCTGATTTGGGTCACAGTGCGCCGTTTCGAGTTCTTGTTCAGAGCCCGCCACTTCTCGTACATTCGGAGAACCTTGTCCCTTGCGCGCTGGTCTTTCTGCATAGGAATACGGGACCGCTCCCAGAATTCCTTGACTGCGGTCACTGTCTCAGCGGCTGCTTCCTTGATTGGCTTCTTGACGTCAAGGTGAAGGTGGAAAAAGTACTGAAGCGCCTGCTTTCCCGTAGGCAGCATGCTTCCTGTGATGCTGTGGTCCACAGTCCCCAGGAGATAGACTGCTGTTTTAGATCTTGTTGCCGAAGCCATCATGTCGTTTCAGAACTCACTGAAAAAGAGAATGAAACACTGTTAGTGTTGGCAAAACTCGTCCCAACCCATTTTCTACTTAGAATAACATGTTCTTTCGCCTGTATCAATATTTGGATAAACTCGTGTTACACCCTGTATAATACCTCATTTTAGTCTTCTGTACACCAGTGCGGAAGACTAAACCAACGACTCTGACCGTCCGTGTCTGTCTGTTATCATTTTTCAACTCAGAAACTACAGCAGCTATCGAAACGAAAACTGACATGATAACAGAATGCCATGAGTACTTTTCGACAAAAAGTATAAACTTTGACCTCGTTGAGGCAGTTCTAATTATTATTTTATTTCAAAAATATTTTACACACAATGTTTTTAGACAGAATGACACCAGAAATGCGCCCGTCCTGATAGAAATTCCCAAAAAATGAAAAACACCCCAAATAAGTGGCACTCTAATGCAAGAGCTAGAATTCGTTTTTATGTTGAATTTTTAGGATGAGATTTTGCAAAATTTTCATAGAGTAAGCAAAGTTCTACAGAATAAGGATGTGAATTTAAAAACATGTGCAGATCTGTATGGATCATTAGCTGACCAACTGTGCACTTCACGAGATGAATTTGAAAGATATGAAGCAGCTACAAAGGAAATGCTACCAGATGTTGATTACAAGGCAGCTCAAACTCGCAAACGTATCAGAAAGAAGGTACCCAATGACGGAGATGCACCAGAAGTATATCTGAATGCCAGAGATAAATTTCTTATCACCACCTTTTACACAATTGTTGACAAACTTGAAACTGAGATGAGAAGAGGAGGAGAGATATACAAAGAAATAGCAGAGATATTTTCTTTTCTAAGTGATGTGCCACATAATGTCACCACTTCATCATCTACTGAAATTGAAAGGTATTCTCAGGGTTGTAAAAAGATGATTGATGCTTACCCAGAGGACTTGAACACTAATTTCTCTGCTGAGCTTCAGCAGTTTCACTCATATGTATGCCATAAGTTCAGTGCAAAAAAAAATGTAAAAACAAGATTCAGTCATGCTGAACTTTATAAAATAATTGTAGAAGACAATATTGAGTGTGCCTTCCCAAATGTAGAAATTGCCTTTCGTATATTTTTAACATTAATGGTCACAAATTGCTCAGCTGAGCGTTCATTTTCTCAGTTGAAGTATATTAAAAATACCAACAGAACAACTATGCAACAAGGCAGGCTGGATGCCTTATCTCTACTAAGTATAGAAGCAGATGTGTTACGTAAGATTAGTTTTGAGGATCTGATCAAAGACTTTGCAATTAAAAAAAGTAGGAGAAAACTTTTCAAATATAAATGAAGTGGAAGTATACAAAAATAAACATTATTTTCCATCTTACTGTAAGTTTTGTTTCATTTCAAAAAATAAAATTTTATTTTATGGTTTATTTTTGTTTATATTTTGAATTACATATATATGGGGCACCAAAATCTTTTAAGTGCTTAGGGCCTCTAAAGGTCTTAATCCAGCCCTGATATATATATATATATGAAAATTATTTCACGAAAGTAACACGTGAAAAATATTTATGATGAATAAAACCACGAAGGAAAGAAACACAGAATGGTGCTCAAGCGCTTTCGTCTAATGACATTGTCAGGAACACTGAAGTACATAAAGGGTTACAGCCTATATATAGGTTACAGAAGAAAAAAAAAAACCATGCATATATATATACAATAAACGGAGAGATAAAAAATTATTAAACATTAAAGGATTGTGGGAGGAGCATACAAATTTGTAAGGAAAAACTACCGATTTTTAGCAGAAGATTAGCACAAGATCAAATGAATTGTTTCCAACCAATGTTATAGAAAAAAAAATAAATAATAAATAAATAAATGCAAATTTATACTGGAAATCTGCCTGGGTTTTAGCACTTTGCCCTTCTTGTTTAGGTTCGATGTATATAAAAATAAATTTAAAAAAAATACAAGTTATTTGAGTAGCATACAAGTTTACCAAAGATTTAGCGTTCTACCATTCTTATCTAAATCTGTTCTGAAGGAATTCAAAACAACAGGATCGAGTTGAAAAAGACCTTTGCTTATGTTGAAGTTATTTGTAAGTTGGATAATGGCAGACTCAAGAATATTTCTATTAACAATGTTGCTAGAGTGAAATAAAACTGAAGCATTATTCCAATCAATACAGTGGGATAACTCTGACAAATGGACAAAAAGGGCACTGGATGACTGTCCTGTTCTAACGGAATATTGATGCTGTTTTAAACGTGTGTGCAAATCCTTTCCCGTCTGACCTATGTAAAAGGAATCACATTGTTTACAACCAATTTTATAGATAATGCCTGAATTATTGGTAGGGCTATTTTTTACTATGATATTTTTCACAATATTGTTATATGAAAATACTACATTAATATCCAAAAGTTTAAGTACATTAGCAATGCCTAAAAAGCCCGGGAAAAATGGAAGTACTAAAATATTTTTTGACAAAGTATGTGTGTTATTATTCACACGATAGAAAGTTCGTTTTGCCTTGTTGAGACAAGATTCCATAAACGCAGATGGATAACACAGATCACTTCCAATACCGTTGATTTTTTCCAATTCGGCATTGATGTATTCCGGACTGGTGATCCTAAGGGTGCGGAGAAACATTGAAGAAAAAATGGCCTTCTTAGTGGGGGTGTCATGTCCCGAGTAAAAATGTACGTAGGACAAATTGTTTGTTTTTTTCCGATAGATACTAAACTTAAAACCTGGGCTTTCCCTATGTACACGAACATCCAAAAATGGGATTGAGTTGTCTTGTTCCACTTCTAAAGTAAACTTAATGAAGGGGAGTTGATCATTTAACTGAAGGAGGAAGTTATCCAGGTCACGATTCATGGGCCAGATACACAAAATATCGTTGATGTACCGCAACCAAGGGATGCCAACCCCCAGGATTCTCGGAATGTAAGTAATTTCAAAAAACTCCATATAAATATTGGAGAGGAGGGGCGACAAGGGGTTGCCCATGGCCATCCCAAAAACTTGTTGATAATACTCGTTATTGAAAGTGAATTTACAGTCTGATGCAAAGCTTACTAAGTTCCAAAACAATGTGTGAAGGTAGTGGCAGGTCATACTTATGTAATTCTCAGGAGAGAAAGTCAAGCATATCGTCAATCGGCACTTTTGTAAACAATGAACAAACGTCAAAACTGATCAATCTATCGTTGGTTTTAGTACGTGTATTATTCAATTTTTCAGTAAGATCCATGGAATTTTTTACATGTGAATCAGAGATAGTTCCGAGAATGGGGGACAGGACTTTGACAAGCCATTTGGAGAGTTATAAGTAATAGACCGAGCCACGCATAATAATAGGGCACATATGGTTGCCAGGTTTGTGGGTTTTAATAAGACCGTAAAGGTAGGGCAGAGAAGGTGAAGTGGACATGAAAAGTGGAATTAAGTCCTTGTGATCTTTGAGAATGCGTTTCAAGCCACTATTAAATGATTTGATGATATCATCCTGCGGATTCTTCCTAAGTTTGCTGTATGTGGCGGGGTCCTGGAGAAGCTGTTCATCTTTCTGATGTAGTCCACTTTGTCCATAATAACTATGGTGTTAGCCTTGTCTGCTTTAGTAATATGGAGCTCCCCATCTTTTTTTAATTGTGAGAGGCCCTACCTTTACGGTCTTATTAAAACCCACAAACCTGGCAACCCTATGCGCACTATTAGTAGCTCGGTGGGCTCTATTACTTATAAACTCTCCAAATGGCTTGTCAAAGTCCTGTCCCCCATTCTCGGAACTATCTCTGATTCACATGTAAAAAATTCCATGGATCTTACTGAAAAATTGAATAATACACGTACTAAAACCAACGATAGATTGATCAGTTTTGATGTTTGTTCATTGTTTACAAAAGTGCGATTGATGATATGCTTGACTTTCTCTCCCGAGAATTACATAAGTATGACCTGCCACTACCTTCACACATTGTTTTGGAACTTAGTAAGCTTTGCATCAAAGACTGTAAATTCACTTTCAATAACGAGTATTATCAACAAGTTTTTGGGATGGCCATGGGCAACCCCTTGTTGCCCCTCCTCTCCAATATTTATATGGAGTTTTTCGAAATTACTTACATTCCGAGAATCCTGGGGGTTGGCATCCCTTGGTTGCCGTACGTCGACGATATTTTGTGTATCTGGCCCATGAATCGTGACCTGGATAACTTCCTCCTTCAGTTAAATGATCAAGTCCCCTCCATTAAGTTTACTTTAGAAGTGGAAAGACAACTCAATCCCATTTTTGGATGTGCGTTTACATAGGGAAAGCTCAGGTTTTAAGTTTAGTATCTATCGGAAAAAACAAACAATTTGTCCTACGTACATTTTTACTTGGGAAATGACACCCCCACTAAGAAGGCCATTTTTTCTTCAATGTTTCTCCGCGCCCTTAGGATCGCCAGTCCGGAATACATCAATGCCGAATTGGAAAAAATCAACGGTATTGGAAGTGATCTGTGTTATCCATCTGCATTTATGGAATCTTGTCTCAACAAGGCAAAACGAACTTTCTATCATGTGAATAATAACACATATTTTGTCAAAAAATATTTTAGTACTTCCATTTTTCCCGGGCTTTTTAGGCATTGCTAATGTACTTAAACTTTTGGATATTAATGTAGTATTTTCATATAACAATATTGTGAAAAATATCATAGTAAAAAATAGCCCTACCAATAATTCAGGCATTATCTATAAAATTGGTTGTAAACAATGTGATTCCTTTTACATAGGTCAGACGGGAAAGGATTTGCACACACGTATAAAACAGCATCAATATTCCATTAGAACAGGACAGTCGTCCAGTGCCCTTTTTGTCCATTTGTCAGAGTTATCCCACTGTATTGATTGGAATAATGCTTCAGTTTTATTTCACTCTAGCAACATTGCTAATAGAAATATTCTTGAGTCTGCCATTATCCAACTTACAAATAACTTCAACATAAGCAAAGGTCTTTTTCAACTCGATCCTGTTGTTTTGAATTCCTTCAGAACAGATTTAGATAAGAATGGTAGACGCTAAATCTTTGGTAAACTTGTATGCTACTCAAATAACTTTTTTTTTTAATTAATTTTTATATACACTATATGATCAAAAGTATTCGACACCCCGGAAAATCGCATTTCTGCAAATATCACCTTCACCGAAAGGTATGCTGGGAAAAAGCGTGGCGAAACTATAATGCTGAGGTGTTCTGTTAAGTTATCAGTAACTGTTGTGAAGCCATGCCGCGCGGACGTGAACTCTCCGAGTTCCAACGTGGACTCGTCATCGGATGTTATTTAAGTAACGTTTCTATGAAACATTGCAGCCAAACAGGATATACCAAAGTTGACTGTAGCGGATGTTATCATGAGATGGAAGCACGACGGTGCAACTAACGCGAAAAAACGTTCCGGACGACCACGCAAACTGACGGAACGTGATAGAAGAAGTCTGGTACGACATGTCAAGAAGTCCCGCACGTCCTCTGCCGCTTCCATCGCTGAGGAGGTAGGAAGAGCATCGGTACCTCCGTTAGTACCGTAACTATCTGCAGAGAGATGCACAGACTCGGTTATTATGGTAGAGCAGCTGTACACAAGCCACTGATTACAAAAGTTAATGCCACGTCGTTTGGCCTGGTGTGTCTCCCGTCGTTCCTGGACCGTGGAGGACTGGAAAACTGTTCTTTGGAGCGATGAGTCGCGGTATTCACTCTTCCAGTCTGATGGGTGTGTTTGGGTGTGGCGACAGCCCAGAGAATGGCTTCTTCCTGACTGTGTACGTCCAACGGTGAAGTTCAGTGGAGGGTCCATCATGGTATGGGGTTGTTTTTCCTGGCTAGGGCTCAGCCCGTTGGTTGTTATACCCACTACCATGAACGCTGACGTTTATCTCAACGTTCTGGACAATTCGGCCCTCCCTACAATGTGGCAATACTACGGAGATGGCCATTGTTTGTTTCAACAGGATTGAGCTCCCTGCCATACTGCAAGGCGTGTGCAGGACTGGTTTCGTGAAAATAAGGTGGATTTGTTAGACTGGCCTGCTCAGAGCCCCGATCTCAACCCAATCGAGCACATGTGGGACGAACTGGAGCGACGGATACGAAACCGTACACCACGCCCAGCTTCACTTGCATCTCTTGCATCAGCTCTGCAAGAGGAATGGCGAGCCATTCCTGCACAGACTTACCGAAAACTGATGGAAAGTATGCCTCGACGTGTTGATGCTGTAATAAAATCAAAGGGTGGACCTACTGGTTACTAAATGCCATAATAAAACCATTTTTCCCAAAACCATGTGGTGTCCGAATACTTTTGATCATATAGTGTACATCAAACCTAAACAAGAAGGGCAAAGTGCTAAAACCCAGGCAGATTTCCAGTATAAATTTGCATTTTTTTATTTATTTATTTTTTTTTTTCTATAACATTGGTTGGAAACAATTCATTTGATCTTGTGCTAATCTTCTGCTAAAAATTGGTAGTTTTTCCTTACAAATTTGTATGCTCCTCCCACAATCCTTTAATGTTTAATAATTTTTTATCTCTCCGTTTATTGTATATATATATGGTTTTTTTTTTTCTTCTTCTGTAACCTATATATAGGCTGTAACCCTTTATGTACTTCAGTGTTCCTGACGATGTCATTAGACGAAAGCGCTTGAGCACCATTCTGTGTTTCCTTTCCTTCGTGGTTTTATTCATCATATATATATATATATATATATATATATATTAGGGTGGTCCAAAATTATACAGTAAACTTTAAAAGTATCTGAATCTTAAGTCTTACCCTCGGAAATTGTTACCTATATTAAAAAAACGTTACTGACCAAAACTTATCAAAATTAATAAATATTTAGTGGTGCCACACTCGAATTTAAATTTCTTAATTTTCTTGTTTCAAAATTCTTTGAATTCATATTCAAAAATTCCTTTAGTTTATCGCAATCCCCCTCCATATTCAACTATAATGGAGTATTAACCACTCAGAGGTGGGGGTCTCATGGGTGCCCATCTCCTACTCATTGTTGCTGTGTTTGCAGTTCCTGCTTCGTTTGATTTTTTTACATTAGGGAACTGCAGGCGATGTTGCTCCACTATTTGCAGAGGAGAAACTGCTTTTGACTTTCATTCTTAGTTAGATGTGCATTGAAATTTTTTATTAATGCTATTCCTCTCGGAGTTATCATTTGTTACCAACATTGACTTGACATACTCAAGGGCCATTTGATAATCTTGTCTGTTCTTCCAGTTTGTTGGATCATCCTCAAGAAAGGCTATTAGGAGTCTGAGCTTAGTGAAAAATAGTCGAACAAGCTAGTAACAAAACTGGCTACTGTCTTGTTTTGAATATCGTTGGCAGAAAGATTCAAATTTATTGTTTTGGGTGGATGTTTAGATCCCCTTATGTCGAGTGCCTTTACCATGTCTCTCAACATCAATGGAAATATCTTCATCAAAGAATGAAAGTGAAATAAGAAATTCACTTAGGTACCAAAGATGGTGAGAAAGTGCTTGAGATGGTGCAGAAGCAATGCTTTTGTCTTTGTATACTAGCAGCAGTTTTAGTAGTGAAAGATCATTGGCAGGTGCAGAAAACCATGCAGGAACATAGTGTCTAATGGAAAATTGTGCAAAACGTTTTATTCCACTTTGTTCCTTTAGTTATTTTAAACTGTGAGCAGAAAAGATTCATTTTTATTGCATAGATTATGCAAGACATCCACCTGGCTTTAGAAATTTGACTCCACAATCCACATGGTGGTACATCTCCTAGATAGATGATTGTAAGTTCCAGGACCTCTCTGTAATCATCTTGGATTTGTGTGGAGGTTAGATGTTTCTTACAAATAACAAACAGTTCATCACGTCCTGGAGTATCAGGAAAGGTTTCAAAATTTTCTTTATTGATGGAGTTCCAGGCAGACTTAAAGCGTTTGAATATTGGAATATCAGGTCTGCTACTGGTGGAACAAAGACACACCTCAAAAACATTGGATGCAATAAGTTCAATTATTTGGTGCTGGCATGCAATATTTAGTAACTCTTCTCCAAGCTTTTGTTCTATTTGTGCAGTAGCTCCCTTTTTAGGACCCGTGTTTGTGGAAGTTGTATCAAAGCACATACCTTTAATGCGATCAATTAAGTTCATCCTTTAAACATTCAACAGCAGCCGTTGTAATGTTTACTCCTGTGCCAGACTCGAGTTTGGGTACTGCAAGCAACTTTGATTTGCCTCCTCCTGACACTAACACTGCTAATCTTTCAACTTTTTCATTTCCAGTTAAATCAATTAGCATTTTTCCATCCCAATGCACATTAAAGAACATTCAGGATTAAAGGATTCTTTTAAATCTTTTGCAATTTTCTCACTTACATCCATTCTCTTTCGACGAACTGGACTTCTGCTTATGGACAAGCCTTCAAGATCATGATCTAATGCAGAGGCAGCAGCTGATAGCACATATACGGCATGTCTATCAGAAATATTTGATATATCCATTGCAACTGCAGTCTCTTGTTACAAGTTCCTTCTTACTTGGTTTGCTAGGAACCTTCTTGCCTGCATTATTTTTTGATGCTGTGTTAGTTTTACACAACATTGTTTCATTTTCACTACTCATGCTACTTGATGAAGTCAATTTGGCAGACTTTGTTTCTTCCTCCTTTATCTTACTTTCCCTACATGCTAACCATTCTTTAGCTGACACTCTTCCTTTTGCAATCTTCTTTCTCTGATAATGCTTTGTCAATGTTAGCCATATATCCTTTTCTTCCCTTCTGTTTTTGAGCTTGGAGGAATGCTCTGTCTTCTTTATCTTGATCATCTTGTGTGCTTTTTGGTGAGCAATATCAAAGGGATCGTTTAAACTGTCCTGAAACAATCTCGCTTTCTCACGCTGAGTTTCGGAGCACCGGAATTTTAATTTTTGGAGAGTTCTATATTCCGTATATACTTTTTCAATCATTGGTATAACATTATAATCAGCTCTTGTTGGAATTCTAGCTTGTTCCCAAAATTCAACTACCTCTATGTAAACTGCTTTAGAAGCTTCTCTTAGTTTTCTTTTCCTTAAGTAAATAAAAAAGATGACTGAGCACATCACCTTTGGAAGGAAGTTTTCTCCCGCATATCATTTCAATTGGTTGTCCAATGAGACATATTTCGGTATTTTTGTGAGTTTTCATTGAGGAACGTGCCATTTCAAATATGATTATTCACTATTGCAACATTGCAAACAATGCACTGCAAATGACTGCAAACAATGCACTGCAAATGACTGCAAACGACTACAAACAATACACTGCAAATGACAGGTTGGCAAAAGACTGAAGCTTGTGAATAAAAAATACGATTGTTATAAGAACACCCTTTCAACACATTTATGCAAGATGAGCACTTAATGGGAAAAGTGACGAAATCTATTTCATGGAAAAACGTGAATACAAGTATCAACAGAATAGATGCAATTCTTGCCTCAGTGTGTTCAGTACCGCTCATACAAGATGGTCTTCAGAATATTTAACCACAATAAGCATACAAAAATCTATATTATGCAAAAAAAATTATTGAAATATTTTTTGTAGAGAGACAATAAATCTATATTATGGGGAAGAAGCAAAAAAAAGTTTTTAAAAACATCTAAATTCAAATGCGATGTGGCACCACTTAGAATTTTTTTATCTTATTAAAATTTTATATTTAGAGTTTTTTCAACATAGGTAACAATTTTAAGGGGTAAGACCTAAGAATTTTCAACATTATTTTTTTGGACCCCCTAATATACATTCCAGATTATTTTTTAGGTCACTCCCAGTCAAAAATGTTCTGTGAACATGGATTCTCAACATGTTGTAGGTGATACATTATCAATTTGTTATGCCATCAGAGGAACATATTCTAGAAGAGGTAACAGTTCATTCTGCAGAAAATTGGCATAAATATCCTTTGTAAGACATCCCTTGAAAATAAACAGTCAAATAAAGTAGGTTGCCACTGATACCACACCACACCACACATTAATGGAAAGTCTATATTGAAAGTACTTTCTACTGTTGTGTGTGGATTCACATCTGACCATTTTGGACATTTATTTTAGAATGAGCTGCACATAGCACTTGCTCAATAAAACAAATTATTGTGTGAACCACTTTTTAACTTCAAATACCCATAGCTCTGTAACTGTTGAGAATTGGACCAATGTTCATAGAATATTTTTGACTGGGAATGACCTCAAAAATAATCTTCTGAAATATTGACAAAGTCCTGGTACACCCTGTATGTACAGTATATATATTCAGCAAACATTAAAAAAAATTTATATGTATCAAATAATATATATATTTAATTTATTATTATTAATTAATTTACTGTAATAAACCAACCATTCTTTCCAAAATCACGCCCTTTTTCAACTTGAATTATGGTATTTTAGAAAAGCATTATATTAACTAGCCAAAAAGTGTGCAAATGATTTTTATTATATAGATGTTTATACCTTTGGAAGTGCTTTTTCTCCCTCTTTTTCTCTTGGGATAATTTTTCTTTTATTTTTTCTTTTAAGGGTATCCTTATTTAACATTCATGGTTACTTCCTAATTCTCTTTTGATGCCATTATTTTACCTTGCTAACTTTGCTTTACAAACATGAACATTGCATGTTTTTACTTTGGTGGTGTTAAAACAAGCAGCATACTACTTGTAACCAAGAATGTTCTCCTTCAAATTCTAGTCAGCTTAGCTTTAGTGAACTGACCAAAGGTTATGGTAAACTATGTTAGGTTTACATCATCATCATAAACTTTTCATAATTAAAATGGACTGAACATTTCATCAACAAATCTAGTTTTTACACTTTCTGAAAGCACAGAATATGCATTGCCTAGCTACTGTGTAAATTATTTTAAAAATAAAAAATGATTTAGGTTTATAGCAGAGCTGGGCACTTCCGCAAACCGCAAATTCCGCAATTGCGGAAGTATGTTTTTCGTTTGCGGATTTGGTTTGCGGCAAAGTCATCGCAAATTAGTGAATTTGCGTTCGCGGATTTGCGTTTGCGGAAGTGATTTTGAGTTTGCGGATTCGCGATTGCAAATCCGCAAACTCAAAATCACTTCCGCAAACGCAAATTCACTAAATTGCGATGACTTTGCCGCAAACGCAAATCCGCAAACGAAAAACATCTTCCGCAATTGCGGAATTTGCGGTTTGCGGAAGTGCCCAGCTCTGGTTTATAGTGGTGGTGTATGGTACCAATTAATTGGCATTGGCAGAATTAGCAATTTTCTTGGTATTGGCCAAATTTAGCCGATTCTCTTACCAATTCTTTAAATTTTTCATTACAAAACAAAATGTGTATTTATAGAAAATTGAACATACAATAAAAATAAACACTTTTAATAATTTCTACTCATTTCAGTGTAATTGTATAAAATACAATGGAATTTCCATTCATGAAAAGGGCAAAGCTTAATAAGTTGTTTACCCATAAGTAAATTTTCTCCATTTAGTTAATCTAAATATTATAAACTATTGTAATTGCCTATTCTACAGGGTGTCCCATAAGTCCAGCATCATAGGAGAAATTCATATTTTTTTATTTCTACAAACCATAATTCATATTTTTCTCTTTCTACAGGCCATAATGTCTGTGAGCAAGGAAGAACGAATCCAGATAATTCTACTCATAGGAAATCGGAGTCAAAGAGAGGCCGCTGCTGAATTTAACAGACTGCATCCAGACCGCGAGCCAATAACACAGAGTTGTGTTAGCAGACTTGTTGCAAAGTTTAAGGAAACAGGATCCATAAAAGATAAACCACGCAGTGGACCTTCAAGGAGGTCCACTGACGATGATACAGCGACTGCTATCCTGGCTCATTTTAACAGAAGTCCCAATAAGTCTCTTCAGCGATTGTCCGCCGAGACAGGAGTGTCGAAAAGTAGCATCCATCACATTCTTCAGGCTCACAAATTGCATCCATATAAACTTCAGATCCTACAGAAATTAAGCGAAGATGATCCAGACTGGCGTATGGAATTTTGTGAATGGGCTACGGAACAATATGCTCGGGATGCCAATTTCCCGTCCACCATTCTGTTCAGTGACAAGGCTGTTTTTTATGGAAATGGTGAGGTAAATCGACAGAACACCCGCTACTAGTCTCAAAACAACCCTCACTGGTATACCTCTTCAAAGGAACAAGGTGCGTCTCGGGTGATGGTATGGTGTGACATTTGGAAGGATCGCATCATAGGCCCCCTCTTTTTCGATGAACATGTCACTGGAGGCACCTACCTACGTATGCTCAAGGAAGAAGCATTTCCCAGTGTCTTGAACGAAGAAGGAAATTTCCCAACATGGTTCCAGCAAGACGGCACTCCTGCACATTACAGCACCGAAGTAAGGGAATACCTGTACCAACAATTCCCTAGTCATTGGATAGGACGTCGAGGGCCTATGGAATGGCCAGCTAGAAGCCCGGATCTCACGCCACTAGATTTTTATCTCTGGGGCCACTTGAAAGCGCTGGTATACGCACAGAAAATTAGGAGTGTTGAACATTTGCGGTAGCGCATTATTGGGGCATGTAACACCATTACTCCTGACATCATTCACCGTGTGCTTGCTGACTGGGTATCATGTCTGAATTTGTGTATTGAAATCAATGGTGGACATATTGAGCACGTTCTGTAAATAAAAGCTTTTGTTTTGCCTTTTTTTATTATTTTTCCTATGATGCCGGACTTATGGGACACCTGTATATTAAGTTGTACTTTATAATTTTTATATTAAACCTTTGTGTTATGTTGACTTTAAGTATTTTAATAATTTTATAAACCTATATTGTACTGTATATCCATTTTTTTTTTTTATTCAAATAGGCCACCAAGGCATTGACATTTTAATGAAAAAATATTGTTGTTTATATTGTTGAAGAAAGAAAATACCTTCAACATAAGGAAAAACAATTACTTTAAATATTGGTATTCAATTTATGAAACTAAAATAACATTATTTTGTTTTACTGGGTAATAAAACCATTTAATATCACTTTAGCTATGGTATATGAGTAACAAATGCTGGTACTGTATATTGTGGAGTGAGCTAAAGAATAGCATTTGAACAAATTTGAAATTTAGACATTTAGACATGAAAATTGAAAGTTTCAAATTAGATGAGTAAAATTTACAGAGGGAATTGATTTTTTAAAATCTAGGCATTGGCATTAGCTAAATTTTGAAATTGGTATATCACAAGTTGAGAGTTTGGAACTCATTTGCTGAGAGCACATTTTTTGAACTTCAAATAGTGTGTTGGGGTTGTTGGGAGTAAATTATATACAAATTAGAATATATCATTCTAATTTTTGCACTTAGTGAATAATAATATAATGTTAGGTTCTTTTTATTATTGAATAAAGAGTTTAATTATTTCAACTGAAGTACTTTAACATAAGATAAACTAATGATAACTAAAAATCCATATTGAGTATGCTGCTTTGTCTTTCCAACAAACATCATAACTTTAAGGGTTATGTGTTGCTTTATTTCTTTCCTCAGGACTTGAAGGAAAGACGCGCCTAAAAGCAGGTTCCCTTTTAAGGACTGTGAATGGGGCTCCAAAAACTAGTACTAATACTGCTAGTATTGTTACAAAGCCTACTACTGCTATTGTCAAAAAGGCTTCTGATGTCACAGCTGAGAGGTATCACCCACTGCCCAGTAATCCCAATGTTGTGACCATCAGGAATGAAAAAGTGCTAAATCCCCAGAGGGGAACTGAGATTTACAGGTATTTTTACAAATGTTGGCTAGGGTATTTTGCTCCTTTCTGTCTGGTAAATGAGTTGGATTAAGTTAGGTAATGTTTTTTGGCATCCAGCTGGTTTGGAAGTTTCTTTTGAATGTAACTATACATTAAATTTAATATTGGCTAAAATTTAAAATTAGTTTAGAATTAGTTTGTCCTATTGTCGAGTTTATGTATTTAGCTATTTAGGTTCATTCTTTTTATTGGGGTCTAATATAATCACTTAATCACTTTGTATTTAGCTTTTGTTTTTAAATTTATTGGTAGGGCCTAGACCTAGGCTATATCTGCATTTGGTGTAATATATATATATATATATATATATATATATTATATATATATATATATATATATATATATGTTAAACACAGACCGTGCATGGACAAGGAACTCTTCTGGGAAAATTAAATCCACTATAGTCCGAATAAGTAATGGTAAATGACAAATACCATAGTTTTTCGGACTATAGTGGATTTAATTTTCCCAGAAGAGTTCCTTGTTCCATGCACGGTCTGTGTTTAACATATAAATTTCTCAGGGGACCATTCTGAGTTTGTGTATATATATATATATAAAATGATATTCAGTCCGTAGTTTTGAAATTTGGAGTTCTAGACTTGAGCTTGTAGCAGTTTTACTTAATATCTTATAATAATCTTAATTTTAGGTATACACCAGTTTAATAAGCTGCTGGTGATTACCATAGGCTAATACTCTTCAATAGTTAATTGTTTGAAATTAATTGAGAATTCGTCCTTTGTTTCAAGGTTATGGTACATTTAGTTGTATTTTTTATAGAAAGTGACATCTATTTCACTGCATTCATAATTTTATTGCGTGTACATCCTATAAACTAGAATTATACAATGGTGCTTCATGATAAAATCAACTTTGAAGACCTGCTTGGACATGGAAACTAAAGCTCTGTATGCCCTCAGCCCAGTATAACGTCATGGGTTGGTATGCCAGGACTTTCTGTATACTTCGATCTTCTTTCAGTGAGGATTCTTTTTTTATCATGAAACCTATTTTATGTAGGTAGTTTATAATGGCTAATGAGCTCGGCAGAAACAAACCAACATAGTGTGAAGAGGGACCATTTTAACCATTATTTTTTATGCAGTTAATACCCAAATACCTACATTCTGATCAACTGTTGACAGTTTACAACTTGTGGTTCTTGTTTATACGTCTCGGGTGAAAGTCTATAATTCGAATCCCTCGATTAAAAATTAATGAAGCTTTAAAATGATGTTTGCACCTAACATCGTTCCTGGTAATTTGAGAATATAAAATTCACCCTCTCGCGTTTTGAGAATATTCCATTAAGAAAGTTAGTGACTGCTCTTCGACCACTTCTAAAGAGGAAGAAATCGCAACTAAAATATGGATATAAATAGAAAAAATTGTAATAACAATATTGAATTTGTGCATTAATCAGCATATTACATAAACAGCTGGTTGCCATGAGAATATGTTTAAATCGTTATTGATGGATAACTTATCCAACTATTGATATTCACTTAATGCCTACATTGTGAAAAAAAAACATTTTGCAAGTTTCCTGCAGATTAATGTCTATGCATGTAATTATTGTATAGCAATTAGAAATCTGAATTAATCCTAGAAAATTACAAATTGATTGATTTCAGTAGTATATTGCATTTCATGCCGATATTAACTTTTGCAGAAGAAAAAGTATCTGGAATATAGATTTACATAATTAAATTATACACAGCCATTATTTTAATGAGCATATGATTGCTTTGAGAGGAAAATACAGAAGGAACATTATAAAGTGAATTGTTTGTTTATAATTCGACAGAGTTGTTGAATGAAAGTATATAGAAGAATTATCCTTGGTTTATATTTCCCAGAAATTTTCATATTTTGTGTTTATGTAACTTAACAGAAAAATATCTGCAAATGTACAGTATTTCTTTCTAACCAAGAGTGTGATTCACACATTGAAAGGAACCCGTTTTGAGTGACATTGATGTCCACGTCTTTTCGTCGACACACACAGAATAAACGATTTGATATTGAACTGAATGAAGTAAAATTGTTTGCGAATACATACATTGGTCTTTTCTCCATGCTAATTAGTGAAGACAGGATCGTAGCCAGTGCCTATGACGCCCCGGACAAAACCCTATTCAAGCACCTCCCCCCCCCCCTACCAAGAATTTTAATTGCTAATGAATAATTAGTAATGCAATAAATCATTTGACAGCACCTTAAACTTGAGTAATATTTTTAGTCATAACGATCGCATTCAAAATCGAATCATTTATTACACGTATTAAGAAAATCATCTTGGATTATGGTGTAACATGTATACAAGATTCACTGTATCAACTTTTAACCAAGAGGAGAATGCATCGTGCAACATTTGATGATATGACTCCCTCCTTTCGGCGCCCGTGCGGTCGCCCATCCCTTGCTACGCCACTAAGTAAAAGTAAAGCAGAGATTTGAAACGGGATCATGTTTGATAGATGGATTCAGACTGCAGAAAATGTTCATACAGAATGGGTAGGAGGAAGATTCAAATAAGACCATTTTTAAGCATACACGTTTATTGTAAAATCGGAAATGAAGGCCTTTGAATGGAATACAAAATAAATTCCTGTATTTATATAAGAAAAATGTAAAGCAGTGTGAATGAAGTATAGTTTTCATAGGTCATTTCGAAGTAGATATCACATAACAGCAATGGAAACAAATAGTAACCATTTGGTGACTTTGGCGTCTCAATTGCGAGATTGGAATGTAAATGCAATTGACTTTCGACATCATGATTTACAGAATTTGAAGAATACAATCTTAATGTTGTACATTTTTAAGATAATGAAGTACTTCAAATGTTTCTCAAGAATTTTGGTGAAATATGAACCTATTCACGAATTACTTTTAGCTTTTTAAAGAAACTTAAATTTTCTGACAACCATTATTACTTTTCCATCAATCAAATAGGCCTTCAAAATTAAATTGTACTTGAACAGTGTATAATAATTAAATTTTAGGTTGTGATTTTGAAAACAACTTTCGAAGAGAACAAGAAAAGTTTTTGTTTAAAAAAAAAAAAAAAAAAAAAAAAAAAGCTGAAGCAAATTTTAAAAGTGAAAATGTTAAAAAATTTTAGAAAATATTTTCGTGAAGCAAAACAAACCTAATTATTAAAATCAAATCATAAGCCTTCATTATGCAAAAGGAAAGGACCAGATAGGGTACTCAGCAAGTGATATCTTCAAAAGTGATTTCCTTTCTTCACAAACCAAATACTAACTTTGCTAATAGAAAAAGACTGGGCTTAGAACTCGAAGCTAAATTATTCAACTTATGGCACGTAAAATATTTCTTATTCGCAACATTTGCACATTTCGACTAAGAAAAGAAGTGGCGTGAAAACAGTGCCTGAATGAAAACAAGATTATCAGTCGCTTCCTGTTGTTGACTACAGTTAATCCTTCATTGTTTGGTAGTGGAATAAATTGTTTTTATCCGTAGAAATCTGAAGAATAAAAAGTTTGTAGACCTTGTCACAGGGCTATTTCAGAGGACCCTCGAAGGAAAACTTAAAATTTTCAAGATTCGTATTACTCTGTTGGTACGCAAAGATTGGACACTGTCTCAGCATTTAAGGACTTCAGTTACAAGAATTTTGATATTTATTTGCTGTAAATCAGATATTGGAATGCGAATGTTTTTATATTCATAATTATCTACAGTACTTAATAAGATTTAACAACATAGCTGAAATGTTGTAGTCACGTATTAAGAAGGTTGAAGACCTTCGGTGGATTACTTTTTAAATAAGATTCTGTTACTACTAAATCGATAGATGAAAAATAATTTTTAGATTTTTATTCAGACTTTAGCTTACTCTGGCGGGGTAGGCCTGTAGTTTTATGCAGCCATTAAAGAATTTTGAAATGTATAATACTTGTAAGTGAAAAATACTTAAGTTATAGGCTTCTGTCTACAGGTAGTATTGTATGTACTGTATATGAAGGGAAAGGAAGAAATATTTAGCAAGGCATGCTTATGTACTTGCATAATATTATGCGTTTCAGAGTCACGTTACTTCAGTGTTTCCCATAAAGAAAATACAAATTTACTTAACAGGAATGCATGATTTTGTTTTGGTTTTATATTTTCACTTATTACCACATACAAAAAAAAATTGTTAATAATAGGTCCAGCTGGACATACAGACTTTTCAATTTAAATTCTTTGTTTTAAAAATGGGCCTAAATGTTCATATGCCCAGATTCATTCTCAAACGCTATTGGTGGATGCTTCATAGTTAAAAAAAACAAAATAAGGCATCATTATTTTGTTCGGCAAGCTGTCATTTTAATTAGGTCCGTGTGTTGGATTTTTTTCACTACTTGTACATTGGCACGTTAATTTAAAGCTAATAATTATTTGATTTCAGGTACGTATTAAACCTTCAGTTAGTATTTAATTTTTTCAACCAATAATAGTTTTCTGAAGGTATTTTTGTTTCAAATTGATGCCCGCCTTAAATCCAATTTCCTCAGATCCTCCCACCCTCAGCTGAAAGCGAAACGTTTCCTCCGACCTTCGCCTTCGCCTTCTCAGTTTTCTTTAGCGCCCAGAAGAACAATCTCTGATCATCCCTTAACGAAAACGTTCAAGGGAAATGTTTGGGATATTAAGCCTATGAGGCTCAAGATCACCACTACCAATAACTACATGGTGGGTCAGGTTTCCTTCCTTCTCGGAATTTCTATCTATACTTAGTCACTGCTCATAGATGGGTTGTTATTTGCGTTAAGAAGTTTGAATAGCGTCGATAAGTGGCCTGCTCGCATGGAAGTTACTGGACCGAGGCCTATAAATATTAGAAGCTATGTGAATCATTCACTATTTAAATATGTACTGAAAATGAGAACTGTTCTTGAATTCAGTTAAGATTCTTTTTTAAATCACGTTTATTTGGTAAAGGAGAATGTGTTTTGCACCATCTGCTTCACGAGTGAAGGAAATGGTTATTGCGAATAATCACACTGTATAGGGTTTAACGCAAAAGATATCAAATTTTGAAAGCCAGAATTAGGTCATAGCGGCTTCATCGAGGAATCGAATGAGCTCTTGATTTTAATTTTTTATCAGAAATATTTAATAGGTAATCGATTATACCTTCGAGAAAGTCAAGAAATTTACACTTTCTGACGACATTCAATATCTAAAAACGATCTGTCTTTGAAGTGTTTTTATTACATTACGTTTGGAAAACATGAAGGCACTTGGGCCTATCGAGGTTATCCAGTGAAGGAAGAAAATCTACGTGGTTAAACTGAGCTACATGAAAATAGATGTCAAAATACTTGCTTAACCTTTCACTTCACGAGTAATCTTACTTGAATTTCATGTTTTGGGACCGACTGGGAAAAAAAATGATGATACATTTGGAATACAGGGAGCATGAGGCTTCACAACCATTAACTGAATTTTAAAAATGCAAACTTACTTTGAATGGCTTATTGCAAAAGGACAGTCGTGCTTTGAAGCTTGATTAGATTAAATTAATCAGAGTTAACTTCTGATTCTTGTGCTTCTCTTGGTAAAATTTACCATTCATTCAGCGTAAATGGAATGAAATGGGATTTTACGTGTTATCTTGATTGTTATTTTGCTTTGAATATCACCAGTGTGTGGATATTTGTATCTTGATTTTAATTTTTTATCAGAAATATTTAATAGGTAATCGATTATACCTTCGAGAAAGTCAAGAAATTTACACTTTCTGAAGACATTCAATATCTAAAAACCGATCTGTCTTGTTTGAAGTGTTTTTATTACATTACGTTTGGAAAACATGAAGGCACTTGGGCCTATCGAGGTTATCCAGTGAAGGAAGAAAATCTACGTGGTTAAACTGAGCTACATGAAAATAGATGTCAAAATACTTGCTTAACCTTTCACTTCACGAGTAATCTTACTTGAATTTCATGTTTTGGGACTGACTGGGAAAAAAAATGATACATTTGGAATACAGGGAGCATGAGGCTTCACAACCATTAACTGAATTTTAAAAATGCAAACTTACTTTGAATGGCTTATTGCAAAAGGACAGTCGTGCTTTGAAGCTTGATTAGATTAAATTAATCAGAGTTAACTTCTGATTCTTGTGCTTCTCTTGGTAAAATTTACCATTCATTCAGCGTAAATGGAATGAAATGGGATTTTACGTGTTATCTTGATTGTTATTTTGCTTTGAATATCACCAGTGTGTGGATATTTGTATACTTTCACACAAGGAGAATATTTGTAAGCATTTGAGAAGGTCCTTGGAATGGTGGATGTCTAAGAAAAATGAACTGGCTTTGCAGGATAAGTTCAATAAGAAATTTCTCATGATCTAATTTAAAATGAGAGAGCTCTTGCTAATTTTTTAGTGATCTCTAACGGCTAAAGAAAAGCTGGATTTTTAAGAATATTTTTTACAAGTATTCTTTATTTCTTGTTACTAGACAGAAGTACGGTACCATTCCAAAATCACTGAATTGAGGTTGATTTGACTGAAGGTCATTCCGTCTATGCTGATGAAGAAAATCAAGTCCATTCATTTACCAATCTGACACTCGCAGCGCAGTAAAAGTAATAAAACAAAAGGGCCCTTCAAACCCAATTAATAGTGCAGAAGCACCAAAAACAAATCTGAAACATTTGTGCTGCCTTCATCCCACTTCAGAAGAAGATGCAATGAAGAAGCGAACAAACAAGAAAAGGAGAAATCAGAAGAATGGCATTATTGTCGCTAGCTCATAAAACCGACTCTGGCAGAGAATATTGGGTCGAAATACACGAACAAACTAGGCAAGCGATCTGAAGTAAAGCCATTTGTAAACAATAGAAAGTAAATTATAGAAGCTGAGATGGGAGACTGCATTGTCTAAAATTCGATTATCACGAAGAATAACTTCTTATTTGATGGATAATTATTTACAAATAATATCCAGACGCTGATTGAAGCCGAAGCAAAGCGGTTAAAGGAAAGTTATATGGGAGTATTTGTAATGATCCTAATGTATTGGCAAACTAAAATGAAGAACAAGAAGAAGAGCAGTGGAAATATTGGCAAAACCCAACGGCTAATTCGTAATCCAGCAACCATAATTGTTCCATTAGGAATAAAATACTACGTCATCTCGCATTAAAGGTCAAGTTCTTAAATTTCAATAATTTTCAAGACGAGTATGTGAGCAGAATTTTGTTCAGGGGATCAATATATTTGCGTATGAATTGGAACGTTTCGCTAGGATAGAACACGCACACACTCGAGACAACAGAGCTTGTACCTCTCATGAACTAAAAATAATCAAAATGGAAACATCAAGACACTCAGTCACATGGAAAGGGATTTGAAAGAAAGCATTTATCAGTGTAGCTACAAATTCTCTGAAACATTGTTTAGATAATATTTGGTGATTTAGATGTACTTGCGTACTGTCGGGCCTTTAATATGCTGTAAGGAAAAAAAAATCGATTTTGCTGTAAATTGTAGTTATATAATATTTTATACCCGTTCAGGTTAATGAACTAGTTTGAAAGATTTAAAATAGTGAGCATCGCACTTATTATTATTGTCCTGTCGTTTAAAATATTCCATTTAAAGGTACATATTTTCGGAGATTTAAATTTAATACCTTAATTTCACCAGTGGACCGAAAGTGAACTCTTGAAGTTGGATTTTCAGAAGACTGAAGAACGCCATTAGTTATATTGGCAAAATGTTCTTTTAATTTATTTTTGTACCGTGACCTTTAATTGAATTTTAAAATAGGTGTTAATTATAAATATTTGTTTACGAGCTTACATAGCGACAAGTACAATGTAAAATAGTCTAGCTTATAGATTCGTTAAGTTTTAAGGGTTAAATTTGTACTTTCAAATGTTTTTATTTTGACTTAATATTTATATACTATTGTTATTAATATTAATGATGAGTTTTTAAATTAGCGTTTTTATTAACTTCATAGTAATTTGGTCACTTGGTTACTCTGCCATACTGTAGGGAAATAACGTAGGTCGAAAATGTTCCATGAAGGAAAGGGTAAAGTTAAGGTCCATTCCCGTTGTATGGTTGACAATCAGTTGTTTTTAATTTTTAACCATTTTTATTGCTTGTAATGTTATTTAAGGATTATGTTGCTCCTTTGGAGGAGGAGGAGGAGGAGGAGGAAGAGGAAGAAGAAGAAGAAGAAGAAGTGTGGAAGCCTTACTCTCCGCCGAGGGTGCCGGCAGTCAAAAGGTAAGTGGAAATACTAGGAAATAATTACGGTTTTCATTAAAAATAAAGGTGTCCGGGTACCTTATACGTATATAATTATCTAGGCCCTCCTTCAGTAAACGAATCGTATAAAAATATCTTTACTGCATTGTTGAAAGGAACGTTACTCGTTCCTAGGATTGCTGTATCTGTTTTATAGCATTAAATCGGTGCTGCTGTTATCCTATTGTCATTGTGATCCATTGAGGTGGGAGTGCGCTTAAAGAGTAATTTAGAGAGGTAAACGCAAAATATTTAAGTCATAAAAATTGTTTGTGTTAAATTGCAATATTACTGAACTAAAAAGATGCGTCCATTCGAGACTGAAGAGCTGATTAAAAGTTGGAAGGAAGGAATTTTTGGGTTTTAGTTTATTCCCAGATTAGTTATTAAAAAGGGCAGTTTGACGAATTTGGTTGGTCTGACTCTGAAGTTTATAAAAGGTAATAACGGAATTTACCGTTTTAACCGCTAAACTGAGAATAGTTTGTAGCTTCCTGTCCCCTAACTTCTCAATTAATTCTTGATTTATGTCTTAGAAATAGAAATTTTCTTTTTCTTCTCTCGTAGACCTTCGTACGAGTCTTACACTGATTACGTGCCATCTGCCCCCAAGAAGCAGACAGTTTTATCATCGAGCATGGTTTCCAGATTGGATCAGCCTCAACGTTCCTCTCATCCAGGCTACAAGGTGAGGAGAACAATGTGTTGTAAGGCTTTTATTCCATATTTATTGAATTTCTAGTGGTAAACTTTGGGAAACCCCGTGTCTGAATAACTCCATTTAAATATTAGTAATGGGAGAAGCATTTTGATTTTGTTTGTGTGTTGTAAAATTTCAGTTTAGATGTTTCACATCAGAAATTAAATATTACTTTCCCGTTAAGAGTAAGAATTGGTCAAGAGTCCCTTTAACGACATTTCATTCTTGTTCACCCACCGAAAGTTGAGGCAAACTGCTAGGTTTTTGTCGTCAGCGTATTAAATATGTCGTGTAACCTTCTAGTCTTTTAATGTTTTGAAAGATTATACAATGCACAGCAACTGCAAATATTTTAAACTCCACTCCACTTCGTGCTGAAGAGTAAAGTATATACATTTTACATACTATTATGCTTTACATCAATTGTATTATAAGTGTGTGTGTGCGCGCGCGCGCGCGCGTGAAAAGCCGCTCAAGGCTCTATTTCCTTTCATTGTGAATGATCTTTGAATCTAATGATAAACTACAATTAAATTGTGAACTGAAGTGTGTTTAATGTACTTTAAGGTGATGGTGACCAACCTGCATCCTATAGTGACAGTTGAAGACGTGGAAGAACTCTTCCGAAACATGGGACAATAAAGTTTGCGAGGATTGTTCGGGAAGGCATCGCAGAAGTGATTTTTATCAATGAAGACGACGCTCACAGGTGATTGGCAGTTTATTTTAAAAGCTGAAGTCTTTAGAGGGAGTGATTTTGTGGTCTTTATCGTTGCTATTTTATGATCCTATGTTATGTGAACCTTTACGTAGGTCCGTTGAAGTGTATCACAACAGGCAGCTCGATGGACAAGCAATGAACGTGACGGTCGTGACCAGGAAGTCTAATTCTTCCTCTTCCCTCGCCGCATCCGCCGTTCGATACTCTCCCCCACGATCCCGATTTTCCCCGTCCCCTTCTCCCTCGCAGCCCATTCGTAAATCCGATACGACAGTCACTATCGCTCAACCTTCCGTATCTAAGATTGGCCATGTGACCAAATCTGTTTTGAGAACTGCAGGGTAAGAACGACTTTTATTCTCGGATAATTTGCCTTATAGAAAGAAATAGAGGTCCAAAACTATTCTTATTTAAAGGCTTAACCGCCGCCGCCACCACAACAGGGAAATCGCTTAGCAAATCCAACGGTTTTTTAACCTTTTGTAACTAACCAGTTAAATTTTGGGTAATAAGTTTAGGGTGTTAGAAACCCACTCAAACACGATCGGTTCAACAGTCTTGATGGTTTTCCAATATGATAGACATTTTGTTTCAATTCTTTTTAAATACGAGCGTGGTTCCCATTTTTACAAAAGTTTTAAGTAGTTTCGGTCAGACTGAAATTTACTTTTGTTTTTGAGCTATGACGTCATCTTGACCCCCTGACCAACGTCTTTAACCCTTTCATTACGAGCATAGCTTTAAAGCGAATTACATGAATTCGAATTATAATACATATATCCCTCCATTTTCAACCCCAGAGGGTGGAAAGAGGGATATACCCTTGGTTTATAAACTGCACCCGGAGTTCAGAAAAGATTAGTAGTTGGTTTATTTACCACACCCGGATCTGAGCGCAAATTGGACGTGTAGTTTATATGCCACACCCGGAGCGAAAGGGTTAAGATGCATTACTTTTACTTTGGCTCGGAGAGAAAGATGGCGTCTCGTAATAATTTTACCAATTCTTAATTTTATTTTCAGTTTTGCTGCTTTATTTCTATAATGTTTGAGACTATACGTTTGTGATCAATTTCAGAGGGAGTTCTTACAGCACATACGACAACGCCCTTTCTTCGATTACCGGCAAGCGCTCTCAGAAGGTCGACGTAGCTCCCGATATCAGTGCCATCCATCACGCCTTATTCAGCGGAAAAACCTCAAACACAGGATCCAATCTTCAGGTGTACATCAAGCTGCCGAAACCACCTCTGAGAACGAGCAAATAGAGAGCACCGCTTTTAGAATTAGGGATATATAAATAATAGAATCGAGTGAGAGCGATTTGTAGTTTGTTCGTCGTACATAGATATAAGCTAAGATAATTATCATTAGTATTTTTATTACTGTTGATTAGTGTACATGAAGGAATGTTTCTTTGGTCAAGTAATTTTTTTTTTTTTTTAGATAAGTTAATTTTTTTAGCTTGTTGCATAATTGTACTATTAATTTAAACGTAAATGAATTATAGTTCGTTCCCATAATATCATTTATGCACCTTTAAATTATGATTATAAAAGTCAATAAATATTATATTTGAGTTATTTTTGTTTTTCTCACAATGTAGTGGTTTAGAGTAAATTTGTTATAGAAGAAGGTTCTGTAATTCGAATAGAAATGACTTCAAATTAACTCTTTAACGCCGACCGTTGCCTTATGGCAACATGAGTTTGACAATCGATTTTGAGCCTTACGATCTGAATATTAGGTTATTAAGCAAGCCATCGATACACATTTGACCTTGACCTTTGCAGTTCTAATTCTCGGCAAGTTTCTGAAACTGGTTTACCGCTTCGTGCATTCCAATCATTCGTTCTCCCGCACTCATATTTTGCAAAATCTTTTCATCGAAGGTATTCATATAAACAAATTTATTGCTATATTTTAATAGCAATAAATTTATAGTTTGTTTTAACAATATAAACTGATGATTTAATTCTTCATGTGGATTGTAAAACCAAAAAATTAAATGCTATTTGCAACTGAAACTTGTATTTGTACCATTACCATCATTATTCTTAAGATATAACTAAATAAATTGTAGACTAGCCGTACCTCGGTTCGCCTATAACCTAACATAAAGGGTTCGGGGTTCTCGGATATTTACGAAGGCTGTAGTGATTACCATTCTATTCCACCAGGATGCCATCAATACTCGTCCGTGAGACCACGCATGATGGTAACGTGACCAATGATCTTTTACTATAAGTTTAACTTTGTTTTGGCATTTACTGAACCACAACCAAGTAAATTAGTTTTTTTTTCTTATCGAACCGTAGTATTAAAATCATGAATTTAACTTTTATAATAATATAAACTGCTTTATTATTGAAACACTAAAATTTTTATACGTTTTAATCTTATGTTCACAGATTACTTTAACTTTACACTCACGTTATATAATTCAAGAAAATGGTTAAACTTTGACCGAAAACCAAGTAGGCCTTTAAAAACGATATAGCCTCGCGCAGACAGTAGATTGAACGTCGCTTTCCCCCTGTCAACATTAAAATTAATTTACTTTTATGAACTCTTAATATAGGTCCTTCCCACTGGTCGAAAAATTGAAAACAAATTAACAAAGGAAGGCAAAACGATCTGTTTCCAACTACTATGTCTGACTCTTCTCTCAACTTTCCAATTCTGTGTGTGTGACCCCCTCTGTCTGTCCTTAGCGATGCGCTGCCTTTTTCTTCGTTCAGATTCTATGGTTCCATTCTCGCCTGGCATGTGATCTGTCTTTTAATTATCTAAGAACCTAAAACTTAAAAGATCGTAATTAATACATGATTTCAATAATTTTTTTATTTTCCTACCTATTCTACAGTATTCAACTACACTTTATTGGCCTATTTTCTGATATTTAATTTCTTATATTATTCTGATACCCCTTTGCTTTGTCCGGAGCGATAGGGCGCGTCCCTCTGTGGCAAATGTGGGACTGCACCTTTCTTCAGTGTACGGGCTTTCTCTGCCCTCGTGGACAATTGGACCCGTTTGGGGACCTGGCTGATCTCCTGCTTCTATTTCTTTTTCTCTTTTCACCCATTCTTTCTAGCTTTTCTCTCCTTTTTGGCGTTGTTTTTGGACCTTGATTTTGACCCCTTCCTAGGCCCTTGGGTGTGGGAGGTGGTTGCCCTGCACCCTTGTCGCTTTTCAACCAAACCCAAGCCCTGTCCCTGCCACCTTTCACCGCGCGTTGGATGAGAGTGGCCGCCTTTCAGGTACGGGTGTGTATCCCCTGCGTGACGTCTATTGACGGTGGGACCGAGTGTGCCCACTATTCACCTTTCCCTTGGAGTCGGTGGTGGCTGGATGCGCGCGGGGAATGAAGTTTTCTTTTTGTTTGCTATGGATACTTCTCCCCCTCGGCTTACGATTACTGCTTCTCATTCTCGGACTACTACTACTATCAACACTCGGGTGATGGGCAACCAGTCGAGTCCTCTACCACTGGAAGACTGCAAACCTGATGGGGTTGACACCCTGTGGAAGCGGAATGCTTGCACTCTCCTTTTCCGTTGCCGACCCCAGTCCGTCCCTCGAATATGCCCTTGGACCTATACTCTCTCGAGCAGGGGTCTCGCCCCAGCCCATCTCAGCCACCTTCGGGCAAGTCAAGTTCCACCCAGGACATGCCCCCAAAACTCGGCTTCTTGCTCTCCCCATATGTCCCCCTCACCCGCCTCGGCCCACCTCCCCACGGAGAGAGCCCCGCGGCGGACGGGGAAGCCGGCATTCACGGCCATCCTATCGACCGTTGGATATCCCAGTCCACTTCGACTCTACAGCCTCCCTCTCCCCTTCCAAGTATCCACAAATTCCTGGTGATCCGGCCAACCTCTGGGTCCCTTCCGACCAACTCTGAACGAACGTTCCACAGCAACTCCAGCCGCTATGATGTACGGCCACAGAGGGATGGCTCCCTCCTCGTAAAATCACGCTCAGCCGCAGAGACAAAAGCCCTACTCTCCGTCACTGAGGTCCTTGGATGCTCGGTGTCAGTTTCCCCACACCCTCGCCTGAACCAGAGTCAGGGCACTATTTACGTTACCCGCCTATTGTCGATCGCAGTGAACGAGCTCCTGGAGGACCTCGCACCCCAGGGAGTCACTAAGATTTATCGCTTCACATCCCGACAGGGAGGCACCCCCTCCCCCACCCTGCGTCTGCTTCTTACGTTCAATACCTTAATCCCTCCCGCTCTCGACCTCATTGTATGGGGTATGGGAGACCGCGCGTCATGCGAGTTTTCTGTCCGCCCATACATCCCAGACCCGACCCGTTGCTTTAAATGCAACAAGTTTGGACACGTTAGTTCCGTTTATCGGCAGCCGCATCAACTGTGTTCATTGTGGACAAATCGCTCACCCTGACAGGTGCCCCAACACACCTAAATGCTCCAACTGTGAAGGCGCACACCCCTCTTCATCCCGCGAATGCCTTTTCTTCAAGTTCGAGAAGGAGGTCCGAGGCCTGCAGGTAACGGACTTCCTTATCCCCCGTGAGGCATGAGACAGGGTGCGGAGTCGGGAGGTGAGGCCGGGGATGTCTTACGCCGCTGCTCTCAGTTCTGTCATCTCAGCACACCGCCCTGGCCTGCCGCCGAAACCCCCCCTCGACCACTGCTCCCTATCCCCCGAAGGAAATCCTCGCAGGACCCGACTGTCTCCTGTCCCCCCACCATCCCTCCTCTTGACGCACCTCACCTGCCACAAACCCCCCAAGAGTCTAGGACCAGGACACCCAGGCCCCATCCACCTCAAACCCTGCCCTCCCAGTACTCTCTGCACACGCCTGAACCTACCTCCCGGAGCAAGCCGACGAGGCGGAGAGCCGGAGCGAGTCGCCAGGCCCTCCGGCCTTTCAACGTGTCTCTCCCTCTTCCCCTAGAACCAAGAAGACGGCTCGGACCCTCACACCGCCCACTACGTCTACAATGTCCATCTCTCCCCACCGCGGAAGTCCCACCACTCTACCCCGACAGACTCTGACAATAGTTGCCGAAATCCATGACCCGCCCCCCACGACGAGACCCAATTTGAACAATATCCTCTCCCCCGAGGATCCAGTGGATGCGGCCCTGGCGCAGCTACACGGTGTGACCGAGGGGAGCTCGGCCGCGCCCATGAGTCTCATGGATCTGCCCTTGCCTCCTGGTGCCATTTTTTCCACCCCTCCACGAGACCACTCTGGTTCACCTCCTTCCACCCCCACAGTACCTGCCCCCCAACATCCCGGCCCCCTCCTTGTCAGCCACCCTGAGTACGCCCTCCCTCCCACCCGCCCGGTCCTTCTGGTACCCCCTATCGCCACCTAGGGTCCGCCGTGAGACCCCGGACAGGCGGGGAGGCGCCACTTTGGGAAGTAAAGTGCCCCCTCCTGGCCCGACCACAGAAGCCCACCAAAACACTTCTGACCCTCTCAGCCCACGACGTTCCTCTGACTGCCGTGATCCACGCCTCCGGTCTCGCTCGGCCGACTCGACCCCGCAACCTCCGCGGGGATCGACTGGCCGACCGATTCCTTCCCTGGTGAACGGTAGATAGCCAGCCATGCTCCTGACCCATCCTTCACCTTCGCGAACTCCAGATCTCCCTTCACACTCCAACCTCCTAGCACCTACACCTTTACCCATCCCCCTTCATCAACTAATGGATCCCCCAAAACCACAATAGTACACTGGAACTGCAGAGGAATATTCGCGAACTATGAAGGCCTTAACTCCTTGATTGCCACTTCCCGTCCGGTGTGTGTCTGTCTCCAGGAGCTAATCCTGGGGACCAGGCCCATGCCCTGCCCTACTGGATATTCCTGCATCGCCACCCCGCCTCCTACCTGCACTCGAAGGGGGCTGCCATTCTCATACACCACGCAGTCCCCTTCCACAATCTCTCTATCCGGTCCCCGCTACAGGTGATTGCCGCCCGGCTCTCCCTGGATAGACAGTACACCGTCTGCTCAATCTACCTCCCTCCCCACGCTCAAGTCTCCCGCGATGACCTGGTGGAAGTCGTACAACAACTCCCCAGGCCCTTTCTACTACTGGGCGATTTCAATAGTCGCCACCCCTTGTGGGGCGACACAAACCACCTATATGGCCCCAACCCTGATTACTGTCATGACCGAGCTCTCCTTCGAGTGCCTCAATGATGGCTCTCCTACATTCTACCATGCCACCACCTGCACTCCATCCTGTATAGACCTGTCCCTCGTTTCGACTGATGCCCTCCTAGATTTCACATGGCAAGTCCTCCAAGAGGACTATGGAAGTGACCATTTCCCCATTCAACTCACGCTCAATCGGTCCAACCAGACTGTTCGGGTACCGGCAAGGTGGATTACTACCAACGCGAATTGGGCCCGCTTCCGCGACAATACATATACAACCCTAACAACTGTCCACTTCCCATCCATCGACGAGTGCATCGCATACTTCGAGTCCGTCGTTATAGTGGCTGCAAGCACTAGTATCCCACGATCCTCCGCCTACCCCGCGCCCGACGGGTGCCTTGGTGGGCCCCGGAGTGCGCGGAGGCCGTGCGCGCCAAGAAGAAGGCTACTCGGTGCTTCTACCGGACGCGACTCCCCATCCATCGCACGGAGATGCAGCGGGCCAGGGCCATCGCCCGCCGCACAATGAAGACAGCGCGCCAAGCCTCTTGGCGTGCCTTTGTGTCCGGCATCACCGCCACCACACCTTCGGCTACCATCTGGAAGAGGGTCCGGGGTGTCGAGAGGTGACATGCCCCCTTCCGACCCCCGGTCCTCCGGACTAACGACGGACTCCTATACGAGCCCAAGTCGGTGACAAACCACCTCGCTTCTACCTTCGCCGTCGTTTCTTCCTCTGCAGTCGATTCTGTACCCGCCCTTAACGATAGCCCCTCTCCACCGTCCAATGCGTGAACTACAGGCGGCACTGGCCTCTCGACGATCCCCTTGTCCCGGTCCGGACAGTATTCCGTACGGCATGATCCAGCACATCCACACTACCTTACAAATTTTCCTGCTAGATCTATATAATCGCATATGGATAGAGGGCACCTTCCCCTCCAGGTGGAAGGAGGCCCACGTCATCGCTATCCCCAAACCCGGCCAAGATTCCCTGGATGCCACAAACTATAGACCAATTGCCCTGACGTGTTGTGCCTGCAAAATCCTTGAAAAAATTATCGCTCCGCGATTATCGTTCATCCTTGAAAATAGCAATTCCTTCCCGGCTACCCAGTCCGGCTTCAGACAATTCCGCTCCACCACTGATCCCCTCCTGCTCCTCAGCCGGGACATACAGGATGCCTTCGACAATGGACAGTTCGTACTGTCAATTTTTTTCGATATTCAGAAGGCCGATGACACCACCCGTCGAGCAATGATCCTCAGTCAGCTCCAACATCTAGGCCTCGTCGGAGCCATGCCGACCTTCATCAGGGCTTCCTTTCCTCCCGAACCTTTAAAGTCCGAGTGGGCTCAATCCTCTCTGACACCTTCGTGCAGGAGGACGGGGTCCCACAGAGAAGCATCCTCAGTGTTCTTTGCTTCTCCGTCGTCATGAACATGGTCTCAAAATGCCTTCCACCCACCGTCCGCTCTTCCATCTACGCGGATGACCTTGCGATCTATTTCGCAGGGCGAGAACCGTCCGTCATTCAACGGCAAATGCAGCTCGCCATCTACCGTACCCTCCACGCGTTTTCTGGGCATGACCCTAGACCGACGGCTCAACTGGGTTCCCCATCTCAAGCACCTGAAGCAATCCCTTCGACGCCCCCTCGCTCTCCTGGATCATCTCTCCCACACCACATAGGGTGCAGATCGACGCTCTCTTCTTCGCCTTTACACTTCCATGGTACAGTCGAAGCTGGACTATGGTGGTGCAGTTTACGGTTCAGCCTCCAACGCCCGCCTCCGTATCTTGGACCCAATCCTTAATAGAGGCCTCCGCCTCGCCACCGGTGCTTTCTGCTCCGCCCCAGCCTCCAGCTTCCACGTGGACTGCGATTATCTCCCTCTCGCCCTCCGGCGGGGTTTACTCCTCATGAGGACATACCTCCGTGCACAGAGGCTACCTCATTCGCTTCTGGGCACGGCGGTTTCTGAACTACCACCCCAGGGACGGAGCTGGCACTTCACTGAAGTGGTCCGCTCTTTCCTTGACCTTTTCAACATGCCCGCCCCCTCAGTTATCCCCATTTCATACAGCATCTACCACCCCGTGGCTCCTCACCCCTATCAAGTTTTGCAGGGATCTGTGTGTCCTACCGAAGAATACCACGAGCGCCACGGTATACAGGTCACTCTTCCGTGAACACGCAACCCAACACCCGGACGCAGTCGCCATTTATACAGATGGTTCCCGCTCGGAGGCTGGTGGGGCCTCCTCAGCAGTGATTCTGTCCCAGCCGCTTTCCCGGGGCGTCAGCCTGCCCCGCGAGGCCTCCGTTTTTTCGGCGGAACTTTTCGTGATTACGGAAGCCCTCGACATTGTGCGCACCCACTCTGCCAGTCCTTCGTCATTTATTCAGATTCCCAAAGCACACTTCTCTCCCGAGAAAGATTTAACCCTCCTCACCCGCTCGTCTGTACCATCCAGCAAACCTTTCACCTTTTAACGGCCTTCCAACACAAGACAGTCGCCTTCTGCTGGGTCCCGGCTCATGTCGGCATCCAGGGTAACGAGGAGGCGGACCGCACGGCAAAGACGGCCTGCTGACTGCCGGCCTCCTCCCGACCCCTCCCCTTCTCCGACTTCTTCCCGACTCTCCGCTCCCACTTCTGCTCCATATGGCAGCGGGAATGGGACCAGGCCATACAAAATAAATTCCACATGATCAAGCCACAAATAGGAAACTGGGCCTCCTCATTCCACCGGTCCCGCCATAAAGAAGTAATTCTAGCCCGTCTCCGCCTAGGCCACACCCGCATCACCCACGGACACCTTATGGCGAAATCGCCAGGCCTGCTTTGCCCTACCTGCTATGCCCCTATCACTGTCATACACCTCCTGGTGGAATGCCCAAACTTGTCCGCTCTTCGTCGCAGGTATTTTCCTCTCTCGGCCGAAAATCCCATACACGATCGTTTACGATCCATACTCGCCGAAGGCCCCCACTTTTCAACAGAAGCAATTTTCTTCTTCCTCACTCACTCCCATCTGCTCCATCGCATCTAAGACCATACCCCTCCTACCCACTATCCAGCAACTGACCCTTACTCACCCCCCTAGTCTACCACCCCCAACACAGTAACACCACCCACCCACTGCCTCGCCGAGATATGTACCGCTTTCTATAAGTACGAATCGGCGGTAAATTAGAGAAAGAAAAAAAAATATTCTGATACTATTTAAAAACTAGCCTATCTTGAAGAAACTGATTGAACAAGACAAGAGGAGGGTATTCCGTAATGATGAACCTATGTCTGATTGGCTGAACGTGAATACGAGTATGAACCAAACGAAACCTGTTGTTCTTGCTTCGTGGGCCGTGGCTTATATCACGTATTCTCGTCCAAATTCAGAATAGGCCTATTTTTTACCTTTTATAATCTATCTATTAAACCTAACTTAACATTTATACATTATGAACTGTCATTCTATATTCCAGGGGTGGCCAAGTTTCCTGGACCCAAGAGCCACATACGACGTTTTTCAGATGTACGAGAGCCGCAAAATATTTTAAAAAGAATTTAATTATTAAAAACATATGCATATACATATAGTTATACTCACATTATTAAATTGTTTAATTACTGCTTGTAGAAGGCTTAGTTTGGGTCTTCATTTTGGTTGTTAATGCTTTAAAGTCTGGCTGATGTGATGCTAAGGCGGTATGCAGAAGCTCAGTCAGGTGTTCGTTAGTGAGGGCAGCACGATGTTTTGACTTTACAAACTTCATTACCGAGAAGAGTGCTTCACAGCAATAAGTTGTCCCAAAAACTGAGATAAGTCGGAAACTGGTTTTCCTGAGGTGAGGATACTTTGTCTCTGGTACTTGCTTCCAAAACTCAACTGCAGATAAGCTTTTATGTATCAACTTTAAACCCACGTCCTCCTGTAGCTCCAAAAGTTCTGTTTGTATTGAAGCAGCTTCCGTAACAAAAGGTGTGGTAACAAGACAGCCATCGTTGACGACATCAATCAGGAAAGGATTTACAAGAAATTCGAAGCATGGTTTTAGCTTCTTTAGTTCATCAAACCTGAACTGAAAATCATCAATTAGTCCTTCTAATTTACCTTTGTTTTCCTCCAATTTATTATCTTTTATTTCAATATCAGGAAAAGTGTTTGCTCGGTTTTTCAGGTGGGGAAAGTGGTCAAATTTTTTTGTTACTAGATCTTTTTGGAAGAGCTTTATTTTATTCTGGAAACTGAAAACTATCTGTGTAAGGTCAGAAATGACCTTATCCTTTCCCTGAAGTGCCAAATTTAGATTTTGAAGGTGTTGTATTACATCAGTAAAAAACATCAGATCCTGCACCCATTCGTGATCTTCTAGTTGTGGGTATGACTTTCCCTTTTCTTTCAAGAAATCAATGATAGGCTCCAACAGTGCAACAAACCTATTCAGGAGATTACTAGTTGATAACCACCTTACAGTACAGTAGAATGAAAGGTCATCTGGCTTATCTTGAAGATCCAGCTCCTCGATAAAATTTCTAAACGCTCGGTGCGTTTTTGCACTTGAACGAATGAAATTCACAATTTCTAGAACACAATTCATAACACTGTCATACCTAAAGTACTTGCTTACGAAATGGCCACGGTGAATGATACAGTGAATAAAGAGACACACAGGATACTTGGGATCGCGTGTCAAGAGCCCAACTAGGCCTACATTTTGTCCTACCATAGCTGGTGCTCCATCTGTTGCAACACTGACAAGTTTATTCAATGGTACTTGAGCATTTGCTAATGCCTCGTCAGGTGCGTTCTTTATGCCAACCCCTCTGGTGGTTTCTCTTAGGGTCATTAAGTCCAAGAGTCCTTCTTTCACACTTCCATCACCAGTAACATAACGAACAAATATCGCCAGTTGAGGGTTATCTTCAATATCTGTGGATTCATCGAGAGCCAAACTGAATGCAACAGAATTCTTCAAATCACTCTGCAACGAGCATGTAATTTCAGCACTGATCTGGGAAATACGTCTCTCTGTAGTGTGGCGGGAAATAGAAATACTTGCTATTTGTTCTCGAAGCTTTGTGTTATCTGGAGCGAGAATTGCAGTAACATCGGCAATATTCTTCTTCACAAATTCTCCACTACTGTAGGGAAGTTGAGCAAGAGCAATAATTCCATGCCATAACAAAACTAGCTTCAGTAGTTAAGTCAACTGTCTTACACAATGATGAAAGTACAGTTTGTTGGGCAACTAGGCTAGATTTCAACATTGTTAACTTGGTCTTCCGCAATTCTGATTTGGGAGGAAATTCCGTAATAAAATTTTTATGGTTAGTTTCATGATGACGCTTTAAGTTACTGGCTTTAAAGTGATTGAGTGCCACGTGGCAGATAAGACACACAGGTTTCCCACCCTTAATAGTAAAGGCAAAGCTCTTCTCCCACTCCTGTTTAAAAACTCTATTTTCTTCTTCATATTTCCGTTTCTTACACTTTGTCTGCTCAGTCATTTTAATCAACTAAGGGGTTGTATAACTTTCACTTGTATAGCTGAGAAAAATAGCCACTATTTGATCTAAGAAGCCAATTTTAAAACATACTCACTCGTTACTACAAGCGGTCCGCAGGGTAGCTCGAGGGGTACTGGACACTGGTGAGTGGCGATTGGTGTTAATTACGTAATTATCCCGCTTAGTGCCTGTCACGCAAAAGAAATTGTTGTACGCATGACGCATTTTATTGTCAATTCAATTTTCCTTTTTTTTTTCATATTTTTTTTATTATGTGAAAAAAAAATTATATTTGTGTTATGAATTTTGTCTTTTATGATAAATACAATAAAAACCAAAATTGTCTCGCGAGCCGGGGTTTGGCCACCGTTGCTATATTCATTAATAAATCTCATTTTTAAGATCCCAATATTAACTATAGACTAGCCTTACCTCACTAACCTCAGTTCGCCCATAACCTAACAGTAATACGGCAAAGTTTTTGGAGAAAAGCACAACTTCACAACCATGGACGATTCTGGTGCTATTCCTCCATCTCCCTGTGACTTTATTATATCTGAAATTAGAATTTCTTCCAAAGACGTTCTTTTTGCCATATCTGGGCTCACAGTAGCAATGTACTTTTGCCGACGCCGCCGCTGCACTGCCGTTCGTTCTCTCTCTCTTTATGGATCACCTGTCCCCGTTGTGCCCGAAACTAAATTTCTGGGTTTCCTCCTTGATTCCCGCCTCTCCTGGATCCCCCACTTGAAGTCTCTGAAGGCTTCTGCCTTCAGACTTGTACCCTTCTCAAGTTCCTCTCTCAAACTGACTGGGGTGCTGACCGCCATACTCTTTGGCGGCTCTACCACTCCTTGGTTCAAAGTAAGTTGGATTATGGCTGTCAGGCCTATTCCTCCGCTCCTGCCTCCGCTCTGCGCATGTTGGATCCGATTCGCTCCTTAGGTGTGCGCATCAGCACTGGCGCCTTCCGATTTTCTCCAATCGTTAGGCTGTATGCAGAGAGTGGCCATCTCCCGTTGGATGCCCATCGTACCTTGGAGGGTCTCAAATACCGTTTTCGTGTTCGGCAGTCCTCTCCCACCCCGGTCTTCCAATCTCTCTTCTGCCCTTCCACTATGACATGCTTTGACCGTCATCCCCACTTGATCCAACCGTTTGGTCTCCGAATGGCCACCGTCCTCTCTTCTCTGGGGGTGGAGGGACGAGTGCTTTCCTCTCCCCCCTCCAAATACCCCCGTAGACCATTTATCCTCTCAGTATCTTCCCCCTCCTTTCTACTGTACCAAAGTCCCAGCTCCACCCATCCGCCCTTCGACAACTATTACTATCCCATTCCTCTTCCCATACTGACTCTATCCCAGTGTTCACTGATGGCTCTCCCATCGGAAGTTAAATCATTATCCCTCCCACCAGCGGCTTCCATCTTTATAGCGGAACTATCGGCTATTCTTTTGGCCCTTCGGTTCCTTTCTCAGCTCCCCTCTACATCGTTTATTATTTATTCTGACTCCCGTAGCGCTATTGAAGCCCTGTCTTCTCTTGTCGCTCCGCACCCACTGGTGCAACAAATCCAGGACTGGCTGGTCCTTCTTTCATCACGCCGTAAGGTAGTCGCCTTTTGTTGGGTACCTTCCCACGTTGGTGTTCCGGGCAACGAACGCACAGACGCCGCGGCGAGGAAGGTGTCCTCCCTGCCTTTCGACCCTAACACGCCTCTCCCGGCGTCAGACTTTACGAGGGTTTTCCGGGAAGCACTCCTTCGGCGGTGGCAGCACCAGTGGGAGGATGTGTTCTGGAATTCCTTGAGAAGGTGAAGCCCACGATTCGACGGTGGCCTTCCTCCTGTCAGAGTGACCGACGGTTAGAAACCGCTCTGATGCGCCTACGCATCGGTCACACTCGCCTCACGCATGGGCATATTATGACAGGAGATGTTGCCCCCTCCTGCCCATGCGGAATCCCTCTCTCTGTTTCGCTCCCAGTTCCTCCCTTTTTGTCCTTCATGCTCCACTCTTACTCTATTGTTGGGTGACTCTACGCCAGTACCAAAGGACACGCTTTTCTCTTTCCTCCGTCAAACTGGTCTTCTACTCTCTATTTAATATGACTTGGGTGTAATTTCTTCCTCCCTTTGCTGATCATAGTGTCTTTACTTTTCTCTCTCGCGACTTTTCTTTAACTGTTACTCCTTCAAAGTCCCCCTTACCCCACCCACTTGTGCTCTCTCTTTATTTTAGTTTCGGCGCGATATGACCTTAGCAGTTGAGGCGCCGGTGAAACACTGCTATTCATTCATTCATTCATTCTGTTTGGGCTCAACTCTAAGAAGGCGTACGGTCCTGATGGTGTTCCTCCTATTGTTCTTAAAAACTACTTCAGTGCCAACACCCTGCCTAGGCAAACTCTTTCATCTTTCTCTCTCATCTTGTACTTTTCCTTCCTGCTGGAAGTTTGCTTTCGTTCAGCCTGTCCCAAAGAAGGGTGACCGTTCTCAACCCTCCAACTATCGTCCAATTGCTTTGATTTTCTGCCTTTCTAAAGTTTTTGAATCCATCCTTAATAGGAAGATTCTTAAACACGTCTCTTCTCAATCTTCTTTCAGACCGTCAGTATAGGTTTCGCAAGGGACGTTTTACTGGCGATCTTGCATCTCTCTCCTACTCTTGGTCATCTTCCTCTCGCAATTTCGGTGAAACCTTTGCTATTAAGCTAAACATATCAAAAGCTTTTGATAGAGTCTGGCACAAATCTTTAATTTCAAAACTGTCCTCCGGTTTCTATCCTATCAATGCTTTCATCTCTAATTTCCTTTCTGGCCGATCTATAGCTGCGGTTGTAGATGACCAGTGTTCTCCTATAACTATTTATTAATAGTGGTGTTCCTCAGGACTCTGTCCTGTCACCCACTATTTTCCTTTTATTTATCAATTGCCTATTAAGTCCCATTTCCTGTCCTATCCACTCTTCGCTTCACCCGCTTCACAAAGCGTCCCTCTCAACAGTCACTCCACGCTTCGCGTGGGACGGCTATGGTGCACTTGACCTCTGATCTTTGTATACACTGTATGTCTTACTGGAGCAGAGAAAACCTCGTGGCTTTCAATGTGTCAAAAACTCAGTTCCTTTTTCTGTCTACTCGTCACAATCTTCCACACGACTATCCCCTTACCTTCGACAATACACAACTCAATCCTTCCTCTTCTCTTAACATCCTTGGCGTTTCCTTTTCTCGCGATTTTTCCTGCGGCCCCCTAATTACTGGGGAGTCAATAGTTTTCCATCAATAAAACTATAGAAAAGAACGCAGCAATGAAAATTTTCAGCTTCACATCGAACACATTGTATCAAGCAATGGAAATCTTGACGCGCTAGAGTAAAAAGTTGAAACAAAGCAAAGCGCGTTTATTTCTGTTCAGAATCATTTCATAGTAAATACATGGTGTCTACAGACGCGCAGACAGGACTGCCTTTTTACAGTATAGACTAGCAAAGTAGGCCCTTCAGGCCCATTTAGATGGACTGCGGTGCTGGGGCCTTCGACCTCAGTAATTGGGCGACCGCATTACTGAAGAGTCAATAGTTTTTGGTCAAAAGAACGCAGCCATGAAAATCCTAAGCTTCACAAATCTTGATACAATGGGTTCGGATGTAAAGCTTAAGATTTTCATTGCTGCGTTCTTTTCTATATTTTATGACGTGTCTATGATGTCACTATCTTTCAACCAATCTGGATACATGGTGTCTACAGAGAGGACTGGCTTTTTATAGTATAGATTGCATCAAAAACCCTAAATGACTACACTTCTTCATTCAACCTTTCCATCCATAAACGAACCCTTACTAATAATGATAACACCACATAATTGAATAATTTTAAATTTATAAAAATGGTGATAAAAATGTAGATTAATTTGAATTATATCTGTTTATAATTTATGTTCTTAAACTAATTAATCATTTACAATTAAGTTTGCACTGATGCTTCGAAGACATTCCGAAACGTCTGCATTAAATTATTAAAATATGATAACAGTTTAGTTTTCATATGCACTCGTATACTCGTATACATATCAATAATATAATTAAGGAGCAAGTATAGTTTACGTCCCCCTGTGGGGGATTAACGAAAATATTACGACTTAACCTAACCAATCGTCGATTTACACACACACACACACACACACACATATATATATATATATATTATATATATATAAATTGACGATTGGTTAGGTTAAGTCGTAATTTTTTCGTTAGTTTTAACGTTTTATTTGATTAGGTTTACGCGGACAAAGTTGGGGAACGCAAACTACACTAGGATAATGTAGGGGAATGTAAACTACACTAGGCACCACAGGGGGACGTAAACTACACTTGCTCCATTGGTACTTTTCTAATAGTAAAATGCTAAGTACAGTAATTACCGTTGTATATTATGTATATGTATATGTACAAGCTTTTTATTTCTATGTCCCGTTGTACGTATGTATATATTTTCGTCATCTCGCCTTCTCCTTTCATTTCCTGACGAAGTGTACCTCTGAATACACGAAAGGCCTTGGAATCATTTTTCTTTTTCCTTGTGGATTTGCATCATGTACAGTACAATCAGCCACTACAATGTACCCTTAATTTCACTACAGACTTTTATTAATTACTTATGAATAAGTAGTTCAGTATAGCCTATGATGGTATACTTGGGATTTTGAATATGGCATACTTTCAGGCCTGGATTAACCATTAAGGAAAATAAGCACGTGCTTAGGGCACCAAGGGAAGGGGGCACCACAGAGAAAACTTTTTAAAGTATAAATAAAGTTATAAGTAGGCAACAATAAGCATTATTTTGCATCTTTTGATCCATGTATGTTGAAATGCTATGTATCTTCAAGGTTAGAAAGCAATGGAATAAAAGATGTTTTGTTTCGTACAATAATGATATTTCTTCATTAGAATTTCTTTTTCAAAATTGACCACCAACATCGATTTCTGTAGAAAGAATCGTTTTCAATAAATTTTTGTATTTGCATTTTTCCCTTATAACAGTTTTTTAAAAAATGAATAAAAAAGTGTTGAAAATTTGCATTTTTCCTGTTGCCCTAGTTATAAGTAAATAATTTGCTTATATTGCTTACTGCTATTTAGTGTTAAATAAATAAAATTAAAAACAGGTTATATTTAATATAGTTGTGGGGTCTGGCCCGGGGGATGGCCTGGAAGAAAACTGAATTTTTAATCTATTATTTCACATTCAGCACTTATTGAGTCTTAATGTCTTGTCAGTTAGACAATGGAAGGGTCGAGGGGGAACCATTGTTGGGCTGTGCTTAGGGCATCAGTTGGCCTTAATCCGGCCCTGCATATTTTCCTAACTCTGACTGCTACTAACTATTAAAAATTTAGAAGATAGTTGAAAATATGCAGTATTATACTGATATCCTCTCGGACAGCGTTTCTCAACCTGGTGGTCGCGGGAGGTGCTCAGGGGGGAGGAGGGAAGGGGGAGACTACATAGAAAATCGAAGCTTATTTTTCTAGTGAAAATTCTAGAAATATGTAAAATTAGTTAAACTATTTTTTAAGTGGAAAATCTTGTAATGTCTTACAATTGAAATTATTTTTTGTTAGTCGTACGGTAATCATTTTAACTTTTAGTTTATGACTGTTAGTTTATGCCTGCTTTGCATTTGTTAATCTTATATTCAGTTAAATAGACAAAACGCAAAGTAGCACATAAACAGTCAGTTTAATTGCTATGTTCAATTGCAAACACTGATGAGAAGCCCAGTTCTTATAAGTATGAGGGTGCAAATGGAATTAAAAATGTCAGTTTTCAGACACCAGTTCTGAATACTCACTTTTCCGTGCTATCCAAAATTTACATATACAGGGTTTATGATAAGTAACTCCCTATTTTAAAATTCGTATAACTTTCCTATTTCTTACTCAATTTTGATGAAACAAACTGTAAATTATTCAGTATTTATTGAGGTTTACTGCATTGAGCTTTCTGTCGGGCAAAATTAACGGTTTGGTGTGGTATGACATCCCCAACCATTGTTGGGCCTTTTTTCATTCGGGACACAATGAATGCTGAAAGATACCCGCAAATGTTGAAAAATTGTGTATGGCTAATGATTTCAAAATGGAATAACATTGTTAATCTTCATTTTATGCAGGACGGAGCATCTCCTCATTTTTCTAACGATGTGCGGGCATGGCTGCATGACAAATTTCCAGGACGATGGATTGGAAGACGTGGTGGCATGAATGGCCTGCTCGCAGCCCAGACCTAACACCTTGTGACTTCTTTCTGTGGGGTTGGGCTAAGGAAGAAGTTTATCGCCACAAACCTAAACATCTTGATGAACTGGGGGAAAGAATTAACCATGTTTTCAACAATGTTCCCGAACGTATGTTACGAGCAGCAGTGGACAACATACCTGTTCGTCTAAGGAAATGTTGTGATAATGCAGGAACATATGTGGAAGTGTAAAGTGCATGTGAACGTTTGTGAATGAAAACCTCAATAAATACTGAATAATTTACAGTTCGTTTCATTAAAATTGAGTAAGAAATAGGGAAGTTATACGAATTTTAAAATAGGGAGTTTCTTATCATACACCCTGTAGAAGTCTTCTGATGGGAATGATAACTGTAGGATCTTGCCAGGAGAAAGTTCAATCAATTTATTGTGTAGGTTTCCTGCAAGTTCGGCAGACTCTACCACTCTTTCAGTGAACAGAATATGTATCCAACTCTTCCCAAGCTTTCCATTGTCACGTGGGAAATAGTTCAAGTACAGGGTGTTCACAATGTCTTGTCACCCCAGTAAAATACTAACTGATTTTCGATTTTCTTTCAGAACAGCGGTTCTCAAACTTTTTCTTCTTCTGTACACCTTGAATTCTTTTACGAGATTTTCTGAATTTTCGAGGATTGAGATTTGAATAGATTTCGAGAGAGAGAGAGAGAGAGAGAGAGAGAGAGAGAGAGAGAGAGAGAGAGAGAGGATTTTTACTTTCTTTACGACCGTGTAACTTGTGGCCGTTTGTTAATTGTATATAAAATTAAAAGGGTTATATTTTCAGGATCCCTTCGCGTACCCACTAAGATTTCCTCGCGTACCCCAGTTTGAGAACCACTGTTTCAGACCCATTTGAAATGCGTGATAGAAGTAATTATATGATTGAACAACGCATATTGGCTAGTACCTGGGTCTATGAGCGACCATGTAATAGCAAAACCATTGCAAATATTCGTGCAGACTTCCAGGGCTGATTCAGTTGTGCAGTTCCTCCAAAAAGGACTCTGTTGAGATCAGGGCCGTTTCCTGGCATAAGCAGACTAAGCGGCCGCTTAGGGCCCCGCTGCTACTAGGGGCCCCTAGACAGGCTCCCAGATCATAGCTCAGTGGGCAACAATAGGAATATAGCTGAAGTTATTATTAATATTATTATTATTGTTATTATTATCATTATTATTATTATTATTATTATTATTATTATTGTCGTATTAATTCAAGTTTTTGTATGAGACAAATGTGATAAAACGGAGACAAACGAAACGTTTTGGTCGTTATGTGTAAATAACTATTGTGAGATCTTATTTCTATATTATTTAACTTTATTTTTATTATATGCTTATACTTTCCTAAATGCTTAATTTTTCTAGTATTGTAAAACATTATTTCACTAATTTACTAATTATTAAAAGATTTTGTAACACTTTAAAACCTAGGATTATTTTCGTTATGTTTTCAAGTTTATTAATTCTTTTCTCATCTTTTTCAGATAATGTGAATTTTGTTGGTTAAAACCTAAATGGTCTGATTATTTGAATGCATTTGATTAACGTTACAATTATAACAATTATTATTATTATTATTATTATTATCATCATTATTATCTTGATTATTATTATTTAGCAGATTAGTTGTGGTTAACTAGATGTGACTTCGTGCATCTTGGAAAATGAAACATTATCCATCAGGAGCTGAAAAACGGAAAAAGAAGAAAATAGAGTAGGAGAAGCTTTCCAGTAGCACAGGTGAGATGTGCCACTTGTATATTCTTATGATTACAGTTCAAGCAACTAGGTTAGGTAGACCATCAAGCTAGGCAAGTGCTCAGGAATCGTGTAGAGTAAGCTAGTCTCTGTAATATTTATAATATTTCGAAATATGAAATTTAATGGATCACATTAAACAGTTAGGTAGACCAGCCATGAGTGGATCCTAGGGTCTTTGTTGGTCTGAAACATTATAACATTACATTATAACACATCACCTCAAATTCTTTTCACACAGATCAATTATATCAAACAAGATAAGAAAGAGTATTTTAGCAAAAACTAACAGAATATATAATGTTATGTTCTTCTCAGGAGCACTACTGAAATATTTGGAAAAGCCATCCTCACCAAAGCCTGATGAGCATCATGAGCCAACAGCAGGACCATCCTCTATGCAACCTCAAACACCAGTAGAAGTAGAGCCTGATGAACCAACAAGTGGCCCATCTTCTGTTCAGCTTCAAACACCACACACAGGCATTTCTACTGAGCAACAAGAACCAAGATCTGCTCCACCGCTTGATCCGTATGACTGGCCAGTTGTCCTGTCAGATGCCCTGAAGACAGATCTGGTGTCTCGAGGACCATTTCAAACCAGTCCAGATTTCACATTCCCTAAAAGAGAGGACGGTAGAAGCGTTCATTACCATTACATGTACAGAACATTAATTAATGGGGAAAAAATAAAGCGAAGCTGGCTGATGTACTCTAGAAGGAATGATGCTCTTTATTGCTTCTGCTGCAAGTTATTTTCAAGGAAGTCGTACAAACTAATTACGGATGGACTTTCAGACTGGATAAACGTTGGTTCGCTTCTGAAAGGCCATGAAAATAGCTCAGAACATGCAGATAACATGGCAACATGGAAGGATCTGGAACTGCGGCTAAAAACTGGGAGGACCATTGACCAAACTGAAATGTCATTAATGGAGGTAGAGCGAAGACGCTGGCGAGATGTTCTCACACGTCTTGTAAGTATAATCCAATCACTGGCAGAGAGAAACCTTGCTTTCAGGGGGTCTTCCTCTACATTGTACAATCGAGACAATGGCAACTGCTTGAAGGAGGTTGAGCTGCTTGCCAAATTTGATCCAGTGATGAAACAACACATCAGCAGAGTCGAAAGTGGCCAATATAGTCATTCAAGTTACCTAGGAAACATCATTCAAAATGAGCTCATTGGGTCCATTAGTGGGAGGATCTTGGATGCCATTGTTGCAGAAATAAAACAAGCTAAATATTACTCACTCATTTTAGACTGCACTCCAGACATAAGCCACCAAGAACAGATGTCGATTATTATCAGAACTGTTAAAATGGGTGAAGTAGCAGAAATAAAAGAATACTTCTTGGGCTTTCTTGAGGCTTCAGAAAGTACAGGCCTGGGTTTATCAGTTCTGATTCTGAGGAGACTAGATGAACTGAATATTCACTTTGATGACTGCAGAGGACAGTCATATGACAACGGAGCGAACATGAAGGACAAGAACAAAGGTGTTCAGGCAAGTTTATTAGAGAAGAACTGTCGTGCACTCTATGTTCCATGTGGGGCTCACACTCTGAATCTTGTAATGGCTGATGCAGCTAAAGCTTCCACAGATGCCATCAGCTTCTTTGGCAAATTACAAAAATTGTACAACCTTTTTGCAGCAGCTACACAGAGATGGACAATCCTAAAGAAGCACGTGAACATAACACTCAAGTCTTGGAGTGAAACCAGGTGGGAGAGCCGGCTTAAGAGCATTGAGGCTGTGCGATACCAGAGCCACAACATCAGAGAGGCCCTGTTGGAAGTCAGAAACAATGCCACAGATGCCATAGCCAGGACTGAAGCACAAGCACTTGCAGAGGAGGTAGGGTCTTATCGCTTTCAGATTTGCACAGTAGTATGGTATGACATTCTTCATGCAGTTAACCATGTGAGCAAACTTCTGCAGTCTCCTACAATGCAGTTTGATATGGCAGTCAACTTTCTCACAAAAACAAGACTCACTCACCAGCTACAGAAACACAGGTTTTGTTGCAGCACAAGTCGTAGCTAGGGACATATGTGAGGAAATGAATGTGGCGGCTGTGCTGAAGGAGAAGAGGCTCAGATCCCCAAAAAAGCACTGTTTACGAAGCTCCTGACGAACCATTTACAGAAGCCTTAAAGAGGCTGGAAGTCAAATTTTTCAATATGGTGGTGGATTGTGCCATCGGGTCAATAAATGAGAGATTCAAAACATTAGATGATATGAGGGACATATTTGGGGTTCTCCTAAACTTCACCACAATGAACAAGGAAGACTTGTCCTGCAAGTGTGAAAAGCTCTCTAAGATACTGAGCTCTGGAGCTGACTCTGACATTGATGGAAGAGAACTGGCCCTCGAAATTAAGAACTTGCCGACTTTACCTTCACACAAGATGACTGCATTGGAGCTTCTCTCCTTCATTCATCAGAAGCAACTGGAGGAACTATACCCCAATCTCTAGGTTGCACTAAGAATTGCCTGCACTCTACCTGTGACAGTAGCGTCAGCCGAGAGGAGCTTCTCTAAGATGAAGCTAATCAAGAACTACCTCGATCATCATGATCAAGGGGCCAGGATCGCCTCAGTTGGGCCTTGGCATCATAAGCATCAACCAGGACGTTGGCAGGGAGATTTCATATGATGATGTTATTGATGATTTTGCCCAGAAAAAATATAGGAGGCAAAAATTTTGAAGATACAAACTGTTCTGCATAACTGTTAGCTATTACACGATTGTATCGTAGAGTTAGTAATTGTTTGGTAGTTGACAATTGCATTATTTTTTTATACATAGTTCTGTGTCATTTATTCTAAATAATGTATAAGCTAATTTTCAGGAATTTCATGAAGAGTATTTTTTCCGTTTGTCTTCTGAAAGTACATATTTGTTGTTTTGGACATAAATGTTTCATTAAAATTGTTTCATAATTATTTTTTATTAACACAGCCATTTTTTGTATGTGTGTGCTGAGGTGATGTAGTAAGGCGTGAGTTGGTGGATGGAGGGGTGAGGCCTCAAATGGGTATACTCCTTAGGGCCCCCTAATGGCTAGAAACGGCCCTGGTTGAGATGGGCAAAGAAACTGTTCAGAACATGAACTGTAAAAGATAAACGAAGAACTGGCAGGCCATCTAAACTGTATCAGTGATAATTAAGTCTGAAAGAAAAATGAAAATAACTTAGTATTTTACTGGGGTGACAAGACAATGTGGACACCCTGTAGGTGCTGCATCATCATTTAGGGGAAGAGGGTTGCGAAATTTTTTTTTATATATCAAAAGGGAGTCACCAGCATAGAAAAGGTGAGAAAATTCGCTGTAGGGCGTAGGCTGAACATTAATTAATATAATTTTCGTATATAACTTTTACACGCATAATAAATATTTTCATTTTTATAACATTTAACAAATATTTTATTGGCCATATACTTATCTATATTTTTGGTTTGAAATATAAAAGAAGCTGAAAATGTTAAAAGCCTATGCTGCAGCCAGCTGTGGTTCACATTTAATTAAAAGAAAGTTTGTTTTATATATTGAAATTATACATACAGAATAATAATATTTTGTTTTCACAATATTTGAAAAGTAATTCAATGAAACTATTTATTTATTTTCATTGTAAATGTTTTTTTTTGTTGTATAGAGCACTAAATAAATAAATAAATAAATAAATAAAATAAAAAACAAACGGGTTTCTTTTTACAACACGAAATATATGATAAAAAAAAAAAGCGTAGTAAAGTTATGAATGAATGATTTAATAAGGTGTTAGAGTGAATGACTGAACGAAAAGAGGCAACACACCCAAGTATTCTGGATTATAAAACTGAAATACTATGACTGAATGTATTCATCGAATTTAACGTTTGGTACTATTATACACAGTCAAACGAACACACACACACACATACACATACTCACATATCTCCGCATAATCGATGTATCGACTTTTTAAAATCCATATATCATATATCTAAAACCTAATTAACCAAACTTAATTTAATCAAATCTAACCTCAGTGCCATCAAACCGAAAATGGCGTGATAACTGTTTCGAACGAAACTGAGAGCTCGAATGGGCTTTTCTGTTATAAGCCATTAAATAGTGGAGTATAATACTCATTAATCTAGCCGAACCTAACCAAACCAAACTTTAACTAACCTAGGTTAGGTTACTTAGCGTAACCTAACCTAATCAGGAGAAGCATATCTTTTTTTTCAATAGTAAAAATGTTTGTAGATTTTTTAATATAAATTTTTAGTGTTCCGAGATCCAAAAATGTTACCTCACAAAAAAATTACCCTACAACATCCGTTGTATATGCGCGCACACACACACACACACACACCAAGGATGTATTCTCAGTCCTTTGATTTTATACTTCTCTTTTCAGGTTTTCCTTCTTTTCAAGATTCAAGATATTGCCACTGTTTTGCCATTGATTTAACTTCTTTACCGTTAACACTTTTTCTAATGTCAACAGAACAGAACCATGAGGAATGCTTTAACCATGGGAAAAATCGGAGTGGTTGTGAATGTTTTTTTTGTGTGTGTGGGAGGGTTGGGATAGCTGTTTAACTTCCTTCGTAACAGTAAAGGTCATGGGACGGAGGGGACTTACAGTTTTACGTGGGAACCGAACCACGGATTGTTATATAATTTGGATGCGGATGACGGTCACCAACAACAGACCCAATGTCGCTTAACTTCGCTGATTGACGGGAAACAATGTTGCGACATGGCTAATGACGTAGCTGAATGGTTGTGTGAATGCGAGAAAATCTTGTTATCACTTCTTTATTAATTAAAATCTTTCTCATTACTTTCTTTCTACCCTAAAGATGCCATATTGCTTATAACCCAATACTTTCAAGTTTCGTGATATAATTGTTTTATTCATGCAGCCCGTTTAATTAAAGAAAGATCAAACAAGATTCGAATACGAGAGAAAGAGAGAGAGAGAGAGAGAGAGAGAGAGAGAGAGAGAGAGAGAGATCCTTTCTTGTATGATGTAAAGATTTAATTACATCTGAAATGGATCTTATGGCATCTTCCTTTCAAACAATTTTTGGCACTTTAAAAGGTGATTACACCAATACTCAAAATATAATATTGCATATGTGACATGTGAAAATGATTTAATTAAAATTATTTCACCAATAACTGTCGTCGTCTGAGCCCAGATGAAATACTGTAAGGCTTTTCATATCGACATTATGAATTACAGTACGAATATTGGTCAGATTTGTTTACAATTTCGGTAAAAAGAGAAAAAATTAAAACGAGCAAAAAATTATAACTGAAATAAAAGTCGAATGAAAAATTATATTAATTATAAAAAAAATTATGACAATCAAAAGGAGAAAATTGTTAATTACCAATACTCATAGAATGAACTATTCATGTATAAACCTCAGAGGCGAAATTAATGTATTTGTGAATAGAATGAATGCATTTGTGTTTCTTCTGAAGGAAATGAACTTATGGCACATCTTGCTCCTGATGAATCATGCGCATGTACTTGCAAAACAAAGAGTGTCTGCGATGCAGAGTAACGACAGACTCGGGTAAAAGTCTCGTTTCTCGTTGTTATTACGTTAATGCAGTAGTATAGCCGCAAAAGGTTAGAGTGCAGGAATGTTGCAAAGGGGGGTGGGGGTTGTTGCGAAGGGGGTGTTGTAAAGGGGGGGGTGTTGCAAAAAAAGAGTACTGGCCTTTGTTGCCAACCTGGGTTGCAAGGGGCATGCAACTTGGAGGTGGAGTTCTCCCCCAAGCTATTCCCCCCAAAGGGCCAGAAAGGAGAGAAAGGAGAGAAAGAGGAGAGAAAGGAGAGGTGTTCACCTGGCAGGAGCCAAGTGCATATTAAGACTTCAGCCGAGTAGGCGTTGTTTTATAGGCTCCTAATCAGCCAGTTGGCTTAGAAGGCGTAAATGGCTAGAGTTGCCAGATACCACTTTTTAGCGATACCATTGTATAAATTATTATAGACTCCTAATCATCCAGTTGGCTTAGAAGACGTAATTGGCTTGAGTTGCCAGATACCACTTTTTAGCATTATTATTGCCAGATACCACTTTTTAGCATTGCCAGATACCATTGTATACATTATTATAGACTCCTAATCAGCCAGTTGGCTTAGAAGACGTAAATGGCTTGAGTTGCCAGATACCACTTTTTAGCATTATTATGGTGAGTTGTCTCCAATTAAAAGATTTCGTGCCATGTATTCAGTTGCCAGATACCACTTTTTAGCGATACCATTGTATACATTTAGAATACCGGTAGTAGGTTTAGAAGGCGTAACAATTAGAATTAAGTAAAACAACATTGCATCATTCTTTTTATTATAAATATATAGAAAATAAATATACATTTCAATAATAATTGAGGAATATGCATATAATCATAACAGTACAGGAAATATATACACACAATTATGGAGATATATAAAATAAATATACATTTCAAATAGAAATAAATATACATTTCAATAATAATAGAAATATGCATATAATCATAACAGTACAGGAGAAATATCACGCAAAATATATAAATACATTTCAATAATAATAGAAATATGTATATAATCATAACAGTACAGGAGAAATATCACGCAAAATATATAAATACATTTCACTTTTTTTTCAAAATATTAAACTCGCATTTAATCGAGTTTACAATTACATCATTATTGCTCTGCATTACGCAGTATATGCGGCTTAATAATATTTCACCGCTTAAAGTATAGGGAAACCTGTATTCGATATGAAGGGCTTTCATATCGTTCAGTACTATTTTTGTTCCCACTTTACAACCGGTTGGTAAATCATCTTTAAATACGTCTAGAATACAATCAAAAGCACGCACAAAGAGTTCATCGTTAGCTACATTATTAAACACAAGTTTATAAACACGCTTTTCCAATCGAGGGTTTATTTCTACCGACTCGAGCTTTTCAATCGTGAACTCACTCAACATAGCGGCAATTGAAATAATCTTCTAAATCGTTACGACAACTGCGCGTTATATAAAGAAATAGTTCTTCAGGGTGAACGGTGTAGGTGAGCTCAGCCTTGTACCGATCAATTGCTTTGTACCAAAGTTCATGGTATTTCAAAGAGTCTAAACTTTTTAAATAAACGTCCAGCACTAGACCATTCTCACCAGCCCTACACTCGGTAAACCCATCGAGCAGAGCGGTGTATGCGTATTCAAGTACTGTATCAAAATAAAGCATATCCGTAACACGCGCGTCTAATATAGGTTTCAGCTTGCGGAATCCGACGATTTCAAACATTCTGTCGAGGATGAAACGGTTTCGCGTAGGAACAAGAGCGTTATTATCAGAAGCATTCTTCCACATCAGCCGTATATCAATGCACGGCCGATCGTTATTTATACACAACGTACATACAACGGCGTATGAGGGTGCGTCACTAATCTGCTCTCTTCTTGTACCTACGTTAGCAGGTATTTTATAACGATCTTCACTCCACTTCTCAACTATCACGAAGATTCTATTCATCTCCTCGACACTTAAATAAACCCGTTTGTTTGTTTGTCTACATTCCGTTTCCAGTACATAGCTAACGGTACCGGATTTACGCCTGAACACGCGCAACGATTTCGTCACGGACACATCGTACGAGGCGTTGAGAATGCTGCTCAAAGGAAGTTCCATCGTATTCGAGGAGCGCACGTCCACTCGGCTCAAGCTCTGAGATAACTATGAGCCGTGTGAGGCACGCAGGTAGGCAGGAACGGTTCGACGGGCGGCTGACTCGATGATACGTGAATGGGGTTGTTCGAACTCGTATGATCCGCGAGTCGTACCGAATTGTTGTACATATTTGTTTTTCCGGTACAAGAATTAATTTCATCACTACCAGCCTACGCACCAGACAGTTTACCTCAGGTAAGAACTAGGCACATTTTATGTTTTACTAAACATCTTCACACTCCGGCGCACTATTTGAGAGGAACATATGCTCATATTTTTCCTTTCTGCCCATCAAACGATACTCGTCTCTAAAGTCTGTTAAAAACTCACGCAGGGAACTAGCCACAACCTCACTACGAACCTCATCATGATATACATTAATATAGTGATAAAAATACTTAAGATTGTCCATGATCACGAGATTCACATTTTCAGTCGTAGGGTATGAGTAATCGACATGGTGTAGCATGACGTAATACCGCTTGTCACACCACCCATCCGCAAGACTCATTATCCATACCTGCTGCTTCTCTTCTGCACGCGTTGTTTCTTTTACTTCACGGTATATGTGAGACTTTATAAAGTTTAGCTCTGCAGCATACTTCAGCACATCGTCTGTGCAACGAAAGCCTTCAACGGTCTCACCAGAACATCCGTAGAGTATTTGTACATCTTGGAACTTCGCACAATCCAATGTGTTTTTAAAAGAGACATAGGAGGGAGGAATAGGAAGTTTTTCGGTATCCACCACATCCTGGCACTTTGCTGAATACCATTTCATAAACGTTGTACAAGCAATATTAAAGGTAGCCATTTGAATACACGTCTGATCTTTTCTTCTGAATACACGTCTGATCTCTCGGGCTTACTGCAGTCGACTGACCACGCAGGGACTCCCAGATAGTAGCATGACTCACGGTCTTACAGTGGGCGGAGCTTAGAACTTTCACCTGCACACACACACACACACACACACAAAGGAGAAAGTGAAACGCTAATTGAAACATGATTTATTTAATAAACGAGATATTCAAGTTATATATATATATATATATTTACAAATACGATTTAATAAACGAGATATTCAAGTTATATATATATTTACAAATACGTGTAATAAATCAATAGATACGATTATATACAAGACAAATACGTGTGAGTTAACAATAGAAGCATCATACGTTATGGTATCCAAAGGGTACGGTATCATAGGCACCAGGTAACTGGTAACGTTTCCTATAGGTGTTACGGCACACCTTCGTACCCCTAAGTTCCTTCACGCCCCCCAGCTTCTGCGCCCGAAAATTGTGGGTGCCTACAATTAGTTGGGGAGTTTGTTCGCCCTCATCATCGTCCAAACATACTAGATCCTTCAACGATTCAAAGTTAACAACCCGCCGATTCGCATGGTTGAGCGTAATGCCCTTTGCCTTCACGATATATTTCATTTCCTCCCCCACCCTGACCCGTACCCCATAAGTTTTAGGTCCTGTTGAGACAAAAGAGTCGGCGTATGCGTTGTCCCCATACTCATCCTTGATCTCATCAGTGAGTTCGCCGAGGAACTCCCCAATAGGGCATGTATTCACCCTCCCTCTCTGTGAATATCACGCTATCTGTATCGGCATACAATACTCTCCGCCCAAGAGAATGCAATAGACCCCAAAGTTTTATACGGGCATAGGCTGTTGTGAAGCTGGCCACAGGTATGTTTGTAACCCTTGAGGTATCTGTGGCCAATTCAGTGTTGTTGTACTTTATTATGTAAGTATTACCTACATTCACGATCTCCATGACCTCTTTATCGGGAGCATTGGCATAATCCCAGACATCACTATAACTTTGTGCCAAATGAATGTTCCCTTTGCCTGTATTCTGCGCAAATTTTCCCCATAGACTGTTTAGACACAACTTTGCACTAAAGCGCTTGCCAGGATTCTTTACAATTTGGGCACGATCAAGTTGTATACCTTCGCGGTCGCGGTAACGTTGAATATAGGCAGACTTTTCATCTTCGGTATCAACTCCTCGCGGATACCCTGATGCCTCAACCTTATCCTTCAAAAAGGCGTTATATATGGTGTGAAAAGGTTGGGTAGCTTCTGAAACCTCCACACCTCATGTATCTTCAGTATTCTATAACCATGGCGTACGGCTAGGGCCAGCTCAGGACTTGTATATACGCCTCTGATCTTACGCTGGTGGGGTATATGGTTACAATCGCCGTTATCCTCTTCCGCGCACTTCACGCACAGGGGAAACATGAGCTTGTCGTCGATAACGACAGGTAAGATTGGCATCCATAAATTGCGTGGGGGGAGTACGTCTACGAAAGAGAGCCCAAAGTAACGATCATTCAAATTTCTTGAAAATTCATTGATGGAGGGCAGGTTAGGTCCCACCAGTTTCTCAGGAGCGCCCACGGGGTACGGATTGTTCTTCATCACGTATGGGTATAAAGAACAGAAATCGTAGTAATGGAGCTTCACGCCCTCCGTAGGTGGAAAGTATAGTCTGAATGGATTTGTACGTCCTCCAAACAAGCTATCACCACATTTGAGAGGATCCAGCACCATTGAACGCTTGATCGTGTTTATTTCCTCACGGTACACCTCGTCTGTCTCCATCCGTGCATCATATTCATGCTCCCACAAGACTTTGTGAGTGAACTGTGATCCTATAAGTTGATCGCGGGTGCGGGTCCATGCAAGACAGTCGGCAGGAGATCTACCGTGGATATCTCCGGCGATTCCGCACTCAGGACGGGGGCATCCATGCCACCAGCATCCGTTAAAGGAGTACACAGTCTTCACACCAGTGACACGGTTTTCACTTAACCCATCAACCCAAAAAACACGTCCATTAATCTTAATGGGTACTTCACCCGTGTTGCGGGCGTGCTTTATGTATACACCTGTCTGTTGCTGTAGGTGTATGAGCCAGTAAATAGCCTTGTGTCCGTAACTGCGGGGTTGTTTCGGTGAATAATGGCTAAGGTGTCTTTAGGCATGAAGTTATTCTTGAACACCGTAAAACATAATGATGCGATGGTGGTTGCGACTTGCAGCGGATCGCATTTGAAACGGGCTATGTACATCCTTCTAAAGGCCTGGAAACATACTCTAAGCACGCGCACATCATTCACGCAATAACGCTCACATTCATCAGCTATATTATAAGGGTTACTTTCATTAAAACTGTTGTAGTATCGATCAAAGTCTTCACGTTCATCCATACAGTCAGTTAAAATAATGTTTGGGTGGTGGTGGGCCTACGTAGTTTAAAGTCTCGCTGGTGAGGAAAGTGTAAGGGAAGTATCCTTTGGAAACTTCAGCTGCTACTCCCATCACCTTGGGTAGCTTTGCTAATTTACAAGGTGTGAATAATAAAGTGTCTTTAAATTGTACATTGCCTCTTATTTGCATCTGTATTAATTTGTTGCCTCTTTTCAATGGATCACCTGTAAATATCTCAGAGGATTCGTGTTCAAGCAACTCCTTATAAAGGAACTGCGTGTCAAACTTTGCCCCGTTATGGGCGAGAATATACACAGTCATTTTTTTGAACTTGTCGGCTAACTTGACAATATAGGACACAAATAGTTTCACAGGACTATCGCGGACATTCGTTTTAAAAACGTTTGTCCGTTTACCGCATTTGGGGCACTCGTCACATTCGATACCCATACACTCATCACAGATGGTCTGGCTCACAAGTAAATGTGGAATTACCTCTTTGGTTTCAGCGTTCGTATATGTTTCTATATCGTAGTATACAGTTATACAAGGGTTATTTTTAGGCTTAGCATCTTTCATATAACATACATGCTTTACTCCATCCGCCTTATATTCCTCCTGGCATGTAGGACAGTGAATTTCGTCACACTTGTGCTTAAATTTCCCCCAATTATCCATTGTGTGAAACATACCACATTCACAGATTCTCATTTTCCTGCACGTGCCAATTGATTTATGGAAATCAAAACAGTATTATTGAAAATGTGCGTCTACACACATCACAGTCTCTCTTCTCAGCTTCAACTACACGGCTTTCACATTTGGTGCTTTTACACTGCTCACATACCATGTGACATTCTTTACAATGTCTCACTATATCATCCGCAAACTCGAGGCACCCCTTACACAAATCATGATGTCTCCCATATTTTCGACTTTTGTCATAACTCGCGTAAAGCCACCTTATATTACGGATGGGGAGATACGTTGTCCCTGACAATCCTAAAATAAGTAGGGGCCTTGTACGATCTCTCACACAGCTTTTAAAAACATACGCAGTCCTACGACGATCATCCAGCCCAAATACAACTATACGGACATTCATTTCCTGTTCTCAGCTCTTCAGGACCCAGTCAAATTCAAGTTCACAGTCTACAGCTAGTTTACGGGCACGCTCCACGACCGTAGGCAACCAAATTTTTGTGGCCTGTGTATTTTGTACAGTAAACATACGTGCTAAGAGTACTGCTATAAAGCCGCAACCACGATCGACGTTTATATGCTTTCGGTAAATAATCGGAGAATTGAAGTTAAGAGTATACGGTATGGCACTATGACCCGCAACACGGAATACACGATCAATATTTACCGTGAAGTTGTCCATATTAAGGCTATACTACTTTGGGCGGCTTGCATTATACGTCCTAATATATATTCTACATCTTCAGCCGCCAAACGTCTAAATGGCACTATCACCCAATAATCGTCTACATCACCGTCATCTGACCCGAATCCAAAGGACAGACTCGTCCTGACTTCACGCTCGTCGCGATTCTGAAGAGCAAACTCTACAATACGCTGTACAACCCGGCGTAGCCCGCGCTCAATTCCATTGCTATACATGGCTCTAGGGTCGACCCTGACTCTATACCGATTTCTAGTCAAGGCTGGGGTGGGGGCTGCGGAGCGCACCAACTCAAACGTTATATCATCCTCAACAGAACGGGGGCAACTGTGGCGGATGAATTAGGGGATATATTAGCGGAAGGTGCTGCTGGGGGGTGTTGCGTAGAGGTTGAGGGTTGGGGATCTATTACTGGTGCAACAGGCGCGTATTTCGGTCGCTTTATACCTGACGTGGGGTTCTCATCATACCTCCGCTTTGGACGTGCTACCGGTATCGCTGGTGAGGGTTCGTTGGCAGGGGAGGAGATCACAACTACACTGTCGTCGAGGTCATCCGTAATGTCAATGATGGGGTGCTCTACCTCATCGTCATTCACGGTTCTGTGGGAGAAGAAAACAAAATATAAGGAACAGCACTCAAAATTTGTAATATTTTGTAAATGACCCACTTAGGAGTGTGACGTGTTAGAAATGGACTCTGTAGAAAAATTCAGATTCACGAGCCCATCCACATGTATTATATCTGGACCTACAGGATGTGGTAAAACTGTGTTTATGCTTAAAATCATTAAAGAAAAGGGAGAGATGTTCTCGAAATTTGTGCATAAAGTTATATGGTGCTATTCGACGTATCAATCAGTGTTCAACGAGTGCCAAGATGATATTTTCAGAGCTGGGCATTTGCGGCATATTTTGCGGTACTGCGGTACTTGCGGTACCACCGCACTATCACCCCGGGCCCCCATAACGCAGTACAGCAAAGGATCGCTGAAAGTACCGCAGTACCGCTACCGCATTCAAATTTCCGCGTACCGGTTTGGTACCGGTTTGGTAGTGCAGCAGTACCGCAGTACCGCAATATGCTGCAAGTGCCCAGCTCTGGATATTTTGTTCCACAAAGGCGTATATGACGTTAATTCGTTAAAGGGAAATGAACATACAATCATTGTAATTGACGATCTCATGTTGGAGATGGATAAAACGTTTGCCGAGACATTTACAGTATTCTCCCACCATCTTAACATAAGCGTGTTCTTCATCAATCAGAATCTATTTTTCAAAAATAGATACATGCGCGATGTGTCGTTAAATACGCAATATCTAGTCTTATTCGCGCAACGTAGAGATGTATCACAAATTGGGGTATTAGCCAATCAAATGTTCCCGAATCAGCGTAAGGAGTTTTTGGAAGTTTATAAAGAAGCTACAAGCACGCGTTACGGATATTTGCTTTGCGACCTTCATCCGCGAAACACGTTTAGAGTGCTTCTGCGAACGAATATATTTCCAAACGAGCCTGAAACGGTGTATATTCCAGAATGACAAAGAGACTAAAGAAATACCGTGAATTAATAAAAATCTATCATCGACTGCCCCGGGCAATGCAGCAGATGTTTATTAAAAATATCGACGCCGACTTTTTAAAATGCATCTGTGAAATCTGTCTTAACGTTATAAATTGCAATGTATCAATGAAAACCCTCAGAAGGCTCGCCTACGCCGCTACAAGAACATAATACGTGCACTCGCTCGTAAAAGTCAAACTGTAGCGAAGAAAAAACGAATTATTGTACAAACAGGAGGGTCATTTCTCCCCATCTTATTTTCAGTTTTGGGTCCTTTACTGACTAGATTAATATAATGAAGAAAGTGGTAGTGATTCCCCACGAGGTGTACGCTTCACTGCAAAGGAATCCAGACACGGATCTAGATCCCCGTAAAAGCAGACTTAAAAGAATGGAAAGCGAATTGCTAGCCCTATTAAACAGTGAAAAAACACCTGATGAGAAAAGAATCTTATACCAAGAAGCTCTGCAGAAATTTCTTCACGAGTACGAAAATTATAAGAGCCCTACAGAGATTCCTGTGGTTATTAGGCACAGCAGGGGGACGATGGACATGGCGACATAGGATCTGTGCCCGACGATACAGCTGACCAACCAAAAAGATTAGCCACACAACATATCGAACATGTATTAAAAAGCACCCTCCCACATACATTGATGAGTAAAGGCTTAAGTCTTTATAATCTATTGAATGAGGATCCAGCCATACAATGGACCGATACAGGCGAGATCATTGTGGAAGGATCAAAGGTACAGGGATCGAATATCGTAGACATTGTCCATGATCTGGTGAGAAAGTGGGATAGGCCATCACCATCAGGATGGAAGCATATTAAAGCAAGACTACAACAAATAAATGTCCCTAAAACGTTGATAGGAAATCTGAACAGGTTAAAAGACTTGGAACATGCAACGCATGTGACACAATTGAAGGCGCCGTCACCCCCGGCGGTAACACCTTTGAAGAGGAGCAAGAAGAGGTTAAACCAACCCTACCCACGTGCCTCTAAAATACGCAAATGGCTAACGTATTAACTAAACGCTATTATGACATTTCTAACCCATCCTCTTACGGCGGCGTAGATAGACTGTACAGAAGTGTTTACGGAGTAGGAAAAAAGATGTTGAAAGATTTTTGAGGGAGCAGGACGCTTATACGCTTCATAAGCCTGTGAGAAAAAGGTTTAAAACAGCCAAGACAACGGCTTCCTCGATTGATTCTATTTGGCAAGCAGATTTAACAGACATGCAAAGATATTCTGTGTATAACGATGGTTACCGCTACATTCTATTCATAATAGACGTATTCTCTAGATATCTGTGGCTAGTTCCTCTGAAAAATAAATCACCTGAAACAGTTGCTAAAGCCACCAAAACGCTAATGTTAAAAGAAAACAGGGTTCCTGGCTATTTTTGTACGGATATGGGGAAGGAATTTATAGGCCGTGCTTTTCAGAACATGTTGACAGAGTTTAATATCAGCTATTACACAACCAATTCTATACATAAGGCTTCTTTAGCTGAAAGAGTTCAGCGCACCATAAAGGAACGCATGCACCGTTATTTTACACATAAAAACACATACAGATTTCTAGACATTCTGGAATCATTGGCATCATCCTACAACCGCTCACACCATCGCACGATTGGGACAACACCTAACGAAGTTTTAGAAAGAGGTACGCTCCCGAGAGAGATGGATCACCACCACCACCACACTCTGCGCGCTTCAAAATCAATGATTATGTAAGGCTGTCGCGTTCGGGGAATAAATTCGCAAAGGGTTTTGAGCAAGGATGGACACGCGAGATTTTTAAAGTTAGGGCTATGAGACCTAAAGGTGAGATAATGATGTATTACATTGAAGATTTGAATGGGGAAGAAATCTCAGGAGGCTTTTACCGCGAGGAATTGCAGAAAGTTGCGTTTAATTTAGGAAAAAATGTGTTTAAAATTGAGAAAATTTTAGGAAGCAAAGGTTCAGGAAAGAGAAAAATGTACCTGGTGAAATGGCTAGGGTACCCAGAAAGCTTCAACACCTATATAAAAGCTGATGCAATAATGAAGCTTAAATAGTATGCAACATGGCTCCTAACCATTTCTACGTCACACTCCCGTCCTCCTCGTCCCTGTCTGTACACCCTAACAACACACTAGCCAACTTTGTAACAGAACTCCACAAGCACATTGAATTGGGTCGTGATTCGTATGAGGTGGGGATATGCGAAATTCAGCTGGACACCATCTTTTTAAATATTGAACATAAAGAAACCGTTTTTACGATTCTTAGAGACATTGACGAGTGTGAAAAAGCTGGGGTAGCTATGGATGAAACTATGCGTATCGCTCGGACTAAGATTGCACGGTATTACAGTACAGAAGTAAGACTAGGACCGGGTCAATATGGTTCGGCCGAGGATGTTGTGAGAGGCTTAAACGTAAGTTTAAGAAACTCAAACCTTACGAATGATTTAGTATACGAAATCGTAAACAACCCTGCACATACACTAATCCTAAAATCAAAGACTAACAGACGTATTAAAGACCATAGAAAGTTCCAAATTCTAGCCAATGGCCGATATAGCGCAGCCTTCCAAAGAGACACATTTCACGAGACACAGCATGACTTGTCCAGATTAATGTATCAATTGAAGATGGAGAAATTGGCTGAAAGGTCCCCAGACATGTGCTATATTTACAGTAATATAGTGGAGCACCAGTTTGTTGGGGATACCCAGGCACGCCTGCTGCGCATTGCTCACATCCCCAACCATAGAGGAAGGAGTTTGAGTATTACATATGACAGACCCCATTATGTGAATGTCGCAACTAATTTAATAACCAATATCTCAATATATATAAGAACGATTGAGGGTGAAAACTTCCCATTCGGTAACGGGAGCTTAACAGTGAAGCTACACTTTCGACGCACTGAGTTATAATGGATAGAAAGCCTTTCACCGTCTATCGAGGGGTGAGATACCAGCGCGGTAGTGGACTTGGATCCATTTTTTCATCCATACTACGTACGGCTGTTCCTTTGCTGAAGAGGGGGCCAGATACCTTGGAAGGAAAGCGCTACAATCAGGCCTTAACACTGCAGAAGACATATTGGCCGGGGCTAAACCTAAAGAAGCTCTAAAAAAACATTTAAAGCGTACACGGGACGAAATCATCAAAGATGCAAAGAGAAAAATGCGTGGTGGCGGGAAGAAGAAGAGGGCTCCCGGAAGAAGAAGGGGTCACGTGGTATTAAACGTAAAAGGCTATCAAAAAAGAAGTGCTGTAAGCGAATGAAACCTATGGTTGACCACTTTTTTGACTGATATAAGCTAAGGACATTGATCTCATGAATCATAGTTTGTTTACCACTTGTCGAGAGAGGAGTCACTATTTCGCCATGGCACGCTTCATCCACCCATGTAGTTCACAATGCTGTAAATCGGAGCTGTCCCTTTTTGAGCTGCCTCCAACCCAAGTTTCTATTGAGCACAGTGACTTTATTACAATTAACCCTTTAAACACAATTAGTTCCCCGAGTGCACCTATAGAATTCGTGATACCCAGCTCAGGCCCTTACTTTTTTGATCCAAGCTGTGTGCACATGTACGCTAAGCTACGTATAGCCCATTCTGATGGAACGGTCTGCGATGACAAATATGCTGTATACCCTGAAACAAACTTTCTGCACTCCATATTCAACCAGTGTGACGTATATTTAAATCAGACCAACATATCGGCAGGCACGGGGTACTATCATCTACGAGCCTATCTGGAAAATGTCCTCAACTTTTCCAAAGAAGCGAAGGCTACCTTTTTAAGTGCCGAGGGATATTATCAAACTAAAGATGAAAATAGTATAAAGGACAAATTTAAAAATTCTAAAAAGAAAATATACGAGTGTTTTGGACGGTTGCACACAGATTTCACTTTCCAGGAGAAGTTGCTTGTCAACGGGGTGGATATGAAAATAAAGCTCACCCGCACGAGTCCTGAGATCTGCTTAAATCTGGATGCTGATCAAGAAGAGGGTGCAAAGCCCGTTGTGGTTCACATTATGGACACATACCTCCGCGTACGGCGAGTGAAATTAAGTTCACCAAAACAACTAGAAATTGAGAAAAATTTACTAAACGCTACAGTGAAATATCCTATTAACAGAGTGCAAATCAAACTATATACGGTTCCTGCAGGGTTGGCATCGAAGCAGATAGAAAACATTGCCCTGGGAAATCTTCCTAAAAGGATATTAATCGGCATGCAGGACCATGCTTCGGTGAATGGAAAATATAAAAAGAGTGCCTTTAAATTCGAGAATTTCGGACTTAAAAATATAACTCTATACGTTAATGGCACTGCTTTGGGTGGAACAATGGGTACGGACTATTCATCAGACGCTGTGTTACCTCTTTGTGCCAGAGCCTATAGTAATCTGACCCATATTGCAGGTGATTGTGATGAGCTTGGTAATGGGGTAACGCAGGAAGAATTCATTGATCAATTTAACCTTTATCCGTTTGACATTACACCTGACTTATCTGCTAGCGTAAATACCCATTTAACCCCACAGCAGAGCGGAAACATCTCAGTGCGGCTGGAATTCGCCAAGCCTATAGACGCTCCTATTAGTGTACTAGTATATCTCGAATCGCAAGCCCTAATAGAAGTAGATAGATTTAGGAGCGTTATCACTGACTTTTAAAATGGATGCTAATACACTTCAGAAAGTAATGGAACGAGTCACACGTTCCAAATTTATCGGCGTGTTTGCGAAGAATGAAACATTGAGTTTGCCAAGTACGCGAGAATGCGGTAGTCTTATTGTGAACACAGATGTCATCGGTAATGAAGGGATTCATTGGATCGCTGTCTATTTTAAAAATAGACAGCGCCTGTACTATTTTGATTCACTCGGTACTCAACCCTGGAGTGACCCTATTATTGTAAAATTTCTCGCTCAGTTACATATTCCCGAAGTTGTATGGAACCCATTTCGTATACAAGGATATTTTAGTAATGTTTGCGGAATGTACTGCGTCTCATTTCTCACGCATATGTCATGTGATAAAGAATTTATAAATTTTTTAAATTTATTTGACCCGTGTCACACTCGCCGAAACGATGAAATGGTATGCAGACAGATAAAAATCCGTTTTCCAATTGTACGTACTCGTTGTATAGTATAATGTTTTTGTTCGTATATTTGTAACGGTATATTCTGTAGTTGGTTATTGTACTGATTTCTTTCATTTAATAAATTTATGAAAATATATTGTTCTTACCCCAAAAAGATCGAAAAACACTTACATTATTTCGGTGTGACATTGCTGACTGATCAGTATATCCTCCGTATTCATGACACGAGATTCTTCAAAAGATTGTATAACACGTGTCAAATCCTCATCGGACCTTAAAGGAATAATGTTCATTCTTTTAAAACATATACAGAGTATACAGACAGATCCCCATTATGTGAAGATATCTTTGGTTCATTTAAGAGGAATAACATTGATTGCCATAAAAAATTTCGATTTTAGCATAATGGGGATAAGAGGTAAAACCAAATAACATTGATTGCCATAAAAAAAATTCGATTTTTGGCGAGTATCTAAATGAAGTATTTGACGAGATACTACAACTCTCCATATATATAAATCGAATTATAGACACTTACATTTCTATGGTAGTCCCTTGCGTCGGATTGTAAGGAGCGTCACTGCAAATATCTTCAACGGTTTGCGTTGGAAATAATTCATCACGGTCAATCGCGTTAAAAAGACTAATTGCCGTTAATGCTGCAGTGTCACTTTCTTCATACAAATCCGGGGAGACGTACAGGTCCATGGTGGAGGGAATGATTATTCACTGACGCGAAAATAGCTACTGTTACTCCCAACTGAAAAATATCCCCTTTTATATGCACAATCGCCAAGCTCCGCCCCAAAAGACCAGATGTTCGTAGTGATTGGCTGCCAGTGTAGCTGGGTGGAGCTATGACGTGTACCAATCCGCTATAACGGGTCCGGACGAGTAATGGCATCTTTATATTTTCTCCAATAGATTTAATGCTCGTATTACTCCTTGCTGTCTTTACCATGTCAATATTTTTCCCCCACTATTCCCGGATCATTAGTCACTAATGTAATCGAGAGGACTTTATAATAAAGAAATATATCCTAATTATATTTTTAAAAGAGCATTCGGTTTCCACGTTAAACTGTGGGTCTAAGGCGGAGTGAAAACCTTTCCAATTCGGCGAGAAATTACACTAGGGAACAACATTTCTTGAAAATTATTTGGTGTTTCTTATAGAACTTTTGATACTGATTCCAAATATGGTTTCAGAATTTTTCTATCACCCATAGTTTTCGAGAAAATAATATTTCCATTTACTCAGAGTTTCCCGCAGATCTTATAGACAATGCAGGTCCTGTATATGAGCTTTAATTATCTCGATGAAATAGTGAGCAATCGACGAGATGTATTTCTGAATCCACGTTAAACTGTGGGTCTAAGGCGGAGTGAAAACCTTTCCAATTCGGCGAGAAATTACACTAGGGACAACATTTCTTGAAAATTATTTGGTGTTTCTTATAGAACTTTTGATACTGATTCCAAATATGGTTTCAGAATTTTTCTATCACCCATAGTTTTCGAGAAAATAATATTTCCATTTTTTCCCAAAATATTATCAAGTACTTTGAAGTGTCGCATCGAGGTCTAGTATGAATTGTGCTAAATTTTCACTTCTAACACTAAATATTAAAAATCAAAGATTTAAGCAGTTAAGATGTAGTTAACTAAAATTAAGGTAAATATTTTTCACATTATATTTCTATTTAAGGTAAATATTATATTTTTATTTTTACTTACAAGTTTAGTAATTTTTTCAAATTTTTTTTTTTTTTTTTGCGCATCCGAATTAAACCTAAAAATGGCACGCATCGGTTGGCCACCACTGGATTCCTTTATTTGAACAAAACTCTCGCTCTCTTTCTATATATATATATAATATATATATATATATAATATTAGTACATTCAGGTATGCCTACCTTATTTCTTTCGCTGATTGTTATTTAATATAATTGTGTGTATTTCTTTCAATAACAGAGATGTTATCTAAGAATATGACACCATACAAATTACGCGTAAATATAAAATATTTTCATTGTAGAAATAATAATAATAATAATAATAATTAATATTTTGAAGTGAGCGGTGGTTTTTGCTCGAATAGATTGTAGAAGGATTAACCCTCGGCCGAAAAGGTCTCTAGGGGACGATTCGAATTGACACAGTCTCCTTTTCCTCGTGTGCGTGGCGTGGCGTGTGTGTGTGTGTGTGTGTGTGTGCACGAGTTGTTTATTCGTTATTGTATATATATATATATATATATATATATATATATATATATATATATATATCCACATCAAGAGCGGTCTGGAAGGAAGATCTCTCAACAAGCAGGTGTTCTTCGAAAATATAAAGATGTCATTAGTCGCCCGACCCGTTATAGCGGATTGTGTTTTGGCTAATTTCAATTGATTAATTTCTTTAGATTTCGTTTTTTTCAATTTTCTTCGCAGGGATTGGGTGGGGAATGAGGCTCGTGGTTTCGTAAATTTTCTTTTCCCCACTGATATTCGTGACTTAAATATTTATAATAAAAATTAAGTGTGTAAAAATTATTTATTTAATAAACAGAATTTAATTGGATTCATCTACCATCATATATTGTGGTAATTGATTAATATATGGTTTTGCTATCTGGAACACATGGCGCTATCTGTGTATTTTGGCTAATTTCAAATGATTAATTTCTTTAGATTTCGTTTTTTTTCAATTTTCTTCGCAGGGGATTGGGGGGGGGGGGGGAATGAGGCTCGTGTGTTTCGTAAATTTTCTTTTCCCGCTGATATTCGTGACTTAAATATTTATAATAAAAAATTAAGTGTGTAAAAATTATTATTTAATAACAGAATTTAATTGGATTCATCTACCATCATGTATTGTGGTAATTTGATTAATATATGGTTTTTGCTATCTGGAACACATGGCGCTATCTGGCAACTCTTCCAGAATAGAGGTTTATAAAAGACCGAGAGACGACTGAGGAGTCATTACAAGCTCGGCTCCCAGCGAGCAAGGACCTCTGGTCCTCTCTTTCTGGCCCTTGGGAAAACCCCTTAGAGGCCTCTTAGGTTAGGTAAACGAAAATAACTTGGGGGAGAACTCCGCCTCCAAGTTGCATGCTTGCAATCAAAGGCAACTTCTCTCTCTCTCTCTCTCTCTCTCCTTCAGGTGTACCCCTCCCCCTTGGCTCAGCCAACTGGCTGATTAGGAGCCTATAAAAACAACGCCTACTCGGATGAAGTCTTAATATGCACTGGCTCCTGCCAGGTGAAACACCTCTCCTCCTTTCTCTCCTTTCTGGCCCTTTGGGGGGAATAGCTTGGGGGAGAACTCCACCTCCAAGTTGCATGCCCCTTGCAACCCCGGTTGGCAACAAAGGCCAGTACTCTTTTTGTTTTCTTTTTTTCCCTTTTTTTGCAACAACCCACCCCCTTTGCAACAACCCCCACCCACTTTGCAACATTACGTAATCACTTGCAACATTCCTGCACTCTAACCTTTTTCGGCTATACTACTAATGCAATGATGTTGCGAGCTGCTCGTACCCTGAATGGCTGTATGGTAGGAGAGACGTTTTGTAAAACTAGTGAAGCTTTTACTTTCTCTCTGATAATTTGTAAACATACCGAACTCATCTCGACACGAATGTACTATATTTGTAGCGACAATAGCTGTGTCGCCATAGTTTCTTTTCTTTAAATCATTAAATATCACGAAAAAAAGGGATAAGTTCATTAGGTTATTTATATAAGTTAAATGTCACCATCCACAATTGAAAACGTGAAAATGTTGTGGTTCTATACAGTAGCCACATCTGTGTGTGTGTGTGTGTGTGTGTGTGTGTGCGTGTGTGTTGTGTGTGCGTGTGTTTATGAGTTCATCCTTTGTATATAAATTAGGGATCATATAGAGAACGCTTTATGTTTTCACAAAACTGTTCTCGAAATACGGCCATCCATCCATGCCTTTCTAGTATGCGACTGTGGCAGACTTCCCTATAGGTAGAACCACGCTGAGGCCAATGTCGTAACGTAACTTCCCGTCAGTCAGCGAAGTTAAGCGACCTTCGGTCTGGTGAGGGGTTGGATGTGAGGCTGTCCTTTACGTCCATATTATGTAGTGACCCGTAGTTCGGATTTCACGTAAAGCTGTATGTCCCCTCCGTCGTATGATTTTAGACGTTGCGAAGGAAGTTAAACAACGCCATCACTGCGTTTACTCCTTTTGATCTATAATAATTATCGAAATGAAAATGCGTTCACTTTGCCCCTTGCTTCCTCTACAAAATCTATGTAGAAATTCAAACCTGCGTATTCGTACAACCTGTAATATGACTGTATGTTACTTTTTACGATATAATTTGACGGTATAAAAGAACCTTTTTAATGTATATACTACGAGTTTAACAGCATATTACACAGGTATATTTAATAACACTTAAGGAAATACGCAAGTCCGTCTGTTCGCTGTGTACATAAAATTTTTCTAAGAACTCAGCTGTTTAGAAATACTTTATATTGAAATTTTAATGGCTAAATAAATAAAAGGCAGATTCTCAATAAGAACTCAGTCCATAAATCGTACATGCATATTTTATATGAATATGGGTAAACAAACCATGCTTATAGAGCTGGGAAAATAAACACAATTCGGAGTTGTTAATATAACTGAATATTGCTGAATGAAATTGACAGACATACAAAAAAGAGATAAAACATCATTAGAGGCAGATAGTTATTATAAATGTATAGCTATTACATATACATAGTATATTCAAAATTTAAAATACATATGTAAAAATATAAACTTAAATTCAAACTCAAATCTATATTAGGTACCCAATCAATGGCTATTCTCACTCCGCGTAATGTTCCATCTGACACGACACGGCACGATTGAGATGCTGATATCCACTTAAAATAATAAACACAAATTAGCCAGATACTTATATGCCTCCTTATTCGCCTTAATGATATTATCTCATTCAGATTTAACTACAATAACATCCACCACTTCCAAATGTTTAACATAGTTAAATATATCATTTCCTTACCACTATCGTATCCTAATCATTATGTACTGTGTCCCACATTACATCTGTGTACTGCATAAACATCACTTTATAGACTTGTCACTGAAATGTAGTGAATTACAAATGCATAAGATAACTATAAGATAAGATACATAAGATTAGTTGAATTTGTCGTATTAAACTTTAGTTGAATATTTCAACTCAATTCTAACATTTGAAAAAATTAAAATTTTAAGAGATGATTCATTTATGTAATTCTTTGTGCCTATATCCTTAGCCTCTTCACAGGTTAGTCTCTAAAATTACTCGTAGTACCCACGTAGTTTCGGGAAAAGTTCTCCTAAATAAAAGCGCTAAACTACATACAAAATTACTAATTAGTAAAATGAGTTGTTGTTTTTTTTATAATTTTATTGGCCACAAAAAAGAAAAACATACAAAGAAAACAGAATATTGCCAATTATTAATATTTTATGTTTTTAGGAATTTTGTTTCTAGGCGAACTTTATTCTGAAATTGTTCATGTATCTCTATCTGTATATTGTAAGCACAACTAATCCCAAATACGTAAACTCAATGTCTGTTCGTCACCTTTTGTATAATTTCATTAATAACTCCTATTATTTCACGTCACTGTAACTTTATACATTCGTAGATAAATGCAAGAATGATTACACTTTAATCACACGAAATATTCCGGGTATTTATACAATAACCATGAACATCCACACTATTGTTAACTCACAACCCATCAGCACACGCGTGTCAGCTCCCTCAGCTCAATGGGGTAACACCGTTTCTCTATAAGCGAAGTTAAGGTCGGGAGTTCGGATCCTGATTGTGCTGGTAATAACAATGCGGGAGTTAGCGCAATGGGCTACATCAGTCTTGCTTGAGCGTTGTGCCAATTTCTGGCCCTCGTTAATATCAGCACAGGCATACCCAAAAGATTATCCATTAGTTACTCCCACTTGATTTCTGATCATCAACGTATCTGTTAACTCTTTTCGCGCTTCACCCTCTGTAGTTAAATAAACAATTATAACTATTAACCTCCATTTATCAAAAGTGAACCCATTCCCCCACCCCTATATGCAAGAACCCTAACCTACGTACGATCAATCACGATATATTCTGTCCTGAAATTCTTTGTTTACATATTGGAATTTTACTGATTAAAAAAAAATACATCTTTCATGCAAAAAGGAAACATTTCTTAGCATTGATATTTTTATAATGGCACAAGTCACATGAAAAAGTAACACAATCCTTATACCATCGAGTATTTCTGAATTATGTTTAGTCCATTACTTTTCCGATGAATGAATCTTACATAAAATCTACTATAAAACGTTACAAATTTAATTTTATAACGTAAATAAATTAATTTATCCTACTGAAAATAATATATTTCCAATCCATGTTAAAAGCCCTTTCGGGTAATCCATAAACTAACGCCATCACTCCTTTCTGAAGCCACGTATAGATAGATATCTTCGAAACTCTCAGTCTGATATTAACTAGCGTTCTCCCTTAATCACTTGTAATTAACAAAAACCCATATAAAATCTTGATATTTTGTCGCCATCATTTCCAAGTCAAAAATCTTAAAATTGTTCATCTAGACAAACTTTGCCTTGAATTTAGATCTCATAAATTTTCTGATTTAGTTTGTGAATCTGCCTCAGATTCCCAAGAAACCTTTTCCTCGAATGCACAACGAATAATAGTGTAAATTTTCATTCAATTCACCCTGTTAATGCGTTGTCATCCATCCTCATTGTCAATTTGATTTGTGTCCATCTCCCAGAAACGCCCTTTTGCGATGGTTGAAAAGGCTCGCAAACTATCAATTACCCATGAATGCTCTCCAGCACCCTTTCAATGATGATGATGATATATATATATATATATATATATATATATATATATTATATATATACACACACACACACACTCCTTTAATTTCAATAAATTTAAACAAAAAGTTTCTAGTTATTTTATTTAGTATACTGTATAACACAAACTTCAGGTGCAGCTTACTCCTGATGAATCATGCATCCGGACCGATATAGATCCAAGAGGTTCTACACTGCAAATAAAGACACAAACACAGAAATTACAAAATTCTTCCATTGGTAATAATGCTGCGAGCTGCTCGTATTCTGAACCCTTTCTTTTATCTTGTATTTAATCTATTAACATATGTTTTATAAGCATATACAGTAATCCCTTGATTAGTGCGGTTTTGATAAATGCGGTTTTGATTACTGCGCAAAAATTTATTGTGACCATCCCTTGATATTTACGGTATAAAATTTGAATAGTGCGGTTCAAAAATGTTTGAAAATGGCGGGCAAATAACCAGCTGGGCCGAAACCGTCTCCCACCTTCCCTACTGCGCACAGACGTCTTACACGTAGATGCAATCACTCTACATGAATTTTGGAAACAATTTAACATTAAACAAGCAGTTGCAAACATTCACGAGTCGTGGGAAGAATTGACAGCCAGCTGCATGAGAGCGGTCTGGCAGAATCTTTTGCCTGAATGCGCAAATGATTTTGGTGGTTTTATTAATCCTGTCAACGAAGTCATTAATGATATTGCTACGATTGGAAGAGACCTTGGCTTCGAGGATGTCGATTCGGGAAATGTTCGGGAATTATTGGCTTCACATTCAAAAGACCTAAGTGACAAAGATCTTCTTGGAATCGAGCATCAACAGGCATATGAAGAAGAAAAGGAAACTGAAGAAACGGAAATATTGCTAAGGAAATCACGGTGAAAGAACTTGAAGAATTGTTTCGGACAATTGAGAAGGCCAAACATCTTTTACTCGAGATGGATCCAAATGTAGACAGAAGCATGAACGTTCGTCGTGGTTTAGATAAGCAAATTGATTGTTATCGCAAAATGTTGTCAGAAAAGAAAAAAGCTAACACTGTTCAATTGACTTTAGATTAGTTTTCTTTATAAAATAAATGCTTTAAAGTTTAAATATATGTTCAATCGACTATAGATACGTTTCTCTGTAAAAAATAAATGCTTTAAAGTTAAAATAAATGTTATTCTAAATTTTTTTTTATTTTCCAGGATTCATTATAATTATTTCCATTGGTTCTTAACTTTGATTAATGCGGTTTTGATATATGCGGTGACATCGGAGGATTAATTAACCGCACTAATCAAGGGATTACTGTATATATATATATATATATATATATATATATATATATATATATATATATATTAGGGTGGTCCATAAAATTGAACTTTCGATTTTTCCAGCTCCCACCCGCCTAATCTGTGTCACTACAGCAGAAAATAAATTGTGAAAAATTTCACTTACATCGGTGCATAATTAGTGGTCGCTCATGGGGTTATTTATATGTTCTTCTCTGAGTCACTCATTACTATGATCGATTACAGGTGCTAATTAATGCCGTTTTCTACTCTTTCACAGGTTGGAGTGTTAAATATAGCTATACGAAATAGATTTTAATAGATATTGGTATACCATACATTGGTTTATATTGGTTACATTTACTTACGGTGACGGTCATGTCAAAAACACGTGGTTTTTGCTTGTTGGACAAACCGGACCAAAAGATTTTAGGCAGTAGACTGCCTTCAAATGGCCAGGTCCTAGGTGTTTTTTTGCACCATCATGTTGTGAATAAGAAAGACACCAAACAAAGCGCCGAAGAAGTGCTGGAGGAAGTTTTCTCATTTTGGGAAAGAGCCTGCATACCAACACGCCGGAAGGACCACTGTTTGGAGAAGCTTTTGGTCTTGTTCAAAGAGTGGCAGGCTTTGAAAAGGAACAAGGGAAGGCGAAATCCAAAACAAGTCCAAAACGAGACGTCTTTCAAAAGCAAGCTGAACAATTTGTTCGACATTGCACATGGAAACGCTCTCCAGATGATGACCACGCCGAACGAGCTGTGGCCCTCGTCCAACAGTACAGCGGCCGCCACACAAAAGACGAGGAGCAGCTGCAGTATCTGCTGCAAATAGTGTCGGAGCATCGCCGGAAGTTTCCGGATGCCAGAAAAAGCTCTTTGACTAGGCGACAATGAGTGATTGCCAACCATGACACCCCTGTCGTAGAACGGATAGTACTCATCCATCAGCTCGTGGATGGGGGGTGACCAAGAGGCGCTGCAGCTGTAGTGCATAGTGCATACCATATAATACCTATTACAGTGATAGAAGGATAAATTTTGAAACTCGTGAGCGACCCCTAAATATGAACTGATCGAAACGAAAATTATCTGCAACAGTGTCTCACAGAACCCTACAACTTCAGTAAGTGGGAGCTAGGAAATATTAAAAAAAGTTTCCCCTATATAGTTATGGACCATCCTAATATATATATATATATATATATATATATATATCAGTGTATATATATATATATCAGTGGCGTGCGGTGGGTGTGTTCACAGGGTAAGCGGTAGGTTCTGCGCGATGATTCCTCATTTCACGAAGGTCAAGCTTGTCGCCCCTCCTCGCTTATTATATATATATATTATATATATATATATATATATATATATATATATATATATATAAACTTTGGTTAACCTTTGGTTAGCTTCCGCCCGAATTGTTCATTCTGACGAAGGTCAAGCTTTTCACTCCACCTTAGACCTACAGTTTAACGTGGAATCCGAACCACGTCTCATCAGCAGCCTAGCGTCTTAACCACTAGGCCACCTATTTATCTACCAACCACTTTCTTTATTGTGTGGAAGGATGAACAGCTGGGTTTTGCTGCGCGCCGGCTGCCGTCGGGTCTCGAACCCGGGGCCGATGGATTCGTAGTCAGCGATGCTAACCACTACACCACCGAGGCGCATTATATATATATATATATATATATATATTATACAAGTATCATAACTTTGTATTGGTTTTCGATTACTGTAGTAATATACTGACTTTTTTTAATTTGACTTTTAACTGGGTAGGCGGCGCATGCACCGCTTACCCTGACCAGGGGTGTGGAGTCGGAGTCGGAGCCGGAGCCGGAGCCGGTGGAGTGGTGGTTTTTGGGTGGAGCCGGAGTCGGAGTCGGAGCCATTAAAAAACGCCGGCTCCATGGCTCCAGTTACCTTGCCCATTCATAATAAACCTAATGCAACTTTATCTTACCTAACCCAACTTTAGTACTTTACCTAACTTAATATATAGTTTTTATTAAAAATGCATATTTATTTTTTCAGAAACGTCAATATTTTAATATAATTATTAATTATAGCTCCAAATCATATATCATTAACTAAACTAAGACTAAACAATAAACATTTATCATTTATACATAAATAAATTTTTTTAAGCCCTCAATAATGAATAAACTTAAAGGATCTAGAGAAAAGTCTATTGTATTCGAATATTTTACTACCACTGAAGATGATAAATACTATGTTTGCACTTGCGAAGTGACTGATGCCGGTGGAAATATTTTGACATGTGGAGCAAAAATTAGTACACCTTCAAGCAAAACCAACAAGAGCAATGTTTCAACAAGAGCATTCAATTTGAGGCGTCACATAAGTCGTAACCATCCTGAAGTGTTCAAGATTATAGAAGAGAATGAAAAGAGGCAAATACTTAAATCTGCCAGTACTTCTAGTCAAGTAAGTCAACCAAATCTTACTAAATATTTTGTTAGTCAAACAGTCACTGTGTCCATGACAGCAGATCAGTTCAAGAATCACATTATTGAGTTAGTGGTAAATAATTCTTTACCTCTGTCTGTCTTTTGTAAGCCAGCCATGCTTGGTTTATTAGGAGGAATGGCTCAAAAATTCAAAGTTGGTTTACATAGAAATAGTATTAGACGTTTGGTAATAGAAAAAGCAAACGAAGAAAATGCGCTTTAAAAAATAATTTACAAGGACGTTTTGTATTTTTAAAAATGGATAGTTGCACACGTTTAAGAACAAACTACTTTGCAATCAATGTTAGATTTGTTGATGGCAACAATAAAACCATTACCCGTACATTAGCAGTACGGGATACGCAAGCCCAACATACAAGCGAGTACCTTCATGGGCTTGTGAAAGATGTTCTACAAGAGTATGAAATAGAAAAAGAGCGTGTATTGTGTATTGTAACTGATAATGCCTCCAACATGATCAAGACCATTGAGAAGTTAAATGAAGACCAAGAGAGAGATGAGGAAAATGATATAGAAACAGTTGATTCAAATGCTGAGACCCCAGAACTGGAACCTGATGATGCAGCAGAACTTGATTTAAATAATATCATGGATGAAATTTTAAGCCTCTCAAGAGTCCATCATATGCGTTGTGGTGTTCATACTTTACAGCTAGCCATTCATGATGGCTTAGCGGATAAACACGCAGCCATTCTTATAAGCAAAGTAAGGCAGGTTGCAGTAGCTGCGAGAAAACCAAAGATCCAAGAAATAATTAAACGACGTGCTGGAAAAGTAACAATTTTAGATCAAGCTACTAGGTGGGGTAGCACATATATGATGATAGAGCGCTTATTAGAACTAAAACCTGTATTTATTGACATGGTGAATCCAGAAGTTACACTATCAGAAGTAATGTGGGACCAAGTTAAAAGTTTGCTTTACCAACCATATATCACTAGAAAGACAATTCAAGGCGAAGACTTGACTCCTAGCCAGTTTTTCAAAGAATGGAAGTCTCTGATCTACTGCCTTTCTAAGACAGGGGGTACCATAGCTGAAGGTATCAAGACCTCCATGGAAGCGAGAGAAAATCGTTTACTGGAAAATGATGTAATGTTAGCTGGCGTTTATCTTGATCCTAAGTACAGATGTTTATTAACGGATGAACAACAAAGCAAAGCAATGAATGCTGTATGTGATATAGCAGTTAGAATGAGAAAGTCTCAAGAATGTCCAGAACAGGAAAGTGAAAACATTCCATCATCATCTTCTACTACCACTTCTGATAATGAATTTGACTTTGAAAAAATCATTGACAAACAACATGGTGCAAAAGAAAAACGTTCTCGATCAGGATTTGAAAACGATGTGCCACATGGTGGTCCTCTTAGTACCTTGACTAAATTCAAGTTAGCCGTATGGGAATCTCTTAGTGAAGTTAAAAAATTTAATCGTCAGTCAAAGATGTCAGTACAAGATGCAATAGTTAAGTACCCTGAAATTATACGAGATGTCGCACAACTTGTTCTTGCATTACCCTCTACTCAAGTTAGTGTGGAACGTTTATTTTCAGCACTTAAAATCATAAAATCTGATTTGAGAGCAGTAATGAAAGAGGACTTGATTGAAGCAATCTTGTTCTTAAGAACAAACTGTTATACATAATTTTGAATTTTAAAAATCAGTTTATGAAAGAATTAAAGTATGAATTTGTTTGTTTCAAGTTTTAACTTTTAATGCAGCTAATATCACTTGATAAGTTTCTTTTCAGTTTTCAGAATTTAATATTTTTTTGTTAATCATCAAAATTGTATTAATATAATTTTTTTTTGATTTATGTATTAAAAAGGTCAAATTGGAAAAAATTAGTCTTAATTTGTATGTTTTAATGTAGCTAATGTCATTTGATAAGCCTCCCTTCAGTTTTCAGAATTTAGTTTTTTTGTTCATCATCAAATTTCGATTAATATAATTTCTTTTTGGATTTATGTATTAAAAAGGTCAAATTTAAAGAGTATTTTTAGCCTTTATTGCAAATATCATTCAACAGTGTATTCATCTGTCTGTTGTTGAGTATGATCAATGACCACTCTAACTACATTTGGATTTTGATAACTTGACAGAGCTGGAGCCGGAGCCGGAGCCGGAGCCGGAACCAAACATTTAAAAAAGATGGCTCCGGGGCCGGAGCCGGAGCCAAAAGTTTTTTTTCTGGCTCCACACCCCTGACCCTGACTGCACGCCACTTTTATATATATATATATATATATATATATATATATATACACACACTGTAATATAGGAGTTTTAAATGTTCAGTTATCTAAAAAATGTGTTTCGCCAGTAACCACATCTACGCAATATTCCTCCCTGTTATGAAATGTACGAATTACTCGTACATTTATTTGTTCTTCACTACATATTTGCGTGGGCCAAATCCTTATCCAAATCCCTTTCCCCCTCTTTTTACTTGATCCGAATTAAATTATACAAATGTGCGAACATGATATATATATACAGGGTGTTTGAAAACTTTCTGTACAAATTGTAATGGGGGATAGGCAACACCAAGACAAACCCTTTTCGTCTATAAGTGTATGTCCGCTGACGTCACCATTCGGCGCAAGAGGGCGCCGCTGCAATTGGCTAAAAGGTGAAGTGGGCTAGACTCGCGCTTGCCGCGGGCATTCTTAAATCGGACGTAGTACGCGTAACATGGAGCGCTTCACGACTGCTGAGATAGCTGTCATGCATATGGTGTATGGGGCTGCCAATGGAAACGGAAGAGCTGCTGTGAGGTTGTACCGACAGCGCTTCCCAAACAGACGTGTGCCAAACCACCAAACGTTTGCGCATTTGCATCGGCGACTGCGAGAAACTGGAACATTCCATGCAAACATGCATGACACTGGTCGGGAGAGAAACGTGCGCACTCCTGACATGGAAGAAGAAATCCTACGGCGATTTGAGGACAATCCAAGCGCGGAATATCTCCTATACAAGCGTCGTTCTTTACGTTATATATATATATATATATATGCTCCCTAAAAATATAAATTTCACGTCTATCCCATGAAATTAATTAATATTGGAATATATAAAGTTATTTGGATAATGTCAAAAATGTATTGTTTTTCTTATAATACTTAAATTATTCCTCTCCCCTCCCCCCACCAACTTTGTTAGTCTATCGATCTCAACTCATACGGGCTGCGTCGTGGCCGATGTTGTAACACCGCTTCCTCTTCGATCCGCGAAGTTATGCGACATTATGTCTGGAGAGTAATTGGAAGGGAGACCGACCTCTACGTCCAGATTACGTAGTGACCCGTGATTCAGGATCCCACGTAAAGCTGTACCTCATTAGATGTTGCGAAGGAGGTTAAACAACTCAGTCAATTATTATTATTATTACCTCGACTTCTACGAACCAAAGTAGTCAATGTGAACCGATGACTGAAGGCGACTTATTTAATTAAAAAGGCATTTACGTTTGGTTAAACATTTCAATTTGGGTTTCTATTAACTTCTAAGTCTTTCAACTTCAACCTTTCAATATGTAGTGAATACTCTTATTTTAGTTTCAAGATAAATGTTAATTTTACCGTCTTGAATTTCGGAATAGCTATAAATTCATTTTAAATTAGTTACCCATCATAATTCAATTGTAAACCACATTAATACTAATTTTATGTATACTGTATTATTTTATTGTATGTAAACATAATTAATTATATATCACAATTGTCAGTTAATTATTTATATTCAAATAATTATTTTAATCTAATACCATGTCCATTTTGCAAATAAATAATAGAAATCCAAGGGTTATATTTTCCATCCTTGGTACTGTCGCAGTTTCGCCTAACGGACTCAATACGGCTAGTGAGATAATCACTGGTTGGCACTTAACCAGCGGCAGTGCTTATGGCTACATCATCCAGGTTAACCTATACCGGATAGATGCGCTACAGTCCCAAGCCGTAGCTTGCCTAGGCCCGACGACGACGAAAACCAACAATTGGTGACCCCGGAGTTGGATTCCCCCCTTTTACCCGAACGACTAGGACTAGACTGTAACGTCGTTCGTGCCCATCACCCCCTTCACCCGAGCGACTAGGACCAGACTGTAACGTCGCTCGTGCCCTCTGCCCCTCACCCCTGCCCGTGCGCTCTGTGCCTGCGCTCGTCTCAACCTCCACTCCTTCGTTGGTAACTTGTCGTCTTGCTTGTACGTCAGCAAGCATAGGAGAAGATGCCTGACGACGCTGGTGCCATCTCACACTTGAGCGTAAAGCTCCCCGTCTTCTGGCCGGGTGATCCATTTATTTGGTTCCACCAAGTGGAATCACAATTCAACTTGGGAAGGATCACCGCTAGCAGGACAAAATACGATCATGTTTTGTCCTCTCTACCAGCGAGCATCATCTCTGAAGTCCGTGACTCATCGTGTCTACTTCCACGAGTGAGGACCCATACAACGATCTGAAGTCTGCCATCCTGTGCCGCACCACTGTCTCCGAGCGTGAGAAACTACATCAGTTAATCTCAAAAGAAGAACTTGGAGACCGTAAGCCCACTCAAATGCTGAGGGCTATGCAGTGCGCTCTAGGCGAACGCGCACAAACCTTCGATAAGGACATCTTTAGACAGTTGTTCTTGCAGAAACTTCCTCCATCAGCTCAGCGTGTCTTGGCCACTATGGATCCTGCTACTCCAGTTGATAAACTAGCAGAAACTGCCGACAAAGTAGTGGAGATTGACACAGCTCCGGTCAACAACGTGAACACACAATCGGAACTGGAGTTGAAAGTGGAAGAGTTAAGTCAACAACTCAACCACGTTTGTTCTCTGCTACAAAATCAACGGCAAAGAAGCCATTCTCGGTCAAGATTTACGAAGAGGCATCGTTCGAGTTCCTGGAAGATCTGCTTCTACCACTCTAAATTTGGAAAGAAGGCTAGGAAGTGCATCTCCCCTTGCAATTTTTCGTCGGAAAACCCCAGCAGCGAGTCCTAATGGCGTCTAGTACTCGCACTGCCAACCTGTTATTCATAAAGGACAGGAACTCTGGTGTCAATTTCTTGGTCGATACCGGAGCGTCAGTCAGTGTATTCCCTCAAAAATCTGGTCATACGCACTCGGAATCTCCGCCTCTATACGCTGCTGACGGTTCACGCATACCCACGTACGGTACTCAGTCGCGTGAACTAAACTTGGGCCTTCACCGATCCTTCAAGTGGATTTTCATCTGTGCTCAAGTGCAGCATCCCATAATCGGCGCTGATTTCCTCCAGCATTTCAAACTCCTGGTGGATCTTGACAAGCGACGCTTATGCGACCAGGCCACACTGCTTTCTGTTCTTGCCAAACAGGTTGCCCTTCCGGACGCCTCGAACTCTGCACTTTCCCTCGTTCCCCCTAATTCCATGTACCAGTGCCTTTTCCGGCGATATCCAGGAATTCTTCAACCGATGCAGATGGGTGATACCATTAAGCACACCATTACCCATCACATTACAACAAAAGGTCCCCCTGTGTTTGCAAAACCCAGACGTCTTGCCCCGGACAAACTGAAAGCTGCCAAATCGGAATTCCAGCTTATGATAGATCTTGGGATAAGACCTTCCAAAAGCAGTTGGTCCTCTCCCCTACACCTGGTCCAGAAGAAGTCAGGAGACTGGAGACCATGTGGGGATTACCGGTTTTTGAATTCGACAACCATCCCGGACCGATATCCGGTACCAAATGTCCAAGACTTTACTTCTCTTCTCCACGGCAAATCTATCTTCAGTAAAATAGACCTCGTTAAGGCTTTCCACCACATTCCCGTAGAGCCTTCGGATATTCCCAAGACTGCAGTTTGTACACCATTTGGGTTATTCGAATTTGTGAAGATGCCGTTCGGGCTACGGAATGCTGCGCAAACCTTTCAGAGGTTTATAGATGAGGTCACCAGAGGCTTAGACTTTGTTTATGCCTACATCGATGATTTGCTTGTGGCCAGCTCAACGGAAGAGGAACATAAGGAACATCTTTCACTCCTCTTTCAACGCTTAGAACAATACGGTGTTACTATTAATGCATCTAAGTGTGTGTTTGCACAGCCAACCTTGGAATTTCTTGGTCACACGATTTCGCAGCACGGAATTACCCCCCTTCAGGACAAGTGTGAAGTGATAAAAAATTACCCTATGCCAAATAATCAGCGTGAGTTACGTCGGTTTCTAGGTTTGGTAAATTATTACCACAAGTTCATTAAAAACTGTGCCAGTGTTCTTGCTCCTCTACACGCTATGATCACACACAAACGCAAGGTAACGAAATTGGTATGGTGTAGCGATAGTTTACAGGCGTTCGACAATGCCAAAAATGCTATCAATAGTGCATTGTCTCTGTCATTTCCTATCAGTGATGCCCCGCTAACTCTGACGGTCGATGCATCAGATGTTGCGATCGGTGGGGTGTTGGAACAAACCATTAACGGTCAACAAGCACCCATCGCGTTTTACTCGAAAAAGCTGCAGCCAGCCCAAACGCGTTATAGTGCTTTCGGACGTGAACTTCTTGCTATTTACTTAAACGTGAAGCATTTTCAACATTTCCTTGAAGGCCGAGAGTTTTGTGTTTTTACCGACCACAAACCTTTGGTCACTGTCTTCAATAAAAACAGCTGTAACCACTCTCCCAGAGTCATCAGGCAACTCGATTATATCTCGCAATTTACCACAGATATCCGCCACATCAAAGGTGTCTTGAACACTCCAGCGGATGCACTTTCAAGAATAGAGATTACTTCTGTTACCCTCAGCTCTACACTGTGGAATGCTATTGCACAGGATCAAGAGAAGGATACGGAACTACAAGACCTGCTCAGAGAAGACTCCACTCACTCACTTTCCCTCAAGAAAATGAGTATGCCAGGATTGTCTGTGCCCCTCTATTGCGACGTATCAACAGCTGCTATTCGCCCTTATGTCCCTCCATGTCACAGACAAGCAGTTTTCACGGATCTTCATAAGCCCTCCCATCCTGGTATCCGTGCTTCGCAACACCTGGTTACCTCTCGCTTTGTTTGGCCCTCGATGCGGAAGGATGTCAAACATTGGACCAAAACGTGCCTTGCCTGCCAGCGTGCCAAAGTCCAAAGGCACACCAGGTCCCCCTTTGACGCATTTCCGCCCCCATCCCAGCGATTTGAGGTAATTCATGTAGACATTGTTGGCCCTCTTCCAGTGATTCAAGGCCAACGTTATCTGCTCACCTGTCTCGACCGCTTTTCCAGATGGCCTGAAGCCATCCCACTTCCTGATATCCAAGCGGACACTGTTGCAAGAGCCTTTCTTCATGGATGGTATCAAGATTTGGATTGCCGACAAAAGTCATCACTGACCAAGGTCGCCAATTTGAGTCTTCGCTTTGGAAGAAGTTTACCAGCTTGTTGGGTACAGTACATGCGCATACCTGTGCGTATCATCCGCAAGCTAACGGCCTCGTCGAACGCTTCCATCGCCAGCTGAAGTCATCCCTTATGTGTCACGAAGACTCCCATTGGATGGATAAGCTTCCACTCGTGTTGCTTGGTATTCGCTCTGCATTTAAGAGTGATCTGAAGACTACAGCGGCTGAACTAGTCTATGGAACAACACTGCGGCTACCAGGTGGCTACTTCACTGCAGGGGATAAGTCATGTGATCCTACGGAATTCGCTCAAACACTTTCCTCTCACATGCAGTCCCTTCAGCCTGTTCCCCCTCGATTGACTAGCCAACAGAACATCTTTGTTTCCCCAGCCCTCCAGTCTTGCACCCACGTTTTCGTTCGTGTACCTGTCCCAAAACGGCCTCTCCAATGTCCATATGACGGGCCCTATGAAGTTCTCCGACGTACGCGCAAATCATTTCTCATCCAGCGCGGTTCCAAGGTCGACAAGGTTTCTATCGATCGTCTTAAGCCTGCGTTTTTGGAATCAACCTTAAGCGAGGTACATGTAGCTACCAAAAAGGTCCAGGGGAAATCTGTGTCGTTCGGAACTCTTTGAACTTCCTCTCTGGTGGGGGAGTGTGTAGTGAATACTCTTATTTTAGTTTCAAGATAAATGTTAATTTTACCGTCTTGAATTTCGGAATAGCTATAAATTCATTTTAAATTAGTTACCCATCATAATTCAATTGTAAACCACATTAATACTAATTTTATGTATACTGTATTATTTTATTGTATGTAAACATAATTAATTATATATCACAATTGTCAGTTAATTATTTATATTCAAATAATTATTTTAATCTAATACCATGTCCATTTTGCAAATAAATAATAGAAATCCAAGGGTTATATTTTCCATCCTTGGTACTGTCGCAGTTTCGCCTAACGGACTCAATACGGCTAGTGAGATAATCACTGGTTGGCACTTAACCAGCGGCAGTGCTTATGGCTACATCATCCAGGTTAACCTATACCGGATAGATGCGCTACGGTTCCAAGCCGTAGCTTGCCTAGGCCCAACGACGACGACGACGAAAACCAACAAATAGTTCTTTAATTGAGTTTGAATTCTCAGTAACTGAATTTATACATTTGATTATGAATTTGGCTCTTTTCTTCTTTTTCCACCCCATGTTGCTGAATTAAACCTACAATTAGATATAAATTGTTTCTGGTAAGTGCACACTCGCATAATTCCAGCGAACGAGTGAGTATAAAAAGCGAGTTATTCAACTTTGGAGGACAACTGAAGAATTCGACAAATATAAAACAACTCCAACTTTTCTCGTCAGACTCGAAATAAAATACTAAACGGATAATTAAAAGTATTTGATGCAAATATAAATTAAAATCACCAAATATTGGAAAAGAATCCTAAAGTAATTTTTGATGGTGGTCATCATTTGAAAAATTAATTAAAAACTTTAATTAATTAAAAAATAATTAAATTAAATTAATTCAATTTAATTAAAAGTTTTAATTAATTAAAACTATTAATTTTAGGTAATTAAAAGTTAAATTTAATTAAAAACCTTTAATTAATTAAAACTAGAAATTTTAAGTAATTAAAGGTTAAATTTAACTAAAAGATCACTAGACAAAATTTTATATGCTCATTATGTTCATGAAGCTTTAAGGCTACCATACACGATCCAATTTTTCTTCATACTTCAAATTTCAAACGTAAGTTGACAAACTTGTCTAAAATTTGAAAGTGCCCACTGATGTGCAAACATAAGTTGTTTCAAACCTCAGTTTCTTTCACTCAGTAACACGGTGAAGATGTCTGTGCCTAAGGAACAATTACATGCTATTGGTATTGCTGTTGCGTTGAAAGTAAAATATGGTGTAAAAGAGGAAAGTGGACAAAGGACTGGTTATTAAGACGAACTGAACTATCACATACCAGTTTGATGAGTGAATTACTTTTAGAACCTGAGGATTGGTTCAACTATTTAAGAATGGATCAAACTACGTGCTTTCAACTTCTATCCTTGGTTACTCCGTTAATTAAGTGTACAGATACCAATGTGCGAGAAGCTATTACTGCTCATGAGCGTCTCAGCGCCACATTACGTTTTTCGGCTACCGGAAGAAGCTATGAAGACTTGAAATTCTCTACTGCGGTATCACCGCAAGCTTTAGGATGTATAATTCCCGATACATACACTGCAATCTGCACTGTTTTAAAGGATTATACGAAGGTAAGAAAATAAACTTTTTATATAGCGTTTATTTATTCACAAACAGTATTATAACGGGGTAAAACTGGAAAAAATACTGGACACATGAATCACTAGTACCTGGTAACGACGTCGGCATTTCTTGCACAGGGAAGACATATTTGACAATACGCTCGCGACTATTTGTGAGGTCTTGTTCAAGGTTCCCATTTTAGCTTCATAAAGGCAATCATTAATTAATTTTTGTACAATGATTGCGGACTGTGTATCTAATGAGTTGAGTTGTTTGCCCACATATTGTCCAAAATCAGAGTACAGGGCCATCTTCCTTAGCCTGTAAACTTCGCCTAACTAATTCTAACGCGTTATCAGCTTTATTGGCTACATATTTTCTTTTTTTAATCGGAGATACTTTCTTAGTAGGAAATTCATGTTGCGATGGGTCCCCTGGTGTGTTTCCATCTTCAGACGAATCTTCCACGTCACTCGTTCCTGCCTGGAAAAAGGTATACGTAATATATTCTAGAAATGCCAGATCCAAAACCAATTCATAAAATGAAATTTAAAAAATGTGCATATATATATATATATATATATATATATATATAATTAATGCCTTCCTTATTTTTTGATTTTTCCAGTTTTCTTCAATTACAAAAGAGTGGGAAAGTATCGCAAAGGAGTTTTTGAAGAGAAATGGAATTTTCCGAATTGTTTGGGTGCTGTTGATGGAAAGCATGTACGCATACACGCCCATCCCGGATCTGGATCATTCTATTGGAATTATAAAAATTACAACAGCGTGGTTTTGTTTGCCATAGCTAATGCTAATTACGAACTCATCCTTTGTGATATAGGAACCAATGGCAAATAGTGTCAATCCTCTTCCCCATGTGTTTATCGGGGATGACGCTTTTGCATTGCGTTGCGATTTCCTGAAACCTTTTGCAATGAAAGACCTAAACTACTCGCGTCGGGTTTATAACTACCGCTTGTCTAGGGTTAGGAAGGTTATTGAGAATGTTTTTGGGATAATAGCCGCAAGGTTTCGTATTTTTCATACAGACATAAACCTAGCATTACATAGAGTTGAGCAAGTTGTGATGACGTGCGCTATTCTTCACAATTTTTTGCGTAGAAATTGTTCTCCCACCTACACCCCTGACAACATGTTTTATGCAGAAGATACAAATACGGGCGAAATACAAAAAGGAATATTGCCGGAACCAAATATCGTAATTGGGTTGGAAAGATAACACTTTAAAAACTACAGTAACTCAGCCAAAGGAGTTCGTAATTCATATATGAATTACTTTTTTGACGGATGGATCACTGTCATGGCAAGACCGCATGATCGATCATTGTGAAATGGAGAACAGTTATTGTATTAAATAAAGTTTACATAAATGACGCTTTTGTTTTCATTTGGTCACTTTGTATTGCCATATTCTGTATAATTTTTCTTTAATTTGGCGCCTATCAAAATAATAAAGAATTTGGTGTATACCTTTGGTTACCTTTGGTTAGCTTCCGCCCGAATTATTCATTCTGACGAAGGTCAAGCGTTTCACTCCACCTTAGACCTACAGTTTAACGTGGAATCCGAACCACGCCCCATCATCAGCCCAGCGTTTTAACCACTAGGCCACCTAGGGTACCCATTTATCTACCAACCACTTTCTTTATTGTGTGGAAGGATGAACAGCTGGGTTTTGCTGCGCGCCGACTGCCGTCGGGTCTCGAACCCGGGGCCGATGGATTCGTAGTCAGCGACGCTAACCACTACACCACCGAGGTGCATATATATATATATATATATATATATATATTTTTTTTTTTTTGTTTCAAAGTATGACCGCTCATGGCCACCAAAAGAAAGGTGGATAGCAGAGCGAACACAGGACGAAGACTATGAAACAGCTAACGGAAGTGAACAACAGACGGGGAGGAGGAGGGAAAAAAAAAAAAAAAAAAATCATAAAGTCACAACCGGTAAAGAAGTCGGGAGCAAAGGAGGAAGGAGAACAACCCGGTTACCGAAAAGTAGGGACCTTCCGATAGAATAGCGCCAAGCCTATCACAAGGCCCGACGCTCTCCAAAAAGGGAAAATACTCTGCGCGCAGCGCAGAGTAAAGCGGACACTCCACCAGCAGGTGGGCAACTGTGAGTAAGATGTTACAATCGGGACATCGGGGCACCCGATCCCCGGCCATCAAATAGCCATGGGTCAGGTGGGTGTGGCCAATACGGAGGCGGGCCAAAGCCACCTCCTTATGGCGCGACCGATGGAAGGAAGAGGCCCAACATCCCAATTTGGGTTTAATCTTGCAGAGTTTGTTATTTGTAGCGACATCCCAGCGACTCTGCCACCGGGAGCGCAAAAACCTACGGAAGCCAGGGATATAATCGGAAAAGGGGAGGGACACGGGTGAAACCTGTAGTCGGCACGCGGAACGGACAGCTCGATCGGCAGCCTCATTTCCAGCCACGTTAACACGTGCAGGAACCCAGCAAAATACCACCTCCTTGCCACCAGAAGCGACAAGGATATGGCACAGTAGCTGGATTCGTCGGACCAGTGGGTGGACAGGGTCAAAACACTCCAGGCCATCCAGGGCACTGCGGGAATCCGAATAGATGACAAACGACCCATCCGGATGCTCCCGCACCACTTCCAGAGCGCTCAGAATGGCATAGAGCTCCGCCGAGAAAACGGAAGCCTCATCAGGGAGACGGGTACATCGGGGAGCAAGGGCAAACGACTGGGGAACAGCCGCGGCCCCAACGCCCCCCGACGACCTCGAGCCATCCGTGAAGACCACAACACATGCAGAGTGACACACTGCATGCTGAAGGAACAGAGACCGAAGCAAGACAGAGTCAGAATCGGCCCTGCGAACGGGGCGCAACGCCCTACAGCACGCAACAGGGGTGCTCTCCCAAGGTGAAACACCCCTGAAAGACACCGGTATAACGGATGGAGGAGGAGTGCCCATACCATCGAGGAGGGAGGTCACCGTGTCGGTGAAATACCAACCCCCATCCCGGCAGAACGCCCTCTCAACCACATGGAACAGAGGAGAGGTGGGAAGACGGAGGATCCGGAGATAGTGCTTAGCAATGAGGAACGACCTCCGATCCTCCAAGGGAGGGATGTCGCACTCAACCTGCAGACTATCAACCGGAGAGGAGCGGAAGGCGCCAGATGACATGCGCAGTCCTCTAGAGAGGACCGGATCCAGTATCCGAAGGGCCGTGCGGGAGGCGGAGCCATACACCACACTCCCATAGTCTAATTTTGACTGTACCAGGGACACGTACAAACGGAGGAGTGTCCGCCTATCCGCGCCCCATGTAGTATGCGACAGATGTCCCAACAAATCCAGGGTACGTCTCGCGGACTCGCGCAGCCGGCGAAGGTGGGGAACCCAGCTCAAACGGCTGTCGAAAACCATACCCAAGAAGCGTACTGATGGAACGAGGGCCAGAGGCTGACCCCCGAGTGTAAGGTTAAAGGCCGGGATGGCGCCGGATCCCCGTCTCCTCGACGGAAGGAAGGCCACACACGAAGTCTTCGGGGAAGACAGCGTAAGGCCCACCGACGACGCCCAGCGTTCAACCCGATTGACCGCGAGTTGGACTTGCCTCTCCACGAGGGGGGGACTCGTCCCCGCGGCATAGACAGCCAGATCATCTGCGTAGATGGAACAGCGCACCGAGGGCGGAAGGGCTCCCGGTAGCGCAGACATAACCAGATTGAAGCAGGAGACGCTCAAAACACACCCCTGGGGCACCCCCTCCTCCTGAACATACAGGTCAGATAGGGCCGCCCCATTACGGACGCGGAAAGTGCGACGGCAGAGGAAGTTACGAAGAAACGTGGGCAAAAAGCCCACAAAACCAAGAGACTTCAAACGGTCCATGACAACTTCCCGACGGGTCGTGTCATAGGCCTTTTGGACGTCGAAAAAGACGGCCAGAACAAGATTCCGGCGGGAAAATGCCTCCCGGACATCATGGCCAAGGAGGAGAAGGGGGTCCAGAGTACCCCGAAATCGACGAAAGCCATACTGGGTCGGGGGGTATAACCCAAGCTACTCCAATGTAAAGGAAAGTCGGACGGCCACCATCTTTTCAAGGAGCTTGCATAAGCAGCTCGTCAAGGCAATAGGCTGATAGCCCGCAACCTCCGCCGGATCCTTCCCCGGCTTAGGTATCGGGACCATAATCGCCTCCCTCCAACGGGAAGGGAACGACCCCTCAACCCACACCCGGTTGAAAAGATCCAGCAAGAAGTGCAGGGCCATTGGGTGCAGATTCCAAATAAAGTCATACGGAATGTCATCAGGGCCAGGGGCGGAAGAACGACGGGTTGCCAAGGCAGCCCGAAGTTCCCGCATCGTAAAGAGATGGTTATAGGGCTCGTTCCCAGGGGGCGGGAACGTGACCTCCGATAAAGGACGACCCGCAGCTGAAGGCGAACGGGAAACCGCAGCAAAAGCACCGGCCAGCCGATCGGCCACAGCAGCAGGATCCGAAAGGAAGCCGTCTCCGTCCCGAAGGACAGGGCGACTAGCAGGGACCGGCTTCCCCTCGATACTACGTACCTTCCGCCACACAACAGCAGAAGGGGTAGATGAGGAAATGCCGGACACAAAAGCACGCCAAGAGACCCGACGGGCCAACTTGAGAGTCCGGCGGGCGAAAGCCTTCGCCCGCCGCATCTCAATCAAGTGGTCCGCGCGCCGGGTGCGGTGGAAGCGGCACGTTGCCCTCTTCCTCTCGCACACCGCCTGGTGACATGCTGGAGTCCACCACGGGACGCTACGCGTCCGCGGGTTACCGGAAGATCGAGGAATACAGTCCTCCGCGACGCTCATCACCACCCGCTCGAAAAACTCCAAGCTCTCATCCACAGAGCCAAAGCTCAATACCGAACGGACAATGACGTCGCGAGAAGGAGGGTCATGAGGAGGAATATAAATCGAGCAGGCAGTGTACTGGCGATCTAAAAATAGCCGCACAGCCACAGCCTGCAATGAAGTGCGAAGAGGCACACCTCGCGATGGTAACGAATGATGCACATAAATCGCCGCACCCCGCCGGCGTGTGTGCTCATCCGGGGTGCAAGGGAAACTAACATAGCCAGAGAGACGAGGGAGTCCCCGCGCAGCCAGGATAGTCTCCTGGAGACAAACACAGGAAGGCCGCTCGCTCTTCAGCAGGGAGGCAAGGTTCTCCCAATTAGCTAAAAGCCCCCTACAGTTCCAATGCAAAATGGAACTGTAAGGGGAAGTGGCATTATAAGAGGCAGAGAAAACAGAGAAATAGCCACGGACCAAGCTGAGCAGCAAACTCAACGGCCCGCAACCAGGGACGGAATCGGCTTCCCCGGCTCACCCTGAACGGGGGGGTAGGGGCCACCGACCCCGCAGCTGCTTCACCCGTAGTAAAACGAGAGGTGGAGAGTGGAACAGGGAGTTCAGAGGGGGGCTCCCCTGGGGGGGAGAGACGACGAGACGGGCCCAGCCGAAACCCCCGACTCCCCACCAAAGGGGGGACGGGGAGAACCAGATGTTCGAGGGCTCGTCAAACCAGACAAGCACTGACGGGGGGGGAGGAAAGGTCCACTACAGGTGGGAGAGGTAGATCCAGGAGAGAGACCCGACCACTCGCAGCAGGAGCCGAAGGGAAAGAGACTCCATGAAGAAGGGCCAGGCTCCTCTCGACCGGGTCCACCATGGGAACAGAGTCAGTAATCGAGGGTGTCATGGGGCGGTGTACCTCAACCGACACCCGGACACTGGTCGGGGCACCGGGAGGTGACGCCTCACCAGCCCTCCGTATAAGGGGGGGAGTCCAGAGCGGATCAGGAGCGGCGCGCCGCTTCCCCTCCGGTGAAGAAGGGGAAGCAGGGCGAGCAGCGGTCATGATCGGGTCTGGAGGACTCCGACTCCGACCACGACGACGCTTCCTCCTCCCCTTCGGGGCATCACCTTCCCCACCCGAGAGACGAGTAGGCAAGGATCCAGACCCCAAGGCTGGAGAGGGAGAAGAGGCACTTGTAGGCAGGGAATCAGATGGGATGTCTGAAAGTGAGGCAGAGGAACAAGAAGGACCCGCGGCGCCAGGAGGACCACCAACCCCCGGAACTTCCAGGGGAGGCACCACTCCGGTAGACGCCGGGGTAACACGGGAGGGGCCCGAGCACCCGCCAGGGCCAAGAGCCGCAGCATAGGACAACCCCCGCCGCTGCTCCCGGTCACGGACCCTATCGCGCGCCTCCCGCGCACTACGGAATTCGGTAGTCCTTAAGGACCGCACCTCGAATTCAAATTTGAAAACGGGGCAGTCCCGAGAAGAGGAAGGGTGGGCCCCCGAGCAGTTCGAGCACCGCGGGGGCTTCGTGCACGGGGTAGGGTGCGCAGGCCCACCGCAGCGGACACATAGCTTACCCTCACGGCGGCACGCAGAGCTAACATGACCGAACCTGTTGCAGCCAAAGCAGCGAACCGGGTCAGGCACATATGGTCGCACCGAAAACTCACACGACCGGCGATCACCCACGCCCCAGAACACCTGGGCCGGAGGCACAAGGAAGTCAAAGGTCAGGAGCAGACGAGCGGACGGGGTAAGAGCACCATCTCGGCGCGACGAAAAGCGGAAGACCTTCGTTACTCCCTGGGGGGCAAGATCCTCCTGCAATTCGCCAACCGGGATTGACAGCAGACGGGAAGCGAAAATGGTGCCCTGACAGCTATTCAGTTGCGGATGGGGAGTCACAGAAACTCTGCAACCCAAGACATCCTGCAACTGTAGAAGGGACTCAGTCACCTCCGAAGAACGGGACTTCAAAAGAAGAGACCCATCCTTCAGAGGGCGGATATCATAACGACAGGGAACCCCCACCGTCTTAAGGCGCTGAAACACCCGTTCCGAGTTGCCCGGAAGGGAGCCAGCGGAAGGGCGGAGAACAAGGAACCTGTCCACCGGACAGAAATTGACAGCCGGGACAGGTCCATGTGTAACGGTAACCGAGAGTGGGCGAGAGAACAAGGGCCGCGAAGACCCCGCCCTACGGCCACCACGAGTCAGGCCACGAGAGCCAGACGCCGCAGAGGACGAGAGGGGGCCATACGGCTTGAAGGTCAATCCAGCGGAGGCAGAGGCCGCTGAACGACCAGAAGTAGTAGTCTTATCCAAATCCAAGGGCGGACCAGAGTCGTCAACAGGAGGGGATTGAAGTTTAGAAATTGAACCCATAAACAATAGCTTTACAAAAAAGACAGCCTCGGACCCAAGGCAATGCACCATCCGCCGCTGCATCCTTCAAGGCGCAGGCCCAACGTCCCGGGTAGCCCGCCCCCGAACCTGACTGTCGTTTTAAAAACAGCAGATTGGCACTACGGAGATTTGTCCGTTAAGGGCCAAGCAAAGACCCAATCCAGACGCAGCAGCGGTCCGGGCGCCCGTACCGTCCCCAGAGCACGGCTCAGCCACGGAGCGATGCCCCCCGGCGGGTGGACCCGATGACCCCAAGACTGCAAAATACAAAGAGAGAGGGGGGGATACTACAATTAACAAAGGCACAAGACCGAGTCAAGACAAAAGAAATTCCGGGAGAGACGGAAAAAAAAAAGGGGGGAGCAAAAAGAAAGAAAAAAAAAAAACGCAACTAGGTAACTCTTCGCCCACACCCCGCGAGGATTTGAGGAAACCCCAACAACCCACGAGGTGTACGAGCCCCCTCGGCCCGGCAAGCCGGAGTACCTAATCGAGGGGGATATATATATATATATATATATATATATATATATACACCGATTGTGTTGTTCGATTTCAGGAACACTAGTTTTTCAAAATTGGCATCTGATAGTCCTCCTCGTTTGGAGGAGCTAACACCTAATTAACAGCTAATAAATGATACTAGTCAAATGATCAGTTTGAAAGTAACGAGTAGCGAGTAACGATTGAAATAGCTCTAAAAAGTAGTGCCGTTACCATTTTCGTTACAACATTTCAGAACTAACGGCGTTACCGCTACAGCTACTAAAAAGTAACATCGTTACGTAACGGCGTTACTAGTAACGCCGTTACTCCGAACACTGTCCATATGTATATTTATTGCATATCGCTCGCGTCTTCTTTCCAAGAAGTAGTTTTTTTTTCAGTTTTTGCAAATAACGTAAATTGCCATTCGCTTTTCTACACATTGTATTTATATGAGTACATTCTTAAAAAGACTTGTGTTTATCAACGATGATACCTACATTTTTGACTGATTTAGAAATCCATATATCATAAGTATCAAATTTTATTTGAATTTATTTGCTTTATTTATTTATTTATTTTCAAACCTATATTGTCATAATGTCATTTCAGATTAGATAACCCTGTTTTTATCCTTACTATTATTTCATGTACTTCATTCAGTTTGCTTCGGTAAAGAAACCGAGTACTGTGTGCATTCATGACAGCTGTACATCCGACCATTCGTAAACTTTACTTCGACACAGCGCTTCCATATTTTCTTCTGGTGGTTTAATAACTGTGACAGGCATGATCTTCCAGTCCCCTATCTATGTTGATTCGGTCTGAATAATTGTTTTCTTGTAGGTAATAAGCAATTTTGTCTCTAATTAGCCGTTTAAAGCGCTTTATAAGGTGGAAGGTGAGTGCTACTGGGCGATAATTCAGCATTGCTCCGTTATCTCCGTTAAATTTGGTAAAAATGCTCTTTTTTAAATTTCATTTAATATATTTAGTCTTTAGGGAAGTAATGAGTGTAATATTAATTGGTTTAAAAACCCTTATTTTTTATAATAAATTATCGTGCAGATGAGTTTTCTATAGAGTGAGGAAGAATTATAAAGGATTTTTTCGTAATGTTTTCAAATGAGAGTTGTAATTTTAAATAATGTAGTGGTTGAAGGCAGAATTGGAAGAACTGGTGTGAATAACCCTTGCGGGTTGAAAGCACCTACCTTACACTAAACAAACCAAATCAATTGGAAGAACCACAGAGTTGAGGACATCTCGTCTTGCGATACGGAGTCCTTGTGAAGAATGATAAAAGTTAGCTGGTAATTTGATTCCAGCATTTATTATTACTGGTCTTTATGCGTTTATACAAATTAGACTGGCAATTGTTTCGTCTTAAAGGAATTTAGTTTTTAATATAGTTTAAAAATTTCTGAAATTATTTTTGCATTTTTTACCTCATTTTATTATTATTGCTACTAATGGCGTTATTATTATTGTTTCTCGATTGTTACGTTGGTCACTGTTCCAGTTTAATCGAACTTTGGAGAAGGGAGTAGTTACGGACTGAGTGATATATTAATTCATACGTTAGTTTTAGTTTATTTTGAAGTTATACGGGTCTGAGTTCCAGTTTTTATAAAAGTTAAGAGATTTTTAATTCAAGTTTATTAACACCAAACATAACTTATCAAAAAAAAAAAAATCGGGTATTAAGACGGGGTAGAAAGGTTTTGAGTCATAGATACACCTTGTATCATCCCGTAAGAGTAAGTATAGTGGCTTCGCTATACACGCTTGTTTACATTTCTTCAGAAACTTGGCAATCTGTGTGTGACCTTGGTACTAAATTTTCTCATATATACAGTATATTACACATTTGTGTGTGTTTAACTCGTATGAGGTAGAATCCTTAAATGGTGATTAATCCTTAATCCTTAAACTGTGTTTTCGCATATGTAATTAATAATTACTTAATAATAATAATAAACCACTACAATAATTACATGTAAATGTAATCTAATTAAATGGCATCATGCATGATAGGTTTAGCTATATAGGATTTATGGGCTATTGTTATGTGCCTACCTCCGCATTTCATTAATGAAACCTAAGATAAACTGAAACTCAAAATTTCGTGCTAAGGAGACTTGAAATTTTTAAAGTTTTGTGCTACAATTTCACTAGTGTCGTTGTGAAGCGTATTCAGGATATTCTTCTTCTATACCTGATCTTAATTCTTCCAAAATTTTGTCTTAGTTTAAGAAAGAAGAATTTAGTAAAGTATGATAGATAAAGAGAAAAAATATCATACCTTAAATCGGGTGACTTCGGACAAAATCTGAGTAAAAGGTTTTACTATTAAATAACTCCTAAATGAAATAAATAAACAAAACTCTGCTTGCATCAGATAATGCCCCTCCTATTTCTTATTCTTGACGGTACATTCCTTCATATCCAATCTTCGTTAAAGAAAATCTCTATTCTTTTTCGGATAAGACCCTAATACTGCTTATTGCTCAGGTTTTGTATTTTTTTTTTAATAACTTGTCCGTATTCGTAATATAATATAGAAATGCATAATATGATACACTGGAGGAAGTTAATGAGGAGCCCAGTAAAACTTAATTAAGAGCCCAGTTAAGCCTAAAGTTTAAAGGCCAAATTCAATACAATAGTCCAATTTTAATTATTTTGTTAAAATTATTGTAACAACAAAAATTGTAATATTTTTGTTGGTTATAAATAATTTTATAAATAAAGAATTATTCAGTTATTCAACTATTCAAAATTAAATTTATAATAATGAAAATACCACCATTTTGGCAGCTCTTTACTTTGGTGTAAAGGAATGAAGCCGAAAATGGAATAGGCCAAATTCATTTTCTCTATTTGTAAATCTAATAAGAAAATAATATTAAATGTACATTAGGATGAAAGGAAAAGCATATTATGTTTTTGCTTTCATCCTAATGTACTACAGTTGCCCGCATATGTAATGTTCCTCGCCTCAGAGGCGACTCCGTACATGTGGCAAGGCCGCAGCGATAATCAAGGTACCCCAACTGGGGGAAGGTGGGGGTGGAGGGAGAACAACCGAGTCCAACAACATATAACATTGACATACAGGTAAGGCGCCGTTCAAAAATTACAGAAACGCTATTTTTGCTAAAACCTGACACCCACACCCACACCCACCCCACCCTGTAATGTGGGGTGTGGGTGGGGAAGTGTTACATAACATCTTAGGGGTGCCTGGTCTAGCGTTATAGAACGTTCCTGGGGGATCTGGGGTGTCAAGTTTTAGCAAAAATAGCGTTACGTAATTTTTGAACGGCCACAAATTATAATGTAATGTCTGTGTTCATAAAGATAAACGATTAATATGATCGTGAACAGCGTTGAACGCCATGTTTACTAGTCTTATACAGCAATAAGGTTCCATTATGATTACTGCAAGTCTACATGAACAGATCCCACAATACAACATTTTATATACAGTGAATTTGAACCAAAAAGAGACATTACGCGATTTGATTAATAGTATCATAGTTTAGTCGCGATTTGATTAATAGTAGTCAGCATGGGTTTCGACGCCATAGATCTTGTTTAACTAATTTGTTAGAGTTTTATAACGAAATAGTGCGCGAATACGATAGGCATAGAGCGGCTGACGTTATTTATTTAGATTTTAAAAAAGCGTTCGATACAGTTCCGCGTAGAAGATTAATTGCGAAGGTTAAAACGCACGTATACGCGGTCAGGTAGCTAACTGGTTAGAGGAATGGTTTCGTGCCAGGAAACAGAGGGTCGTTGTTAATAGTAGGGAATCGGGGTGGTTGGATGTAGGTAGCGGTGTCCCTCAGGGCTTAGTGTTAGGCCCATTGCTATTCATAATCTACATTAACAACATAGATGTAGCCTTGACCAGTAACGTGTCAAAATTCGTGGACGATACTAAAATAGGCGGTAAAGTTCTTAACGTGGACGATAGAAATAGGCTCCAAGACGATGTAAATAGAATTATGGAGTGGACGGATAAGTGGCAGATGCAATTTAACGTAGACAAATGTAAAGTTTTGCATATAGGTTCTTGTAACAACAATTACACGTACACGATGGATAATAGACAGTTAGCGAGCGTTGAAGAGGAAGTAGATTTAGGCGTACGCGTATCTAAGGATTTAAAAGTTAGGAACCAGTGCCTGGAGTCTTGCGCAAAAGCTAATAGGATGTTAGGCTTCATAGCGCGTAATTTCGAATTTAAATCGAAGAATATTATGTTGCCCCTTTACAAGTCCCTAGTGAAGCCTCACTTAGAATATGCCGTTCAGTTTTGGTGCCCGTATTTGTGTGAGGATATTGATAGGTTAGAAAGGGTTCAGCGACGCGCCACAAAACTAATTCCGTCACTACGCAACAAGCCTTACGAAGATAGAATTAAAGAGTTAGACTTGCATTCACTCGAAACTAGGAGATTGAGGGGGGAGCTTAATGAAGTTTTCAAAATCGTTAATAAAATCGATAACGTAAATTTTGACAAATTGTTCATTTTCGATAATAACAATACTCGTAATAACGGATTTAAATTACGTGGCAGACGTTTCATTACTAACATCGCTAAAAACGTTTTTACGTTTAAAGTAATTGATGAACAGAATAATCTTCCCGCGTCCGTCGTGAACGCTACCAGCGTTAATATGCTTAAAAACCGTTTAGATAGGCATTTTAAAAATATTAACGTCGTTTAAAATAATAAAACAATTTGCAACAGGAGCTCTGGGGGTAATGGTCGAGGTTTGAGTATGTTGAGTAATGCCAGCTTGTGACATGCCAGCGTGTGATATGCCAGCAACAAAATTATATTGAAAAAAAAATTAGACTAACACGAACTTAGTTGTAGCTCGTAGCGTAAACTAACCCACTTTTCGTTATACTCTTCATACTTTTTTTTCTCTCTTTTCTTATCCTCTCTTACTTGCGTGTCTGTAGTTTGCATGGTATGACAGTGTTTGAGTTAAGACTGTGTTGCATGGTTTGTAAGCGCTCTTATTTTACTTCTTTTCATCTTTCACCCCTTTCCTATTCTCTTCGACTATTTTTCCGACTTGTCGGCAGTGGCCGGCGGATGATGATGGTGAGTCTTTCTCTCTCTTTTTCTGAATGAATGTTAACCCACGAATGATAGGTTTACTTAACCCCTTATTCTCTTCTTTTAACCCCCTACTCTCTTCTTTCTCTCGGGCTAACCTTAGAGTGGATCTTAGGGTCTTTATCAGCCTTAGCTTCTGTAGATCTATAGATCCTCCACACTCCCTCATTCCCATTCCCCACCCACCAGTCTCGCGTATATTAAATCATTATGTAACAATACTAATAAAGCTGTTTGTAGAGTCCGTGTGCAGCTTTAAACCTTTACTAACTTACGAATCTACACGATTATATATATATATATATATATATATATATATATATATATATATATATATATATATATATATATATATATTGACATTGAGCGAGAAAAAGATTGAGCTAGTGTGAGAGAGAGCGAGGTAGAGGGGGAGAGAGAGTTAGTGGGAAATGGCTTATCGATTGTTACACAAAGAACTTGTTAACAGTTTCGATCTGAATAACAGTAACTGATTATCAAAATCACATAAGAATAATCCACGGTTATACTAGCATAAATATATTTATATACACTTATAAATTCATACAATATTATACTAATGTTTGTGAAATGACGTTGATGGGCCAAACCGTGGTGTTGACATGGTTACGTGCTGTCGCCGCCCAGGAGAGACTACATATGGGCGTGTCAGTGGAAACCGTAAGGTGACGGTTGCATGAAGCAGGATATCACCACCGGTTTGTGGCTGATGCCCAGGGCCGCCGAGAACTGCCACGGGCCCCGGGGAAGGATTGGTATATGGGCCCCCCTGTTTACTCAGTATTTTATTATGAATGTTTTTTGTGTACATAACAAGCAAACTGATTATATGTCTAAGTCACTATTCAAAACATACAGTATGAATAAACAACTCAGAAGAAAATGACCATTTTATTTTTCGAATCAATTATATTAATTCTATCACCATACAATTTACAAATGCAGTACCAGTCCATGCAGGCAAGATATTTGTTTACTGCAAGATTTTCATAATTAGAAGTGTACTTTCTTTGCCTTCTCTCTAGCAAAGTGGTAAATGATTCTGATGAACTTTAAAGTACAGGCTAACTGGCTTTCAATTACAATGGTTCCCAGATCTGTCAGTCGGTCCTGGCCATTGGTGGACCGCAGATAATATGTTATCTGTTTCAATTTGACTATTATGATAATCTCTATAAAATGTATGTTCATTAATTATATTTCCTCTCTGTTATTTAATCCATTGCTTTATTAATATTTTTAGATTTTATCCCCCCTCTTTCCGGGCCCCGGTGATTTAACCCGGCTTTCCCGGCCTCTCGGCGGCCCTGCTGATGCCTCTTATATTAATAGTGTTTTTCAACGTAAATGAATCTCTCGGTAAGATAGATTTGAAGCTCTCCACACTGAAACCTACTCATGCTAAATGGATTGTCTCTGCATCGGATAACCTATACAAAATGAGGGAGACCATTCGGAAGGGTTGGGAAATTAGCGGCATTCATAACATTCTTGTTATACAGTAATAATACAGCATAATTTAAAATGTTTTTAACTGCTTTTACTTTACAATGTTTTATTACAATACTGTATACTGAATTTACTTTTCAAATAAAGTATTTTAATGATCTAAGTTTTATTTTCTTACTATCTTCCAAAGATTAGGTTAAATTGTCAAATTTTCGCCTGCTGGATATTTTCGCGTAAAAAATTTCCTGCAGGCGAACATTTTGTATTCACTAATATATAAAAAGTTCTGTTGTAAGAGCTGTTCATATATATATATATATATATTCAGTAATCATAATGGAACCTTATTACTGTATAAGACTAGGGAGCAATCCAAGAATAAGCACCCCAAAGTCCCCAATCCAAGAAAAAGCACCCCAGTTAAACCCCAATCCAAGAAACAGCACTCCAATTCGACTCTACGCCCTTGATGAATGGTTAGGCTAAGTCGTGATATTTTCGTTAAAACTAACGAAAATATCATGACTTAACCTAACCAATCGTCAAGAGCGTACATTTGACCTAACCGGGCATTCAAATGACCTAACCTGGAATTCAAATGACCGGGGGCAACTCGCAAGTAGATAGATCACAGCACTGCATTATCATATGCTCACACTACAACAATAATATTCAGACTAAACTAGGTCTAAACAGGTGTTAGAAAATCTAGAAGAGGAAGAGCCATTGTTGTCAGACTTGCATTTTATAAAATTAAGAATTAAGGATTTTAACATATAAAATTTTTAAAAATATATTTTAATGCAATTAAAAAAAACATAATTAAAATAAAAATATTGAAATAAGATTGTATACTTAATTTATAGTTTATACTTACAAATTTTAGAGCAATCCAAGAATAAGCACCCTCGTTCGACCCCAATCCAAGAAAAAGCACCCTAAAATGATTTGGGGTGCTTATTCTTGGATTGCTCCAAGACTAGTAAACTACATGGAGTTCAACGCTGTTCACGATCATATTAATTGTTTACATTATAATTACCCTAATGTCAATGACTGCACAGTCAATCGTCCTTTAGATATACAGTATGTCTGTCTTTACAGGAGACGTCAACCTTCAAGTATGAAAATCCGTGACATTTCTCAATGTGGCTGATTTTGATAACTGGAAACATAAGGGAGTTTGAGACATTCTTCCCCGATTTAATTTATTATTATTATTATTATCATTATCATTATTATTATTAATAATATAATATTAATAATAATAATAATAATGAGACCATGAGACTGTGAGATAGACTTAAAATCCGTGAGACTCACGGAAAGTCCATGAAAGTTGATATATAACACTGTTATATGTTGTTGGACTCGGTTGTCTCCCCTCCACCCAACCTTCCTTCAATTGGGGTACCTTGACTAACACTGCGGCGTCGCCACATGTACGGAGTCGCCTGTGAGGCGAGGAACATTACATATGCGGGCAACTGTACATTTAATGTAATGATATTAATATTGTGGGCGAAAATTAACACCATGACAGAACAACATGCAGACCACAACTAATAGTAGTAATAATAATAATAATAATAATAATTATAATAATAATAATAGTAAATGCTCCCGAAACCAAACTAATTCAATTCTGTAAAAACTAAAAAGGTGCTTCACTGAAGCTACTTTTAAAAGTTTAATTTCTTTTGAAGTGAGATGTAAATGCATTTTTCTACCTCTTTAAATGTTACCGAAAATGCTCATGAAAAGAAAGGATCGCCTGAAGATCAGAATCCCCAGCCTTCATCTTCAGGTGATCCAGAAGAAATATTTTCATTAAATTATGATTTATGTTTATTATTAATAAAAAAAACCTAAGGTTTATTTATCCAAAGGTTTAAACCACATTTTCAGCTTAATTTCTCTAATGCAATACATGAAATTTTTACAATTTAAATTTAAACTAATATTCTCTCTCTCTCTCTCTCTCTCTCTCTCTCTCTCTCTCTCTCTCTCTCTTTCTCGCTCTCTCGCACTCTCTCTCTCCCCTATGTTGAAAAGGGAAATGAGAACTTTGCATGCAATTGCAAGCTGATGTAATGTCCGTGGGTCACTTCCCCTTTGGAATACTGCAGTAATCCAGATAAATAAATGCTTTTATATTCGTTTATACTTTTGTCTACCGAAAATTATTTCCTAAATATTTTTTTCAGTGAATTAAGAAGAAAAAGAAAGAAAATGTCTAAAATTGGGATACAATTTATTTGATTATAACAACAAAATACACTAAAATGAGAAGTTTTCCCATTTATAAAACCACCTTACGAATTTGGAACCTTTTTTTAATTTTTTTTTTTAAACACCGTAACCCTCTTCATTCGTAAATATGAAAAATAAAAGTAAATATTTTATAAAGGAAAAACTCCCTAAGAATTTTTAACATTTCTGTAATGTTTAGAAGCGTAAAATAAGTTTTCGTTTAATTCATGTTTTCATTCGAATTCTTGTCAAAGCCTTTTTAAACCTATTTCTTTTTGGAATATTTTCATTTAAATTGAAGGGCGGGGCAGAAACATACTTTTTTATACCTTAGTTCAGAAGACGCTAAAGTTTTAAAAGCAGTCTCACTCGAGTACTTTCTTAGTTTCTGAAGTATTGTTTTTGTTTCTCGAGCATTTTCTTTAATAATAATAAAATGTTATTATTAGTATTATTAGTATTAGTAGTATTAGTTGTAGTAGTAGTAATATTATTTGTGGATTGCATCGTGTGTTATCATAATATAGCAGAAGCAAGCCAGGTCGAGGGTTCGCATCCTAATAACGTTGGTAGCAATAATAATAATACTGAATAATAGTAATACAATGAGCTGCGTCAGTTAGTGTGAATGCTGTGCCAGTATTTGGCCCTCCTCACTGATTATTACTGATTACTATTTCGGAAGGAAATTTACGCAGTAACTTCAATGTAGATTAGAATGAAAGGAAACTCCTATTCTCTTATTAGAATTGCTAAATAAATCAAATGAATTTGGCAGATTTGCAGTTTAGGTTTCGTGCTTTTGTATCGAATGAAAGGGCTACCAACTGTACTCTTTTGGGTTTCATTGATATTTTCATTAATAATTAATTTATAAATTTTCTTTTTTCTATTGTATTATGCCTTTCTATATTATATAATGTAATGAAGAAAGTGGGTTTTTATATATTATTATCGGTATTTTTTACTTCTTTACTCTTATTTATTCTCAGTTGTTACTTTACTGCATCTACTTCTAATTGTACTGATTCTAAATTCCATTACTCTATATGGTAGCTGACCGGCTTAGGGACGCTCACAGTGACAGATTGAAACGGCATGTTTCCTTCTTTTCAATCATTTTTTTAATTAATCTTAAGACATAATTGAGGGAAGGCGAGTATACTCGTACTGTAGGTCTACGCTTAGCACACACACACACACACACACACACACACACACACACATTTAACTAATTATTTTAAATAGAATTCTAAATACACTATACGCACACGTGTTAACTAGCCACCAGCCAGTAAAAACATGTCTGTGTGTGCCTCAGTCTCTCTTAAAAGTCGTGTAAAATATTTTTTTCTGATGAGCTGTCTCTTCGTTTCAAACGCAAAGTAAAAATTTCAGTAATCATACTTTACATTCAATAACAACAGTAAAAGAACACTTGTTTCCATTAATAACCGTAATAAACTTGTTTACATGAATCATTATAATAAACATACTAAATGCCATTTCTTACAATAACTGTTAATTCAGTAAAAATAATTCCTTAAGAAAAAAAATTAGCAATAACAGTATTCAAATTTTATCCAAAAAGCTAAAAAAACCAAAAAAAACCCTCAAAATATCATGTTTTCTGTACTGTTCTCCGAAGTAATAAAAAAGTGGCAATACATTTTTGTGGGTTTAATACTGTATAATGTATATGGTTTTGTTGAAAAGTAACTATTGTATAAATTTCTCCATCAACTTTAGCTTCTATGTTATTGTTTCCGTATGCAATATTTTTGAGTAATTTTCTTTTGCTGTATTATAATTCTATTTCAGCTTAAACTTGCGTATACTTATATTTTTTTTGCAACAGCGGCTTTTGTGGTTCGGAACCCACGTAAAATTGTAGATCCCCTCCGCCACCACGGAGGACATGCGCAATACACAATTACAAACACGGTTGGTAGATCAGCCATGAGTAGATCCTAGGGTCTTTGTTGGTCTGAAACATTATAACATCGTAACATTATAACAAACCGACAATATAATCTTTGAAAAACGTTGTTGCTACGTTTGACTAAAGCTTATGTTTATTACGCGTGATTTTTTATGGTGAAAAGTGTTATGAATCTAAATGATTTAAGGATCAATGTTTTGGTGCATAAAATATTTTTATAACACTCCACACAAATAATTCATACATTAAATACATTGATTTACCCCGAAAATTTTCACTTTTGGAGTTGAAAAATGGGAGTTAAAGTTATAGGGGTTTGGGAGTGAGAAACAAAATGTAACTATATGGTATACGAAAAATCTTTGGTCATTAATAAAAGCAAAACGTGCTAGCAATCATATTTCTAGCTTTATTTCAACGACATAATACATGAAAATATGGGAATATAAATTTTATCCTATGCTCCCTTCTTCCCTTTCCGAGTTATTTTTAGTACCAGTCATTTGGAGGGAGTTGAGAATGGGGAGACTGCTTATTGACATTTTCATTTTGTACCTTTTTTTTATAGAAAGTTAACGTTACTGATACTAAATCATAAAAAAATGGCGAAAGATAAGATATGCCTTCCTCAATTATAACTTTTTGAAACTCATTATTTTTTTTAATAGGTTTCTATCTGGTAAATTACTTTTTGCAGCTGCACAGTCACTATTGCAATCCCACACGCAACGAACACAGACCTTCAGTGAATTAAGTATTGCAAAGTAACAATTCAAAAACAACATAAACAAACATATTTTCAGCAAATATGTGCCCTACTTCATAACAGTATACTGGATAACCGTACAAACAATAATGTAATCACGTGTTCCACTTGAGGATTTTTTTTTTTTTTTTTTTTTTTAAGAAAGAACAACACACCAGATCTTTCCACTGAAATGTGTACTCAACACGAATCATTTTTATTGTTCAGCGTTATTGCATACAGCTCAGTTCCATTAACTGCGATTGTATGCAATTGTGAAGTCTTATCCTGCACAGCTCAACTATATTATATGTTGTAATTGCACGTTACTCATTTTAGTTTAGTTTTGCTTTATTTTTTGTGAAGTTTACTTAATTAAGATTTAACTGTAATTATTAACTTCAGAAAGTAATGCTTACTTCATCTTTTATAACTGTTTAAAATCAGATAAGTTTAATTTAGCCTAGACCTATATAAAATAAAAATATATTGTGCCAATTCTAGAATTTTTGTTTGTATATTTTTGTTTCTTTGTTTTAGACTGTAAATGACCTTAGGTTTTAACTCAAGCTGTAAAAACCTATATACATTATATATGCAGCTGACAGAGATAAGTCGTTAACTCCGAATATGTAATTAACAAGCAATATCAATAATAATATTAATAAAGATATTCATAGGCTTTGGATCTCTTCGCTGTAAACCGCAGGCACTAATTTTAATCCGAGTAATCACTCCTCCTCTTTACTCCCGATTCATAAAGGAATTGTGAATACAAAGAGAATGAGTTAAACGGTAATTTCAACCTCGTAATGTGTCTAAAATACCCTATGAACTTGGTCTGTTTAATTGTTTAATACTGTACAATGATGCATGCAATATATACCTTTCCTTTCAACCTTTCAAATGTACCGTGCAATGATTCCTCATTTCACGAAGGTCAAGCTTGTCGCCCCTCCTCTCGAGTTGGCCTGGTGAAGTAGTGAGTTGGTTTCTTGTATTCTCCACCTTACATAGCCAGGTACGCCTAGCTCATCGGGGATTGTTCTGAGCCAAGCGTCTAATCTTTTTTTGAAGATGTCCACCGCAACACTACTCATGTTCCTTAGATCTTTGGGCAGCTGATTAAACAGTTTTGGTCCTCTCACAACAAAACTATTTTCTTTAAGGGCTAACGATGTTCCCTGTCTAGCCTTTAATTTTGGAACACGACACATTCTTTCTTTTCTACTTTCCACCATTGTTTTGGGAGTTACAGGGTTCAGAGTAAAATTAGGGACTAGTTTCTCCATTATTTTCCAAGTGTAAATAATGGTGTATCTCTCTCTTCTCCTTTCCAGTGAATATAGGTTTAGTTCGCGTAACCTTTCCCAGTAATTTAGTTCTTTGTACCCATTGATCTTGGCTGTGAAGTTTCTCTGAATCCCTTCTAGCTGTCTAATGTCGTATTTTTTATATGGGCATGTTAGGACCGAGCAGTATTTCAATTTGGGTATTATTAGTGTTTTCAGTAGAGATATCATTATATTCCTATCCCTTCGTTTAAAGGTTCTCAGTATCTGCCCAGTTATTCTCTTTGCTCTGTTTACTGCTATCTTATTTTGTGTTTCAAATTTCGCATCATCAGTCATTACAACCCCTAAATCTTTTGCTTTTGAATTTCTCTGAATTTCCTGTCCAATTGGGGTACTGTATAATATTCCATGGCTTTTAGGTCCTCTCTCTTTCCGTACCATAACAGCTGAAATTTCTCAGTGTTAAACTTCATATTGTTGTCTTCCGTCCACTTGTAGATTCTGTTCATGCCTGTTTGTAGAGATCCTATATCTTCTGGGTTTCTTATTTTTCTACTGATCTTTGTGTCATCCGCAAAGAATGTTACTGTGCTGTCTCTGGTAACGTCCTGATCTATGTCAGTGAGCATGATTATGAAGAGTATTGGAGCTAATACTGTTCCTTGTGGCACTGAGCTGAGGACCTTTGATTCTGATAAAGATATTCCTTGTACTGTAACGACTTGCCGGAGCTCACTAAGGAAATTATATATCCATTTCCCTACTTTTCCTGTTATTCCCATATATTTCAGTTTATGTATTATGATTCCATGGTCACACTTGTCGAACGCTTTGGCAAAGTCTGTGTATATTATCATAGTTTTCATTACTTCCCATTGCATCAATAATGTTATTGTAGTGTTCCATTAGTTGTGATAGGCATGATCTGCCTGACCGAAATCCCATGTTGGTTATCATTGAATTTTTCCTGAATTTCCAAAAAGTCATAGATTTTCTGTCTAACTATTCTTTCAAATATTTTAGTGAGATGAGATGCAAGCGACACTGGCCTATACCATAGTTTTTGACCTCGGATCGATCTCCTCCTTTATATATTGGGACTATGTTCGCGCTCTTCAGGATGCCCGGTATTTCTCCCGTGTCTAGTGATCGTCTCCATATCCAATATAGGGGCTCAGCGATTGCATTCTTGCAGTTTTTGATCAGTGTGGCATTCCATTTATCCGGTCCTGCCGCTGAGTGTGTTTTTAGTTTCTCTATGGCTTGTGTAATATCATCCGTCGTAAAGTCGAAGTCCGTTATACTTTCCCTTTGTAGTTCTTCTTCAAAGAACGCGTTTCTATCGCGTATCAATTTGTCAGTTTTTGGGATACTGAAAGATGATTCGTACTGACTCTTAATATTTCAGATACTTCTGTTAGATCATCAGATAAAGCACTGTCTTCGTTTTTCAAAGGGCCGATAGTTGCATGGGATTTCGACTTCCTTTTTGCAAAATTATAGAAGTACTTTGAGTTAACCTTTATCGCTTCTATAGCGTCGTCTTCTTTTTCTGTATGCTTCTCAGTTAGTTCCTGCATGACGCAATCAATACTCTACAGTTTATCATTTATATATATATATATATATATATATATATATATATATAAGCAAACAACCACAGGGAAAAGGAAACACAAAGTCCGAGCGCTTTCGTGATATATTCACATTATCAAGGAGGAACAGAAAATAGACGGAGATTACAAAGTAAATGAGTTAAATAGACAAGCAAAAAATTCACAATCGGCACCTCAAATTAAAGGCCTTAAAGCCCTCCAAAGATTATTCAATTGATAACATAATCTGTAGGCAGCTAAATTACTAAATATAAAAAAAGAAGTATACTGTATAGAAGAAATTAGACCAAAAAGAAAAAAAAAACAATACAGAGAACAAAAATTATTATAATGGTTATTAACACTAATATTTAATTAAAACAGGCTTAATTGGCAAGAATTTAATGAAAAACAAATAGATAACGTAGATAACAAATAGATAACATAATCTGTAGGCTGCTAAATTACTATACAAATGAAATTAGACAAACACCAGTACAGAAAACAAAATTATTATAATGGTTATTAACACTAATATTTAATTGAAGTAGGAAATTAAGAGGCCCGAAATTAATGAAAACAAAGGGAAAGTTGCCATCGTCTTACAGATTATTACAAAATTTCTACAAACAGTCTGGAAAAAAAATTGTTTTCCCAAAAGCAACCCAGTTCAAAAGTCCAATAAACCCCCCAGCAACCAAAGATTATACACGAAAGAAATATTACAATTAAAATAGACACATAAGAATGTTAACAGTTCTTAAATAATATTTATTTATTTAACCAAGGCAAACCATTAAGGAGCAAGAATGCAGTTAAGAAAACAGTAGGCCCTTCGCCAGCTTTTTGACAATGCACGAATCTAATTTGTACAACCCAGGGCTAATATTAAGGACCAAATCCATTATTCTTAATCACACTTGATTCCAATATATTTCTGCTAACAATAGATTTACTAAACCTTAATTTGGAAGCATTTTTCCAATCAATGGGATGATTAGTATCTCTTACGTGAATGAAAATGGCGTTAGATTCCTGGCCACTTCTTATACTGTATTGATGCTGTTTAATACGTAACTCAAGGGTCTTACCAGTTTGGCCAATGTAAAATTTATTACATATTGTGCAAGGGATTTTATATACACAACCATGTTCACTTAAAGGGGAGTTCTTAATCAATGAATTCTTAATTACATCTAAATTTTTGAATGCAATATTTACGTTAAAAGTCCTCAGCAGATTCGGCAGATCAAGGAAATTTTTACATTGGCCAAACTGGTAAGACCCTTGAGTTACGTATTAAACAGCATCAAACAGTATAAGAAGTGGCCAGGAATCTAACGCCATTTTCATTCACGTAAGAGATACTAATCATCCCATTGATTGGAAAAATGCTTCCAAATTAAGGTTTAGTAAATCTATTGTTAGCAGAAATATATTGGAATCAAGTGTGATTAAGAATAATGCGGATTTGGTCCTTAATATTAGCCCTGGGTTGTACAAATTAGATTCGTCATTGTCAAAAAGCTGGCGAAGGGCCTACTGTTTTCTTAACTGCATTCTTGCTCCTTAATGGTTTGCCTTGGTTAAATAAATAAATATTATTGTAAGAACTGTTAACATTCTTATGTGTCTATTTTAATTGTAATATTTCTTTCGTGTATAATCTTTGTTGCTGGGGGTTTTTGGACTTTTGAACTGGGTTGCTTTTGGGAAAACAATTTTTTTCCAGACTGTTTGTAGAAATTTTGTAATAATCTGTAAGACGATGGCAACTTTCCCTTTGTTTTCATTAATTTCGGGCCTCTTAATTTCCTACTTCAATTAAATATTAGTGTTAATAACCATTATAATAATTTTTGTTTTCTGTACTGGTGTTTTGTCTAATTTCATTTGTATAGTAATTTAGCAGCCTACAGATTATGTTATCTATTTGTTATCTACGTTATCTACTTGTTTTTCATTAAATTCTTGCCAATTAATTGCCTGTTTTAATTAAATATTAGTGTTAATAACCATTATAATAATTTTTGTTCTCTGTATTGTTTTTTTTTTTTTGTCTAATTTCATCTATACAGTATACTTCTTTTTTTATATTTAGTAATTTAGCTGCCTACAGATTATGTTATCAATTGAAATAATCTTTGGAGGGCTTTAAGGCCTTTAATTTGAGGTGCCGATTGTGAATTTTTTGCTTGTCTATTTAACTCATTTACTTTGTAATCTCCGTCTATTTTCTGTTCCTCCTTGATAATGTGAATATATCACGAAAGCGCTCGGACTTTGTGTTTCCTTTTCCCTGTGGTTGTTTGCTTATTAATAAGGTCACGTGTTATTTTGTGATTTTAGTGCAAATATATATATATATATATATATATATGTTACGCCCAAACATCGAAATCGCTCAGTGAGCGAAAAAAAACAGCCACAACGCGTTGTGGATGCACCTAAGTGACCACACACCGATGTTAGATATTTTTTCGCTTCATGGCCGTTCTCAAACAACCGCAACGCGTTGTGGACGATTCGGATATAACCACAACGCGTTGTGGACGATTTGAAACGACCACACACCGATGTCTTTCATCAAACTCTATTTAAACACGACGTATATTGAAATGATATAAACACGACGTATATTTATCGATGTATTCACCGATTAAAAAGCAAAGTTAAGAAGATATGCTAGAAAAAAGATAAAGTCCTTTAAAAAATGATTATCAATAATTTTCCCGTAGGTTTCAATTAATTTTAAACAACTTTAGAATGAGACGTAAATGTAAAAATTAACCAACTGGTTAGGTTAATTGAATGCCCAGTTAGGTCAAGTAAGTGCCCGGTTAGGTCAACTGAGTGCCCGGTTAGGTTAACTGAATGCCCAGTTAGGTTAATTGTAAGCCCTTGACGATTGGCTAGGTTAAGCCGTGATATTTTCATTAGTTTTAACGAAAATATCACGACTTAACCTAACCAATCGTCAAGGGCGTACAGTTGACCTAACCGGGCATTCAATTAACTTAACCGGGCATTCAATAATTTTCAAATCTTCCACAACGCGTTGTGGTCATATCCGAATCGTCCACAACGCGTTGTGGTTGTTTGAGAACGGCCATGAAGTGAAAAAATATCTAACATCGGTGTGTGGTCACTTAGGTGCGTCTATAACGCGTTGTGGCTGTTTTTTTCGCTCACTGAGCGATTTCGATGTTTGGGCGTAATACACACACACACACACACACACACACACATATATATATATATATATATATAAATATATAAAATTGTTTGTAAACTACATTTTATATATATATATATATATATACAGGGCGTCCAAAAAATGTATACACACTTTAATAATTATAAAGGCAGTGTTTTTAAATACATTTCATTTTCAAATGTAATAGAATCTACAGACATTATTTAATTGTTTTGTCAACGCCTGTTTCAAACTGACGTCCGTTCTGGTCCAGGCACTGCTGATAACGCGAAGCAATGGAATCGCAAACATCACGAAACATTTCGTTTGGTATTTGTGTGCATTCTCGTTCATGGCTGCTCTCAATTCAGCGACTGTTGCAGGTTTTATAGCGTAGACTTTGTCTTTTAAGTATCCCCATAAAAAAAGTCTAGTGGTGTGAGGTCTGGTGAACGCGAGGTATTCTACGAACCCCTTCGTCCAGTCCACATCCACATCGTGCCAAGTACCACTCGCAATACTCCACTCTCTTCGCGGATCATCATCTTCATTAATAGCATGGACTAATCTTGGAATGTAACTTTTCCATTGACAGCGCTTCAAAATGCGTTGGACAGACGATTCTGAAATTCCTACCTCACGACTCGCTTGCCGCACAGATTTTCTTGGACTTTGGTGATACGTTTCCAGTACTCTTTCTTGCTTTGTGGGCTTGTCGATGTCCGTGGTCTTCCGGAACGCTCTTGTGGACATTCTGAACAGTTCCATCGGCTTCAAACTTATCTCTAATTCGAGTGATGGTAAGTCGCGTTGGTGGATCTGTTTGAAACTCCTCCTAAACTGTCTTTGCACTTCAACTGCGTTTTCACACTTCGCATTTTAGAATGAATTTCCTTTGTTCAAAGCTTAGTCTGACTGCCATTTTAATTCTAATGGGTTTAACTTGGAAAGAAAGAAACATCAATTGAGCTATCAGCTGTTAAAGTGTGTATACATTTTTTGGGACACCCTGTATATAACTTATATATATATCATTGTTCGTAAACTACATTTATCATACGATAATAATTAATTAACTCATTAAATTAACTATAAAAAGTAAAATGACCGCAAGAATGACTTTTAATAGCTTAATATGAATATTCATTATAGTGCAATGAATATAATTCTCGTGTGTTTTAAATCGATAATTAATTAGTTTTAAATTGATAATTATTTAGTTTGGTAAAAATTGGTCGTTGCCAATGTACAGGCAGTTTTTACATAAATTTCTTATGTTCTTGTGGTTCGGAACCCACGTAAAATTGTAGGTCCCCTCCGCCACCACAGAGGACATACACAATGCACATTACGAACACAGATAGGTAGACCAGCCATGAGTGGCTCTTAGGGTTTTTGTTGGTCTGAAACATTATATATATATATATATATATATATATATACACAAACTCAGAATGGTTCCCTGAGAACATTATATGTTAAACACAGACCGTGCATGGCACAAGGAACTCTTCTGGGAAAATTAAATCCACTATAGTCCGAATAAGTAATGGTAAATGACAAATACCATAGTTTTTTTCCTTTTTTCATGATTTTAGCCCGACGTGGGCAACGGGTCTCTCGCAAAGAGATCCCATAAATATAGCTTCCCTCACCAGCTATCTGCAAAGCAGACAGGATCCAGCTTTGGGACGTGGATCTAGGGTTTAAAGCAAACCTAGATCCCTACACTCAGAACCTCTATATAAGTAAAAGACTCGTTGCATTCACGTCGTGTTGAATAAATCAAAGAAAAAGGGGTAACTATTGTATTTTTTAGCCAAAAAAAACAAAACTTAAACCTCAACCGGGACATTGAGCTCCACTTTTCAAGGCACGAAACACGTCCGTTTAGTATACACAAACTCAGAATGGTTCCCTGAGAACATTATATGTTAAACACAGACCGTGCATGGCACAAGGAACTCTTCTGGAAAATTAAATCCACTATAGTCCGAATAAGTAATGGTAAATGACAAATACCATAGTTTTTTTTCCTTTTTCATGATTTTAGCCCGACGTGGGCAACGGTCTCTCGCAAAGAGATCCCATAAATATAGCTTCCCTCACCAGCTATCTGCAAAGCAGACAGGATCCAGCTTTGGGACGTGGATCTAGGGTTTAAAGCAAACCTAGATCCCTACACTCAGAACCTCTATATAAGTAAAAGACTCGTTGCATTCACGTCGTGTTGAATAAATCAAAGAAAAAGGGGTAACTATTGTATTTTTAGCCAAAAAAAAACAAAACTTAAACCTCAACCGGGACATTGAGCGTCCACTTTTCAAGGCACGAAACACGTCCGTTTAGTATACACAAACTCAGAATGGTTCCCTGAGAACATTATATGTTAAACACAGACCGTGCATGGCACAAGGAACTCTTCTGGGAAAATTAAATCCACTATAGTCCGAATAAGTAATGGTAAATGACAAATACCATAGTTTTTTTTCCTTTTTCATGATTTTAGCCCGACGTGGGCAACGGGTCTCTCGCAAAGAGATCCCATAAATATAGCTTCCCTCACCAGCTATCTGCAAAGCAGACAGGATCCAGCTTTGGGACGTGGATCTAGGGTTTAAAGCAAACCTAGATCCCTACACTCAGAACCTCTATATAAGTAAAAGACTCGTTGCATTCACGTCGTGTTGAATAAATCAAAGAAAAAGGGGGTAACTATTGTATTTTTAGCCAAAAAAAACAAACTTAAACCTCAACCGGGACATTGAGCGTCCACTTTTCAAGGCACGAAACACGTCCGTTTAGTATACACAAACTCAGAATGGTTCCCTGAGAACATTATATGTTAAACACAGACCGTGCATGGCACAAGGAACTCTTCTGGGAAAATTAAATCCACTATAGTCCGAATAAGTAATGGTAAATGACAAATACCATAGTTTTTTTCCTTTTTCATGATTTTAGCCCGACGTGGGCAACGGGTCTCTCGCAAAGAGATCCCATAAATATAGCTTCCCTCACCAGCTATCTGCAAAGCAGACAGGATCCAGCTTTGGGACGTGGATCTAGGGTTTAAAGCAAACCTAGATCCCTACACTCAGAACCTCTATATAAGTAAAAGACTCGTTGCATTCACGTCGTGTTGAATAAATCAAAGAAAAAGGGGTTACCCCCTTTTTCTTTGATTTATTCAACACGACGTGAATGCAACGAGTCTTTTACTTATATAGAGGTTCTGAGTGTAGGGATCTAGGTTTGCTTTAAACCCTAGATCCACGTCCCAAAGCTGGATCCTGTCTGCTTTGCAGATAGCTGGTGAGGGAAGCTATATTTATGGATCTCTTTGCGAGAGACCCGTTGCCCACGTCGGGCTAAAATCATGAAAAAGGAAAAAACTATGGTATTTGTCATTTACCATTACTTATTCGGACTATAGTGGATTTAATTTTCCCAGAAGAGTTCCTTGTGCCATGCACGGTCTGTGTTTAACATATAATGTTCTCAGGGAACCATTCTGAGTTTGTGTATACTAAACGGACGTGTTTCGTGCCTTGAAAAGTGGACGCTCAATGTCCCGGTTGAGGTTTAAGTTTTGTTTTTTTTGGCTAAAAATACAATAGTTACCCCCTTTTTCTTTGATTTATTCAACACGACGTGAATGCAACGAGTCTTTTACTTATATAGAGGTTCTGAGTGTAGGGATCTAGGTTTGCTTTAAACCCTAGATCCACGTCCCAAAGCTGGATCCTGTCTGCTTTGCAGATAGCTGGTGAGGGAAGCTATATTTATGGGATCTCTTTGCGAGAGACCCGTTGCCCACGTCGGGCTAAAATCATGAAAAAGGAAAAAAACTATGGTATTTGTCATTTACCATTACTTATTCGGACTATAGTGGATTTAATTTTCCCAGAAGAGTTCCTTGTGCCATGCACGGTCTGTGTTTAACATATAATGTTCTCAGGGAACCATTCTGAGTTTGTGTATACTAAACGGACGTGTTTCGTGCCTTGAAAAGTGGACGCTCAATGTCCCGGTTGAGGTTTAAGTTTTGTTTTTTTGGCTAAAAATACAATAGTTACCCCTTTTTCTTTGATTTATTCAACACGACGTGAATGCAACGAGTCTTTTACTTATATAGAGGTTCTGAGTGTAGGGATCTAGGTTTGCTTTAAACCCTAGATCCACGTCCCAAAGCTGGATCCTGTCTGCTTTGCAGATAGCTGGTGAGGGAAGCTATATTTATGGGATCTCTTTGCGAGAGACCCGTTGCCCACGTCGGGCTAAAATCATGAAAAAGGAAAAAAACTATGGTATTTGTCATTTACCATTACTTATTCGGAATAGTGGATTTAATTTTCCCAGAAGAGTTCCTTGTGCCATGCACGGTCTGTGTTTAACATATATATATATTATATATATATATATATATATAATATATATACACAGGGTGTTTGAAAACTTTCTGTACAAATTGTAATGGGGATAGGCAACACCAAGACAAACCCTTTTCGTCTATAAGTGTATGTCCGCTGACGTCACCATTTGGCGCGAGAGGGCGCCGCTGCAATTGGCTAAAAGGTGAAGTGGGCTAGACTCGCGCTTGCCGCGGGCATTCTTAAATCGGACGTAGTACGCGTAACATGGAGCGCTTCATGACTGCTGAGATGGCTGACATGCATATGGTGTATGGGGCTGCCAATAGAAACGGAAGAGCTGCTGTGAGGTTGTACCGACAGCGCTTCCCAAACAGACGTGTGCCAAACCACCAAACGTTTGCGTATTTGCATCGGCGACTGCGAGAAACTGGAACATTCCATGCAAACATACATGACACTGGTCGGGAGATAACCCGCCCGTCGAGTCGGGCAGGCAGCAGGTACGGCCCAATCAACTTGCCATGGACGATACCCGCCCAAACATTGGCGGCGAACCGTTCTTGATGAGCATGCACCCGTGTAGCATGTGGATTTGCGTGCGCCCACACGTGAGAATTGTGCATGTTAAACACACCCTCACGTGTGAAACAGGCCTCATCTGAGAACAGCACATAAGCCGGAAATTAGGCTGCACCGCTGTCTGCTGCAGAAACCAGCGTGCGAATTCCACACGAAGAGGGTAATCCCGAGGTTGTAATGCCTGGACTCTCTGACGATGAAACGGATGTAACTGCTGCTCGTGCAACACTCTCCACCAGGTCGTGGTTCACACCGAGGATACGTGCAACACCTCGCGTGCTTGCGCTTGGATTGTCCTCGAATCGCCGTAGGATTTCTTCTTCCATGTCAGGAGTGCGCATGTTTCTCTCCCAACCAGTGTCATGCATGTTTGCATGGAATGTTCCAGTTTCTCGCAGTCGCCGATGCAAATGCGCAAACGTTTGGTGGTTTGGCACACGCTTTTGGGAAGCGCTGTCGGTACAACCTCACAGCAGCTCTTCCGTTTCCATTGGCAGCCCCATACACTATGCATGTCAGCCATCTCAGCAGTCGTGAAGCGCTCCATGTTACGCGTACTACGTCCGATTTAAGAATGCCCGCGGCAAGCGCGAGTCTAGCCCACTTCACCTTTTAGCCAATTGCAGCGGCGCCCTCTCGCGCCGAATGGTGACGTCAGCGGACATACACTTATAGACGAAAAGGGTTTTTCTTGGTGTTGCCTATCCCCCATTACAATTTGTACAGAAAGTTTTCAAACACCCTGTATATATATATATATATATATATATATATATATATATATATATATATATTATATGGTTGGTTACATTTTCAACTCTTTAAATTTAGAATATTTCCTCATACATTGTATATTTGAGGCTCAAACTTCATTAGAGAATTAGAAAGATTCCCTTGTGGAATTAATCAGATAACCTCTGATTCTTTGACTGAGTTCTGCCACATACCTGGGTTTGTCATGATACACAAGGGTTTTAACATAGCCCAATAGATAAGAGTCCAAAGAAGTTAAGTCGGGTGATTGAGGTGGCCTATCCAATACTATCCAATAGAATTAACTGAAAGGAAAATGTAAACAATCATATATATTGAACACACAATGATTAATAAGAAAAATGATCAATCACTTTTGCACCACTATTTTTTGGACATTCTCTCTCTCTCTCTCTCTCTCTCTCTCTCTCTCTCTATATATATATATATATATATATATATAGAGAGAGAGAGAGAGAGAGAGAGAGAGAGAGAGATGAAAATAATGGATGCCCAGAAATAATTACGAACAGTACACGAATTCATCATTCGCCAAATTTGTTGTTCATGCAAAGGCGAATTTCCTAAAATAAATAGCGATTGTGCACTTAATAAGGCGTACATTTATCAGTATTTTGTGACTGATTTACTGAGCATGCGCGTAGAGTTTTAGTGTTCGGCGTATTACACTACTGAAAGGCACTCTTCATGCACTCCACTACGAGCCGATCGGAGAGGTCCGAAATTCAGTTCCGACCGAACTGTGGTTGAGTGAGGCTGGCACGCGAGAGCCAAATATATTTATATGCAGTGCCAATTTATGGTACTTACGCTGTTGAAGGGCCACGTGTGTGCCATTGAGAATATAAATTGTGATTTTTTAAAATTTTACTTACAAAGCCTTGAAACGTTCCATGGTAGCGATGTAAAAAAAATTTTGGGGTTTTTGTTATAGGAATAAAACTCATTATATTTTATATTCTTTTAAATTAATTGGCTTATTGGTGCTCTCTCTCTCTCTCTTCTCTCTCTCTCTCTCTCTCTCTCTCTGTTTTTTTTCGCGTAGGATCGATCATTACTCCTGATAAGCTCTTCTACGGTATGATTTTTAATTAAAAACTGTAGCATTTTTACTGAAGTTTCTGTCTGTGCCAAATTAGCCAATTTCATTCATCTTGGTATCATTATCATACAAATAGATACAAAACTTTACAGTCTCTCTTCTGTTTTCGATTTGAAACGATTTTTATAAAGAACGAATACAGAATTATGGCCAATGAACTTCCAAAGAATTAAAAACAACAAAAAAAAGAAGGTCAATGAAAACTGTGTAAACAATTTAACATGATTATAACGCTTAACTCAACAGCTGTAAAATTATTTTTTGATGATTCGTGATTTGAGTAAATTTTACTGAATAAGGCTGAGTATATAATATATAAATATATGTTTTGTACTCTTCTACTTACACACACACACATACACACACACACACACACACACACACACACACACACATATATATATATATATATATATATATATATATATATATGAAAATAATTTTTTGTGGTTTTTAGACATCATAAACTAAACCTAGCGTGCCTATAGACACTTACAGAAGATAGATCATAAAGATATTAATACGTAAATAAATAAAAGGAATACAATATACAGCTATAGTATTAGAAAACTGACTTCACCATTCTCTAAAATGCTACGACAGAAAAGCAATTAACTAAAAGTAATACAAAATTCGAACACTACCGAACCTCATCAACAAATCTGACTCAAAATGCGGCGAACATCTTTACCTGCTATATCTGTTCAACGACCTGTTTCATCTCAGGTAAATTTGACTTTATTATGTTGTTTATCTTATTATGCTTCCTCACATTCGTCCTCTCAAAAGATTTTAGAAGTTTTTTTTATATATATATATACACACACACAGTATATATATATATATTATATATATATATATATATATATATATATATATATATATATATATATATATATATATATATATATGCGCCTCGGTAGTGTAGTGGTTTGATTAACAAGATGTACATTCTTGTAACTGTGGTGGAAGAAGTTGGGTCAATTAATAAGTATTTTCATCGTAAAAGTCATTATCTCGGGATATAATTAAGTCCTTCAATTTCTTATATATATATATATATATATATATATATATATATATATATATTTTAATTAGTTAATCACCCACCATTTTAATTAACTTATCGTCACATTTTTGCGCTACGATTTAAATGGATCACGAATACGACAATCAGCGATAGCAAGAAAATTACCGCCGAGTAACTACAATAATAAGTACAATAAAAGAGTTCAGCGTCAATAACTTTACAACCACTATTAATCTTTTTTTCTGTTTGGGAAAACCGTTTCTGATGAGGGAACGGTTAATGGTTCGAAAACAGACGTACAGATCTCTTTGTTTATCGCAGTTGACTAACTAAAATATACTTTGCGAAATATTCCTCGTGTGTTGCGTGGCGTGACTGTTTTGTTTATATTTTTATAAAAAACTAAATGAGAGACGATATTCAAATTTACGAGAATAAAACCAGACTAAGAAATGGATTTATTAGAAACCAAAGATTTTGGCGTATTTTACGGTCTTCGTCACACTTAATGAAGGGCCTCGGTATAGGTCGAAAGCTCGCGTGTGCTTCTAATAAATCCATTTCGTGCTTCTAATAAATCCAAACTTTATTTCTTTAATTGAACTTCTCGTAACTGAGAAGATTCACTTAATATGATGAGACGAATCAATGAAAAAAGGTACATCGTAAAGGGCCAATCACAAACGTTACGTGAAAGAGAATTATGTTTCCAACCTGTAGTTAAGCGTACTACTACTACTACTACTACTACTACGGGTGTCCCCCAAAAAACTATATACTCTTTATAGCACATATATTTTCTAATTAAAAAAAAAAAAAAAAATATATTGTTATAGCAATTGCCAATGAAAAGTAAATTAGTAATCTAAGTGATCAAAATGTTATAGCGAGTTGTTTGCATATAAAATTTAATTAACTACGCCAAGTGCTCAAAATGTTCTCCGGCGGCAGGAATGCACTTTTGAATGCGTCGACTAAGCCGGGCCTTGTTTTATCAAAGGCTTTGTAATGGCGAAGCCTATGGACCGAACGTAGTCTAGTCACTCACTAGCATGCTTCGGACTTAGCCTACGCACTCATTCCACGATAGAAACTCTACAGCATTCAACTTTATTCAGTTCAGCAAAAGAACCCATGTTGCGTAAACGTTTGACACTGGAGCAACGAAAAAGTGTTCTGAAATGGTATTGGAAATTTGAGAATGTGTCCGAAGTCCAGCGGCAATGGATCTGGGAATTTGGTACAAAGCCACCGACACGTCTCGCCATTACGAGCATCCGTGACAAGTTTGAGGCAGAGGGATCTGCTCAAGATATGCACAAGCGAAGATCTGGACGACGCAAATCAAGTGCGAGTGATGAAAACTCCGTTTTAGTGTTGCAAAAATTTAATCGATCACCACAGAAATCAGTTAGGCAATGCGCCCGTGAGACCGGAATCAGCAAATCATGTGTTCACCGGATTTTAAAGTCGGCAAAATGGAAAAGCTACATTCCAAGTCTGTTACACGCCATGACTGAAGATGACCCTGATCGCAGACTCGAATTTTGTGAATGGTTTCAGTCAATGGAAGCCGAAGACCTACAGTTTGCCAACAAAATCGTGTGGTCTGATGAAGCTACCTTCAAGCTGAATGGCACAGTAATCGACACAACTGCAGGTACGGGTCACTTGATAATACCACACGTTTATGTGGATAAACATGTTAATTTACCAGGATTAACAGCATGGTGTGGTTTATCATCCAGGGGTTTGGTTGGACCATTTTTCTTTAATGGGACAGTTACCGGTGCCGCATATCTCGACATGCTGCGGACAGAAATTATACCTGCAGTTCGGAAGTTGTTTGGAAACGACGACTTTTACTTCCAACAAGATGGAGCCCCCCCTCATTATCATTGTGATGTCAGAAGGTACCTCGATGAAACGTTGCCTAACCGTTGGATAGGACGAAGAGGAAGCGTTGAGTATCCTCCACGTTCACCGGACTTGACTCCACTTGATTTTTACTTGTGGGGCTACCTGAAGGATGCAGTTTATGGTACAAGACCCGCAACACTCGAACACCTTAAGGATGCAATTAGGGAAAAGTGCGGGACCATCACAGCATCCACATTAGTCCATGTCTGCGAATCAGTTAGTCGACGTATTCAAAAGTGCATTCACGCCGCCGGAGAACATTTTGAGCACTTGGCGTAGTTAATTAAATTTATATGCAAACAACTCGCCATAACATTTTGATCACTTAGATTACTAATTTACCTTTCATTGGCAATTGCTATAACAATATATTGTTTGTTTGTTTTTAAATTATAAAATATATGATGCTATAAAGAGTATATAGTTTTTTTTGGGACACCCTATATATAGCGGTATCCGAGGGTCGCTCTGGTGATACAGAAATGCGTGAGATAAGAATTAAAAAATATATATATAAAAAAAATCGAATTAAAAGAATCGGATTTGAGATTAGAGTTTTTAATTCAAATTATATATATATACACCTTATGAACCTTATGTTGTTTCGTGCGTTGGTCTCTCTTCACACGGAGGTCAAGCTGGTGGCCCCGCCTCTAGGTCTGGCCTGGTGGAGCGAGTTGCTTTCTTGCGCTCTCCACCGTACATAGCCAGGCACGCCCGGCTCATCTGGTACTGTCCTGAGCCAGGCATCCAGTCTTTTCTTGAAGACTTCAACTTTGACCCCCGTTACGTTTCTGAGGTCCTTAGGAAGCTGGTTGAAAAGTCTTGGCCCCCTGACAACCAAGCTATTTTCCTTCAGGGTTGAGGAGGTCCCTTGTCGTGCCTTTAATTTGGGAACACTACACATTCTGCCTTTCCTATTTTCCAGTGTTGTTTGAATGGTAATTGGGTTTAGTTTTAGGTTTGGTACCAGTTTTTCGATCATTTTCCATATGTAGATTATGATGTACCTCTCTCTTCTTCTTTCCAGTGAGTACAGATTTAGTTTACGTAGTCTTTCCCAGTAGTTGAGTTCTTTGCAGCCATCAATCTTGGCTGTGAAATGCCTTTGCGTTCTTCTAGTTTATTAGTTTCTTCCTTTTTATGGGGACGTCAAAACTGAGCAGTATTCAAGTTTTGTATAATCAGTGTTTTTAGCAGGGGAATCATTACTGTCCTGTCCCTTCTCTTGAACGTTCTTAGAACCTGTCCGGCGACTCTTTTTGCTTTATTTATCGCTATCTGATTTTGTGTTTCGAATTTCGCATCATCTGTCATTATTATCCCGAGATCAATCGCTTTCATGCTTCTCTGAATTTCCTGGCTATCTGGAGCATAATATGCAGTCTGTTTAAGTTCTTCTTTTCTACCATATCTCAAGAGCTGAAATTTCTCGGCGTTGAATGACATGTTGTTGTCTTCTGACCATTTGTATATTTTGTTCGTGTCCCTCTGCAAGGCCTCCACGTCATGTACATCGCTGATTTTTCTGCTGATCTTTGTATCGTCTGCAAAGGATGTTACTATACTATTGCTGTTTACTCCGCTGTCTATGTCTGTTAGCATGATAATGAACAGGAGTGGGGCCAGTACTGTCCCTTGTGGTACTGAGCTGCGTACTTCCGATTCTGATGATGATATACCTTGAATTTTGACGCCTGCAGACGATCACTAAGGAAGTTGTAGATCCATTTTCCACACTTTGCCTGTTATTTCCATGTCTTTAATTTTATGTGCTATATACCATGGTCACATTTATCGAAAGCTTTAGCAAATATGTGTATATAACATCGTAGTTGTCATTGCCTTCCAATGCATCTAGGATATTGTTGTAGTGCTCTATTAGTTGTGATAGGCATGATCTACCTGACCGGAATCCATGCTGATTTTCGTTGAATCTTTCCCGTGTCTCCAGGAAATCATAAATTTTCTCTCTAACTATTCTTTCAATACTTTGGTGAGGTGGGACGTCAATGACACTGGTCTATAGTTCTTTGCTTGAGATCTGTCCCCTCCTTTATATATAGGGACAATGTTTTGCTCTTTTCAAGATGCTCGGTATTTCCCCAGTGTCTAGGGACCTTCTCCATATCCAGTATAAAGGTGTAGCTATTTCATTTTTACAGTTTTTAATCAATAATGCGTTCCAATTGTCCGGACCTGCAGCTGATATACCTTGAATTTTGACGACCTGCAGACGATCACTAAGGAAGTTGTAGATCCATTTTCCCACTTTGCCTGTTATTCCATGTCTTTAATTTTATGTGCTATTATACCATGGTCACATTTATCGAAGCTTTAGCAAAATATGTGTATATAACATCGTAGTGTCATTGCCTTCCAATGCATCTAGGATATTGTTGTAGTGCTCTATTAGTTGTGATAGGCATGATCTACCTGACCGGAATCCATGCTGATTTTCGTTGAATCTTTCCCGTGTCTCCAGGAAATCATAAATTTTCTCTCTAACTATTCTTTCAAATACTTTGGTGAGGTGGGACGTCAATGACACTGGTCTATAGTTCTTTGCTTGAGATCTGTCCCCTCCTTTATATATAGGGACAATGTTTGCTCTTTTCAAGATGCTCGGTATTTCCCCAGTGTCTAGGGATCTTCTCCATATCCAGTATAAAGGTGTAGCTATTTCATTTTTACAGTTTTTAATCAATAATGCGTTCCAATTGTCCGGACCTGCAGCTGAATGTAGTTTCATTTGTCCTATAGCTCTCGCTACATCTTCTGGTGTAACTCAAAGTCTGTTATATACTCTCCTTGCAATTCCTCTTCAAAGAATGCATTTATGTCAGGTATCGCTTTGTCACTTTTTGGGGTACTGAAAACTGATTCATATTGAGCTCTCAATGTATCAAATATTTCTTTTGGATCGTCGGTTAGTTCATTATTTCCCGTCTTAAGGGCCAAATAGCGGCGCGCGTTTTGTTTTCCTTTTTGCATAGCTATAGAAGTATTTTGGATTTTCCTTTATTGCTTCTACCACCTTTTCCTCTTCCTCTCTGTATGGTCCTTAATCAGGGCTTGTATTTCCCTATCGATACCCTCCAGTTTTTCTTTTATTGTTTTCCTGTCATTATCTCCGCAGTTTCCTAACTTCGCCTCCACTCTCTTTCTTTGCGGAATAGTCTTCTCTTTTGCCTTTCTAGCCAGCTCCTCTTTCCTTTTGGCTGTGATTTCGGAGCATATTTTTCTAAAATTCTCAGCGTTTTTTCCTCCAAGATTGTTAGCATTTCTTCATTTGTTTTATTCTCGAAAATTGTTCTCCATTCTATTTGGGCCATGTGCTATCTGATTGCTTTCCAATTTATAGTCTTCGAGTTTAAGTTAAAGGCCCGAATTTACTTCTTTCCACAATATGTGTATTGTCTTCTAATGCTGCCGTCATATTTGTTGATATCTCGATTAAGTTGTGGTCTGAGATAATGGTGGGGTTATTTTTATATCAGCAATCAAGTTCGTGTTATTCGTGAATACCAGATCCAGGCAGTTATTTTTTGGTATTTTCTGTTATCTCCTGTGTCAGCATAAACTCATTTGTGAGAGCCATCAACATTTTTGCTTGTTCCTGGTCTTCTCTTGTGACCCCTTGTCCTGGTGAATATATATATTCCTATTCACTTTTTTGTATTTTATAAATGGGAAGTTAAAGTCTCCGCAGATCATTATATTGGGGGATGGAGGGTTTATGGCCTTTATTAGCTTTCTAATGTCATCAATGGCCTCCGAGAATTTTTCGGTTGGGGTGCTTGGAGGTCTATAGATGACTATTACTATCAAGTTTAGTTTTTCTATTTTCACTGCTAGGAGTTCCACATAGCTGTTGATTTACTTATTATCGTCTCTGTCATATGACCTTCCTGTACATATATAGCCAGCCCCTTTCCGTCTCGTCGTTCTATCCGCTTTTAGTAAGTTGAAGCCCTCTATATTTATCTCTTTCTATCAATACAATGTTCGCAGTTTTCACAATTTCCTTGGCAATCTTTAAGATGAGTTTCTGTGAGGCATGCGATGTCCGCCCTTGTTTCGTCCATAAATCCTTTCAGGTACGAAACCTTATTGAGTGATTGGTTTGGTCTTATTCCTTGAATATTAGCCAGGACAATTTTTATGTTCTCTGTTTTTCGTTGCCCCTTGTGCATTTCAAGTTCGTTTTCCTTCGATATCGCTTGATTCGTTGCTCTATGATCCTCCGAAAGAGATCCGTTCCTCCTACTTGTATTGGTAGCTTCTTGCCCGGTAGCGATTTGGCTCGGGGGTTTCCAGCTGTGTCAACTGCATGTGGATGACATTTAGCATTCGTAAGGTGTCTGAGATGTTGAAAAAATTTTCTTGTTCGTTTATTGTGTTCCAATTGTTGTTCCTATTGTTATTTTTATTCCTATTGTCATTTAAACTTTTTCCTTTGTTCGTTGAGTCCGTCGGGAGATGTTGATAGTAGCATTTATTCCCGAATTTGCAGGTTCCATATTTTGCGTAAGTTCTGCAAATGTCCGGGTGGTAGAATTTACATCCGTCTCCAAATTTACAATGACCATTATTGTAGAAGAAATTGCATATTGGGGGATGTTCATATGACGCTTTCGGTGGAGAAGGGGCGAACGCAACATTTTCGAATTATGCCACAAAATGCAATTAAAGTTTGTAAACTTTAAACCTTTGTATTTTTCCGGTTTATTGAAATGTATGAATTTGAACACATATTTGAGTAAATATTGTTGTGTAATATGTCGATATAATAAAACGCCAAGAAATTTTACAATATTATTTATTGATAGCTTCTGATGTTAACTGGTGTAATCCATTATTTGGTCCTCTTCGTCGAATGTTGTATTACCTGCTTCAACTGTTTCGGTTTCTTCCAGTTCCTTTAACAATCTTGTATAATAGTTCACTGCAGTTGCAGGCATTAGGTCTGATAATTCTTTGAGATCTTTTATTTTTTCCTTAGTTATTGGCAGCAATTGGGAATACTTTGGTTGCAGTGTCTGCTGGGCTACATTGAATAAACTGACACTGTAGGATTTTTTCCTTTTCTGCAGTCTGACGGGATGGCTATTATCTGGAGTTGTGCGGTATGCAGTAGATATTACGTAGCCTTCTTTGTGTTGAAAGTCAAATATTAACTTTCTTGCATCTGTAAATTTAGTAGTTGTTGATTTCCTGATGACAATGCACGTTTTTAGGACGTCAAAATCGAGAAAATCAGCCTGTTTCATTTCTACAACTAGGAAGCGCTGCGAAACGGCTGTAGTTATGGCCGTAACATAATCTTTTTTGGTGTAAATAATATTGCTGTAATTATTTTTTATATTTTGTTCAATTTGGCCAAATTGAGCATCACAGGGCATTGTCGAGTGACCAGAAAGTAGATAGATGTGTTCAATGTGAAGCAATGATGCGGAGTGAATTTCTCTGAGATACATTAAAACCTAAATTTTACCGTGAAAGAGTGCAGACTAACATCTAATTTTTTGCATAGGTAAAGCAAAGGTTTTAAAGGATAATTATACGACAAAAAACTCATTTTTCGAATTTTGTGGCGTTCGCCCCTTCTCCACCGAACGCGTCATATATACATTGTCCTCTTTTAAATCTGCAATTATCTTTTATATAATACCTGCATATAATTCCTTCCCCATATTTACTCTTGGCTTTTGTTTTTTGCTCCTTATTGGGGGACAGTTTTACTTCGTTTACTTGACTGCCCTCTTGTCTTGTCCTATTTGTGCTATTTGTGCTAGTTGTGTTGTGTCCTTCGTTGCCCTTATGCTGTGTGTTGTCTTTCACTCTTTGTCGCCTGTGTGTTTTCGGCTCGTTTTGTGACGGTATTTGAATTCTTTCTATTTCGCCTTTCTCCGTTTCTTCCGTTTTCCACTGTTCTTTGTTTCCACTTTCCTCTTTCTTCTCTTCTCGTAGTCTCTTTCTGCTTTAAATACCGTAAAAGAGTTTAATTCGGTCAAGCAGTTCTCGCAGAAAATTTTTATCCCATTAAACTGCTTTGCGTTCGTTATAAGGGAGATTTTTTCATCTCCCCATTCTAGGCATTTAAAATCAAAAAGTAGCTGACAAAATCGCACCTCATCGCCTCTGTCTCATCTGTTGCAGCTTTACAGATACCACAGAGTTGCAGGATGCATTAATTTCCATGTTGGTGAAGTGACTCAAAAAGGGGTATTATGGGAGGTATTGGGTGGGGGATGACTCAAGCTGTGTGAGGGAAAGAATTTTCCGTTACTCCAGGGTAGGGGATGTGGCACGCTGTATACTTCTCACTGATTGGTCCTCTCGGCTGGGCTGCGGGGGATAATGGGGGGATATTTGCGGGCACTTCAAAAAACAAACTTTCCTCACAAAGAGACTCGGAAAAAACAAAAAACAAATGCTGTATATATTAATTCACTTTGATTTTATTTACTTTTTTGGTATATGCCGCGATATTATATATATATATATATATATAGTACAGGGTGAGTCAAAAGTAGCGCCCGATTTCTATTTTTTCGGCTGTCAGATTCTTTCTGGGAAGTCATATTGTTAATAATTGTCTTGCAGATACAGTTCCGGTACAGTTCCGTAATAATTTTCCCCCCTCTACTTCTTGTACACTGTAATCAAATGGCAAACAAACAATCAACTGACAGAAATCGGGCGCTACTTTTGACTCACCCTGTATATATATATATATATATATATAGATTGGTGTATGAAGTCCGTAATTCCAAGGATAACTAAATGAAATAGAAATCATATTAAACCGTTTATATTGCCCTAAAAATATGAGAGAATTTATTTAAATCGGATGAATAGTCTCCTTACAAATTCAACTTGAACAATAGTTGTTAACAAATAAAATTGACAAGAAAAGTAATTTGAGAGTTAACTGAACATTAAAGAAGTTTACTGTGAACAAAAACAAATTTAATAAAACATTAACGCAGCAAGTGTTCAGTGGGTCCTCTACTACTATTAATGACCAACTGTAACCTTGCGCGCCACTGACGAACTGTTGTTGAAATGATGTCTTCATCGAACTTATTCCATGCTGTTAGAATGCACTTGGTTGAATCTTAAATATTTGATCTGTAAACTTTGTCAACTAAACGCCCCCATTTGAAATAGTCAACTGGATTTAAATCTGAACTATTTGGTGGCCAGTCTTCTGGCATGATGAAATCGAGACATTGTTCTCGCAATTATGCAATGCTGTGCCGGGACGATGAGATGGAGTGCCATCTAGCCAAAAAATACAATTCTCACTGTAACTTTGAGTTTCAGGCAACATCTTACTCAAGATATCGTCATAATAACGTTTCGAACCAATTTTCACACTTTTATCAACGAAAACAGTGGATGCGTTTCTTAAACAAGAAACAACAACAGAAACCATTACGCACTGACTGAAGCGATGTCTCTCTCGAAAGAGCCTGCATTTTGGAATGTCTATTTTTTTTTTATTCGTATTTGAAGGCCGTTCAATAGTGAAAATCTTTTCATCCGTACACCAAATGATAGACACGTCGTTATTTGATATAAAACGACGAAGAGTCGACGGCAACATTGTACGAGTACACGTTTTACTTTGGACTGTTCAGATATGCGATGCAACTGGAAACGCATAAATGTTTTTAGACCCGGGCCTTTCTTTCGAATTCGATGCACTGAACTTTTTCTTTAATACCGATGCGATTAGCAGTTCTTCTTACACTCAAACTTGAACGGGGATTGTTTTCTTGGCTGCAAATAAGTTCACTTATAGATTCACTGTTTGCCGGGGTCCCTGCTGTACGCGGTCGTCCACTTCCTGGCTTTTATGTACGAGTTCCTGTTTCACGAGTTTTTTCAACAAACGTGACACACTTCGTACAAACCATTGTCGATTAGGATTCTGTTTTACGATTCTTTTAGCACCAAAACAAACTTCCTTCGCTCGCTGCCAAATCAAAACTAATTGCCATGACGGCAATACAATCAAGGCCTAGGGGTACTTCACTTATTAACCTGCCTAGCCTAGCCCTCTACAACCCATAACAATGCATCAACTTGCCAAATCTAGGTCTTCCTTGAATTGACTAGTAATCCAAACGTTGACTGTAAAATTACGATTTGATTATTAGTGGCATGAATTCAGCAATTTTTTCTACTTTCGTATTATCAACTTTATTTTTTAACAACTGTTGCTCAAGTTGAATTTATGAAAAGATTACTCACCCTATTTAAGTGAACTACCTCTCATTTTAAAACAATACAAAAGGTTTAAAATGATTTGTTTCATTTAGTTATTTTTGGAAATGTGGCTTTGTTGGCCCGATGTAAAAGGTGGCCACTTTTCGGGGTTTCGGGATATAATAACGATAAATTATATATCTTTGAGTTACATGCTTTATATAATTATATCTTATTTATTCTATGTACAGGTCTGTCCTGAAAAAGTTTGAGGGTGGTGGTATTGTAAGTTTTGTTTTACTGTAGGTAGTAAAGAAGAAAATAAGTTTGGAAACTCCCGTTCTGGGTATTACTTAGGAGGGATAACTCCCCTAGATCATGATTCCTACAGCTAAGGAAATCCTCATGATTTCGCTCGAGTCATTTTTGAAATCAAAGTAAAACTTTGTTTAGTGTACCTGAAATTTATTTATTACATTGTAGTAAAACGTTAAAGATTTGTCAGTTTTAAAATGATTTTAAAAATTGTAATTCAATCCCAACCCATTTCAGGGAATTTGGATTTGCCTCTGTGATGCATTATATATATATATATATATATATATATATATATATAAAGAACGACGCTTGTGTAGAAGAACGTTTCGCACAAGATGAGGAGGAAGAACGAACAAATGAAAAATGAGGTTACCACCCGGGAATCGAACCCGGGATCTTCCGCTTGCCGGTCAGATATGCTATCCACTACACCATGGGCCTCGATTAATCAGAGGTCGTAATTCTCCTACATACGAGCAGAAACGTTCTTCTAGACAAGCGTCGTTCTTTACATTAATTATACTGTGTTGTTTGCAGTTAATATATATTATATATATATATATATATATATTATATATATATATATTATATATCGGGTGGCCAGAAAAAAGGGAGACCGAACTTTGGCTGTAAAATCCAAAGTTATGGTCAGATTTCAATATTTTTTCACATCCCACAACTAAATAAATTTCCTATACGGTGAGCAGATTTCAAAGAAAACTAATGAAAATTACGAGTTTATTGAACATTTCTTTATGCCACTGGAAATTTTCCATTTACACTACTACTGCATTGTCGGGTCGGCAAAAAAAAGAGGGAGACCTTTTAAATCCTTCATATCTCGGCAAATATGGTACAGAGAAGGATGAAACTTTAGTATGTTAGTACTAGATAATTTTATGGTTTGTATACCTTCTTTTAGCATTATAGCTGAGAAAGTGGATTTATGGCGAATACCGTATTCTAGAAAAATCTTGCTAATCATACGTTCATGTTGATAATTAACGCGATTTTAATTAACGTAAGCCAACTGCAGGAGGTTTGGACAAGCTTCTCAAGAAAATCGATAAAACAGGAGATATCAAAAGAATACCAGAGAGCTGTATTAAATTTGGCCACCAAACAGTCCTGATTTAAATCCTGTCGATTACGGCCTTTGGGAAAATTTGTCAAAGTAAGACATGTCACTCATTTACAACAGCTTCTTCAGGAAAAATGAAATGAGCTACCAGAAGAACAAATCAATAAAACCATAGATGAGTTCCGTCCAAGACTGAAAAAGGTTGTAGAAGTTCGTGGTAAACATATCGAGCAGTTTTTTTAACATCAAGGTAACACCATATGTATGTGAGTACTTTGTAACTTTTTAACTGCAAATACAATGCAGTAGTAGTGTAAATGGAGAACTTCCAGTGGCATAAAGAAATGTTCAATAAATCCGTAATTTTCATTATTCTTCGAAATCCGCTCACTGTGTTGGAAATTTACTTAGTTGTGGGGTGTGAAAAAATATTGAAATCTGAACATAACTTTGGATTTTACAGCCAAAGTTCAAGGTCTCCCTTTTTTTTTGGCCATTTTAAAACAGATAAATCTTTAACGTTTTAATACAATGTAATAAATAAATAAATAAACAAATAAATAAATAAAAAAAATTTAAAAAAAAATATATATACAGGGCGTCCCAAAAAAATGTATACACACTTTAACAGCTGATAGCTCAATTGATGTTTCTTTCTTTCCAAGTTAAACCCATTAGAATTAATAATGGCAGTCAGACTAAGCTTTGAACAAAGGAAATTCATTCTAAAATGCTACTGGAAGTGTGAAAACGCAGTTGAAGTGCAAAGACAGTTTAGGAGGGAGTTTCAAACAGATCCACCAACGCGACTTACCATCACTCGAATTAGAGATAAGTTTGAAGCCGATGGAACTGTTCATAATGTCCACAAGAAGCGTTCCGGAAGACCACGGACATCGACAAGCCCCACAAAGCAAGAAAGAGTACTGGAAACGTATCACCAAAGTCCAAGAAAATCTGTGCGGCAAGCGAGTCGTGAGGTAGGAATTTCAGAATCGTCTGTCCAACGCATTTTGAAGCGCTGTCAATGGAAAAGTTACATTCCAAGATTAGTCCATGCTATTAATGAAGATGATGATGATCCGGACCGAAGAGTGGAGTATTGCGAGTGGTACTTGGCACGATGTGGATGTGGATTGGACGAAGGGGTTTCGTAGAATACCCTCCGCGTTCACCAGACCTCACACCACTAGACTTTTTTTTATGGGGATACTTAAAAGACAAAGTCTACGCTATAAAACCTGCAACAGTCGCTGAATTGAGAGCAGCCATTGAACGAGAATGCACACAAATACCAAACGAAATGTTTCGTGATGTTTGCGATTCCATTGCTTCGCGTTATCAGCAGTGCCTGGACCAGAACGGACGTCAGTTTGAAAACAGGCGTTGACAAAACAATTAAATAATGTCTGTAGATTCTATTACATTTTGAAAATGAAATGTATTTTAATAAACACTGCCTTTATAAGTATTTAAAGTGTGTATACATTTTTTTGGGACGCCCTGTATATATATATGAAAATTATTTCACGAAAATAACACGTGAATAATATTTATGATGAAAAGAACCACGAAGGAAACGGAAACACAGTGTTTACAACAGTGCCGAGTGACGATATACTTGACTTTCTCTCCCGAGAATTACCTAAGTATGACCTGCCACTACCTGCACACTAGGATGGAGTGAAAAGTATTTTTTTTAATTTCAAAATGCTTGGGGTCGGGAAAGTTACGTATTTATGTGAAACGTACTGTGTGAAATTTTTGTAATCGTACGGCTATAATTAAATTGTACACACTGAACTCAAAGTTTTTAAAAATTGGAAAAATTACTAAAATTTCGCCATTTTTATTTTATTTTTTAAAATTAAATTACAAAATTACAAAAATTTCACAGTACGTTTCACATAAATACGCAACTTTCCCGACCCCAAGCATTTTGAAATAATAAAAAAAAAAATTTCACTCCACCCTACTGCATACATCGTTTTGGAACTCATTAAACTTTGCATCAAAGACTGTAAATTCACTTTCAATAACGAGTATTATCAACAGGTTTTTGGGATGGCCGAGAATCCTAAGGGTTGGTATCCCATGGTTGCGGTACGTCGACGATATTTTGTGTATCTGGCCCATGAAGCGTGACCTGGATGACTTCCTCCTTCAGTTAAATAATCAAGTCCCCTCCACTAAGTTTACTTTAGAAGTGGAACAAAACAACTCAATCCCGTTTTTGGATGTGCTTGTACATAGGGAAAGCCCAGGTTTTAAGTTTAGTATTTATCGGAAAAATACAAACAACTTGTCCTACGTACACTTTTACTCCGGACATGACACCCCTATCAAGAAAGCCACATTTTCTTCAATGTTTCTCCGCGCTATTAGGATCGCCAGTCCTGAATACAATGGATACCGAATTAGAAAAAATTAACAGTATTGGAAGTGATTTGTGTTACTCACCTGCGTTTTTGGAATCTTGTCTTAACAAGGCAAAACGAACTTTCTATCGTGTAAATAATAACCCTCTCACTTTGTCGAAGAATATTTTAGTACTTCCATTTTTCTCAGGCTTTTTAGGCATTGCTAATGTACTTAAACTTTTGAATATTAATGTAATATTTTCATATGACAATATTGTGAAAAATATCATAGTAAAAAATAGCCCTACCAATAATTCAGGCATTATCTATAAAATTGGTTGTAACCAATGTGATTCCTTTTACATTGGACAGACGGGAAAGGATTTGCACACGCGTGTAAAACAGCATCAATATTCCGTTGGAACGGGACAGTCGGCCAGTGCTCTTTTCGTTCATTTGTCAGAGTTATCCCACTGTATTGATTGGAATAATGCTTCAATTCTGTTTCACTCAAGCAACATTGTTAATAGAAATATTCTAGAGTCTGCCATTATTCAACTTACAAATAATTTTAACATTAGCCAGGGTCGTTTTTCGCTTGATCCTGTTGTTTTGAATTCGTTCAGAACGGATTTAGACAAGAGAGGCAAAGTACTAAACCTCTGGTAGCTTTTCCTCATACATTTGTATGCTCCTACAATTTTTATTTTTCTATTTTATTTTATTTTATTTTTTTTTTTTATGTGACCTATGTATAGTCTCGAACTTGTTATTTATTTCAGTGTTCCTGAGGATGTCATTAGACGAAAGCGCTTGAGCACCACTCTGTATTTCCTTTTCCTTCGTGGTTCTTTTCATCATATATATATATATATATATATATATATATATATATAGTATATATATATATATATATATATATATATATATATATATATATATGGAGAAGGAAACCGCTCTTCAGGAAGACGTAAATTTTTATTTCTCAACACCAATACAATTTCGGCTCTTCGCGAGCCCTTCTCAATTGAGAAGGGCTCGCGAGGAGCCGAAACTGTATTGGTGTTGAGAAATAAAAATTTACGTCTTCCTGAAGAGCGGTTTCCTTCTCCATATATATATATATATATATACATATATATATATATATATATTATATATGTATGGGAATGAACTCAGAATGGTTCCCTGAGTTTTTTATGATACACACAGACCGTGCATGGAACAAGGAACTCTTCTGGGATAATTAAATCCACTATAGTCCGAATAAGTAATGGTAAATGACAAATACCATAGTTTTTCTTTTTCATGATGCAAGCCCGACGTGGGCAACGGGTCCATCGCAAAGAGGTCCCATAAATATAACTTCCCTCACCAGCTATCTGCAAAGCAGACAGGATCCAGCTTTGGGACATGGATCTAGGGTAAAGCAACCTAGCCCCACTACATTTAGAACCTCAATATAAGTAAAAGACTCGTTGCATTCACGTCGGATTGAATAAATCAAAGAAAAAGGGGTAACTATTATATTTTTAGCCAAAACCAAAACTTAAACCTCAACTGGCAGAATTGAGCGTCCACTTTTCAAGGCACATAACGTGTCCGTTTCATGATGGGAATGAACTCAGAATGGTTCCCTGAGTTTTTTATGATACACACAGACCATGCATGGGACAAGGAACTCTTCTGGGATAATTAAATCCACTATAGTCCGAATAAGTAATGATAAGTGACAAATACCATAGTTTTTCTTTTTCATGATGCAAGCCCGACGTGGGCAACGAGTCCATCGCAAAGAGGTCCCATAAATATAACTTCCCTCACCAGCTATCTGCAAAGCAGACAGGATCCAGCTTGTTCCTTGTTCCATGCACGGTCTGTGTGTATCATAAAAAACTCAGGGAACCATTCTGAGTCCATTCCCATCATGAAACGGACACGTTATGTGCCTTGAAAAGTGGACGCTCAATTCTGCCAGTTGAGGTTTAAGTTTTGGTTTTGGCTAAAAATATAATAGTTACCCCTTTTTCTTTGATTTATTCAATCCGACGTGAGTGCAACGAGTCTTTTACTTATATTGAGGTTCTAAATGTAGTGGGGCTAGGCTGCTTTACTCTAGATCCATGTCCCAAAGCTGGATCCTGTCTGCTTTGCAGATAGCTGGTGAGGGAAGTTATATTTATGGGACCTCTTTGCGATGGACCCGTTGCCCACGTCGGGCTTGCATCATGAAAAAGAAAAACTATGGTATTTGTCATTTACCATTACTTATTCGGACAATAGTGGATTTAATTATCCCAGAAGAGTTCCTTGTTCCATGCATGGTCTGTGTGTATCATATATATATACTGTATATATATGGAAGAAAGGGTTAAATAACCATGAAGATCGGATTTTAAATCTTGACACTACTAACACATTGTAATCTGGATTCCAAGGCTTATGACGGATCAGAAGATACAAAACGATCACTTTATCATGGCAACACGTTATTAATTAAAATTTTTTTTACTTGTCTGTTACTTCCTTAGTTTTTTAGTGAATTCCTCAATGCGGGACGGGGGCAGGACCCTGATATACTGTATATAAAGAAAGACTAAAGACGCAACATACAGCATGACTTTAATATAAATCCGACGTTTCGAGGGATACACCCTAATCTTCAGGGTAAATTATAAAATTATAAAAATTAAAAGATAATTAAAATTTAAAAAGAAAATTACAAAATAAAAATAAATAAATAACAAAAAATTATGAACTAATTCTTACAGTAAAACATTCAACGATAAATTATAAATTATAAAAAGTAAAAGATAAGTAAAATTTTAAAACAATTACGACGATAAAAAATTATGAAAAAATTCTATATTAAAACATTTTAGAGAGAAATAGGAAAGTTATGATTTAAAGATGGTTTTTAAGTTTAAAAATACGAGTCTAAATGGATTCCAATAATCTAAGGTCATTACTGTTATTACTTGAGCTTACAATTTTAAAATTATCTGGTGAAAAAGGAATGTCACATCCAACCGAATGTTCACGTATTATGGATTCCATTGGGTTACTAATGGGGCTACGGTACGAGACGACATACCCAAATGCTGGTCAATGCGGAACTGAATGTTCTACTCTCTATTTCTCTAATTTCCTTTCTGGCCGATCTATAGCTGCAGTTATAGATGGCCACTGTTCTTCTCCTAAAACTATTAACAGTGGTGTTCCTCAGAGTTCTGTCCTGTCACCCACTCTTTTCCTTTTATTTATTAATGATCTTTTAATTCGCACTTCCTGTCCTATTCACTCCTATGCCGATGATTCCACTCTTCACTTCTCCACCCATTTTTCAAAGCGTCCCTCACAGCAGTCGCTTCATGATTCGCGTGAGGTGGCTGTGGGACACCTGACCTCTGATCTTTCTGCTATATCTGATTGGGGCAGAGAAAACCTCGTGGCTTTCAATGCCTCAAAAACTCAGTTCCTCCATCTGTCTACTCGTCACGAACTTCCACACGATTATCCCCTTACCTTCAACAACACACAACTGAGTCGTTCCTCTTCTCTTAACATTCTTGGCGTTTCCTTTTCTTGTGATCTTTCCGTATATATATATATATATATATATAGTCATGCGGGTTGCTTCTACAGAGCTTCAATTTAATATTTAGGAGAAATCCAATGACAAGGAGAAATGTAAATGCCATGAAAAGTCTTCTTTAATGCGCAACGTTTCGAGCAATACGCTCATCTTCAGGCTGTTTAATAACAATGTGAAATTAAAATCAATATTGAATGAAAAACAAAACAGAAAATTTCTATAACCTATTCGTAAAGACAAATTTTAAAAGACTGAGAAAAGAGGGTTAAATTCTAAGTTATACAGATTTACATATAAAAATTAAGAAGTTATTTTTAAATACATGTAGTAAATGTGAAATTAATACACTGGAAAAATTACCAATAGTACACTGGAACAATGGAACTATCTACCTTACACTGCAGTATCCGAGGCTGACTAATTTGAGCAGAGACAAAGAACGGGAAACACGAGAGATGGCGAGGGCGATTGGGGAAGGAGGGATTATAAGGAATTGGGGAAGGAGGAGGGATCATAGCAAATTGAGAGGGACGGCCGATGAGTCAACATTCAGACTAGGGGACAATGCTTTAATGAACAGCGATTCTAAAATTCTTAGTGAGTTGGGACAAGTATTACAACCAAGAATTTTAAAATTGTCTAAAGTGACATCAATTTTACATTTAATGCTGTGTTCACGAATACTCGAGGCTTCTTTAGTTTTTAAAATTTTACCTGTTCGGCCACTTATTCCCATATGCGAATAAAATCTAGCCCTGAGAGAGCGAACAGTGCTGCCGATGTAATTCCCAAGGAGACACCTGGGGCAGGTAAATAAATATACAACACCGCTACGCAACGAGTCAGGGGTTCGATCCTTCGCTGAAAAATGTTCCCCATGTGGGGGATTTCAATAATTTCAAATGTCAGTTCTCAAATTTAACTCAAGAATTTTTTCTTAAACTTAGAAATCTTAAATTTCAATCTTTCATATTTAGGAAGAGTGATTTGCAGTGTATTAAGAATTTGGCAAAGAACCAGGAGATTGTTGTGACTAGACCAGACAAGGGTAACGGAGTGGTTATTTTGAATAAATCGGACTACATAAACAAAACTAATGAAATCCTAAGTGATCTTACTAAATTCAAACAAATTCTAGAACCTGTAAATAAAGTCATTGTAAGGTTAGAAGACCAGGTTAATAGATTTCTGTCACGACTAAAGTCCTTAAAGATAATAAAAAATGATACTTACTCTCAGTTGTTCGCATCTGGTGCTAATCTTGCTCAATTATACTGTCTGCCTAAAATCCATAAAGCTGGAACACCTCTCCGTCCTATTTTAGCTTCGTATAACTTACCCACCTTTCAATTGGCAAAATTTGTTGTTCGTCTCCTGTCCCCCTTTGCGAAAATGCTTACACTATAAATAACTCGTTTGAATTCCAAAAAGACCTCCTTGGTAAAACTTCGATTCAAAAAAGTTTTTTGTCAGTTTTGATGTAAAGTCACTTTTCACAAATGTACCTGTATCTGAAACTATTGCCATTATTTTAGATAGGGTTTTTAGCTCAGTTGATAATTTTCATGGTTTTTCTTTGTCTCATTTGAAGGAACTTTTAGAATTGGTCTTCAAACAATGCTATTTCACTTTCAACAATAAGGTTTACCAACAATTGATGGATGGGGTAGGGATGGGATCACCAGTCGGACCGTTAGCAGCTGACTTTTTTATGACTCATTTAGAAAGTGTAATTTTTAGACAATCTCCCACTCATCTCAAGCCAATTTTCTATCGACGCTTCGTTGATGATTCGATAGCAGTCTTTGATAATGCGGTACAAGCGCAACAATTCTTTAACTTCCTAAATTCTTTGCACCCTAATATAACGTATACAATGGAAACTGAGCAAAATGGCTCCCTCCCCTTCTTAGATCTTTTAATTTCGAAAAACGGTGATTCTATTACTACATCAGTTTACAGGAAACCCACTTTCACTGGTTTGGGCATGAATTTTTTTAGTTTTACTGATTTCAACTATAAGATGTCTTGTATTAAAACTCTCCTGTTCAGAGGATATAATTTGACCTCTAATTTTACCTTACTTAATGATGAATTTAATAATCTAAGATCATACTTTACTAATAATAGTTTTCCTGTTCAATATGTAGACAAACTAATTAGATCCTTCTTAAATAATGTTTATAGCCCTCAACTTCCATGTATTACAGTGCCGAAGGATATAAAATATTTCTTGGTACCTGAAATGGGTCCTTTGAATAAGGAATTTAAGCTTAAATTTACAAAATTGTTAAGGAAATTTTTTTATCATACTGATTTCCGCATCATATTTATTAATAAAACGTCTTTAGGTAGCTTTTTCTCAGCGAAGGATCGAACCCCTGACTCGTTGCGTAGCGGTGTTGTATATTTATTTACCTGCCCCAGTGTCTCCTTGGGAATTACATCGGCAGCACTGTTCGCTCTCTCAGGGCTAGATTTTATTCGCATATGGGAATAAGTGGCCGAACAGGTAAAATTTTAAAAACTAAAGAAGCCTCGAGTATTCGTGAACACAGCAAATTAAATGTAAAATTGATGTCACTTTAGACAATTTTAAAATTCTTGGTTGTAATACTTGTCCCAACTCACTAAGAATTTTAGAATCGCTGTTCATTAAAGCATTGTCCCCTAGTCTGAATGTTGACTCATCGGCCGTCCCTCTCAATTTGCTATGATCCCTCCTCCTTCCCCAATTCCTTATAATCCTTCCTTCCCCAATCGCCCTCGCCATCTCTCGTGTTTCCCGTTCTTTGTCTCTGCTCAAATTAGTCAGCCTCGGATACTGCAGTGTAAGGTAGATAGTTCCATTGTTCCAGTGTACTATTGGTAATTTTTCCAGTGTATTAATTTCACATTTACTACATGTATTTAAAAATAACTTCTTAATTTTTATATGTAAATCTGTATAACTTAGAATTTAACCCTCTTTCTCAGTCTTTTAAAATTTGTCTTTACGAATAGGTTATAGAAATTTTCTGTTTTGTTTTTCATTCAATATTGATTTTAATTTCACATTGTTATTAAACAGCCTGAAGATGAGCGTATTGCTCGAAACGTTGCGCATTAAAGAAGACTTTTCATGGCATTTACATTTCCCTTGTCATTGGATTTCTCCTAAATATTATATATATATATATATATATATATATACACAGGGCGTCCCAAAAAAATGTATACACACTTTAAATAATTATAAAGGCAGTGTTTATTAAAATACATTTCATTTTCAAAATGTAATAGAATCTACAGACATTATTTAATTGTTTTGTCGACGCCTGTTTTCAAACTGACGTCCGTTCTGGTCCAGGCACTGCTGATAACGCGAAGCAATGGAATCGCAAACATCACGAAACATTTCGTTTGGTATTTGTGTGCATTCTCGTTCAATGGCTGCTCTCAATTCAGCGACTGTTGCAGGTTTTATAGCGTAGACTTTGTCTTTTAAGTATCCCCATAAAAAAAAGTCTAGTGGTGTGAGGTCTGGTGAACGCGGAGGGTATTCTACGAAACCCCTTCGTCCAATCCACATCCACATCGTGCCAAGTACCACTCGCAATACTCCACTCTTCGGTCCGGATCATCATCATCTTCATTAATAGCATGGACTAATCTTGGAATGTAACTTTTCCATTGACAGCGCTTCAAAATGCGTTGGACAGACGATTCTGAAATTCCTACCTCACGACTCGCTTGCCGCACAGATTTTCTTGGACTTTGGTGATACGTTTCCAGTACTCTTTCTTGCTTTGTGGGGCTTGTCGATGTCCGTGGTCTTCCGGAACGCTTCTTGTGGACATTCTGAACAGTTCCATCGGCTTCAAACTTATCTCTAATTCGAGTGATGGTAAGTCGCGTTGGTGGATCTGTTTGAAACTCCCTCCTAAACTGTCTTTGCACTTCAACTGCGTTTTCACACTTCCAGTAGCATTTTAGAATGAATTTCCTTTGTTCAAAGCTTAGTCTGACTGCCATTATTAGAATTAATAATGGCAGTCAGACTAAGCTTTGAATTGAGCTATCAGCTGTTAAAGTGTGTATACATTTTTTTGGGACGCCCTGTATATGTCTGTGTGTGTGTGTGTGTGTGTGTGTGTGTGTGTGTGTGTGTGTATGAAGGCACCCGCATTCAGGCATTTAAAATGGGTATAATGAGTTCGAGCTGGAGAGGAGAGCTGATTTCGAAAAAGGAAATAATTAAATGAAGTGAGTTAGTAAAATAAAAAAGTTTATTGATAAAATATACAAACTATTAACTATAATTATACTTGTATGTGAAAGAAATGCAAGTGAAAATATGTTCTCCATTTTCCGCAAGAGGTAACAATGATTACTTGTATTTGTCTTATTATTTTCACTTTTGTTCTTGTCATTCCTCCAAATGTTGTTAAAGTTTTAAAGACCATCCTCTATTCCTGAATCTCTAAATCGATTGATTCCAGACCTTGTGCAAATGATCTACTGTCGGCAAGAGCTTCGCTCTAGAGCCGGAGTTAGGTTTTTCGGAGTGAAGAGGAGCGGAGCCGCAGCTCAAAATCTCAAAAATAAACGGGGCTGGAGCAGTGGTACCGGGAGCTCGAGCGGAGATGGAGTAAAACCTTTGGAGCCTGCTCCGAGAAGTTTACTATTTTAAATGTTTTGTCCTATTAGTTGTATATACTATCGCAGTATCATTTTAATTTATAAGATCATAAGTGAATGCAGTACTTTAACCTTATGAATGAAAACCTAACTTGGTTCATTTCCGCATTACAACTTACAAAACCTTCTTATATTTAGCAAAAATTTAAATTCATATATATATATATATATAATAATATATTATATATATATATATATTATATATATATATATAATTTAATGAATACCAGAGGCATCTTAAGGTATAGCTTAAGTGGAAGTGAGAAAAACGTTAAAAAAAAATTTCACATGGAGCATCACTCCACCCATACGCCCGTGGCAGCATCGCCAAGCAAACAGGGGGTCAATATACTAAAGAGGCCTCCGTACATAGTTCATCACCACTGAAAGCAACAATGCTCCGTGTTATCTCAATTCAAAGAATACCCAAATCCGTGTTATCTCAATTCAAAGAATACCCAAATCCGTGTTATCTCAATTCAAAGAATACCCAAATCCGTGTTATCTCAATTCAAAGAATACCCAAATCCGTATTCGTTTTCGCGCAATTTTCGTTAGTCTGTATTGCAGATACCCTCAGTTATTATCAGTTCGGGTGCATGATTCTTCAGAAGCAAGATGTACCGTAAGATTGTGTTTCCTCCTCAAGGCAACACAAATTTACCTGCATCATCACTCGTACTGCCTCAGGCTTGCTCTGCACAAATCCTCGTATATGTAACGTTTACAATGCCTAGGCATCTCAGAAACTAACTTTAAAATTACACTTTCTTAATTGAAGCAAAGCAAAAGAAATGTCAAGAACAGTATTCCTAGTAATGCTTAGGTTAGGTTAATTTAGTTAGATTACATATAAAAATTAAAAAGTTTATAGTGGTTTTAAAGAGGACAGACTTGATGAACCCCAAGCCACATTTACTAATTACACACACACACACACACACACACACACACACACACACACACAGTATGCCTATCTGATATCTTATTCACACGAGTTGACATATAGGAATTTTGTAATTCAGTTAATAATAACGCTTAAGTAATATTAGTTTCAAACGAAAACTATCTGTTTTCAATATTTGTAATAAAATACACGCATCTACAAATTTATGTTCAAACCCTACCCCTTTTCCCAAATCTAACCAACTATTCGATCTTAGTGTAGAAGTTGCTTCCTTTCTGGATAAAGGTAGATCCATTGCATTCTTCTTTGAAAGATCCTCAACAATATTCAATAAATATTATAATAGTTACAGAATTAAAAAAAAAAAAAATCTCCAGTCAACCCCTGCAAAATACCCAGAGATTGTCCTACAAGGTGGAACTCTCTGCTCTGCCTATGATAAAGCAGATAATCGAATGAACAAATGAACTATAAATTGTAGCGGTTAAACTGATAAATTCAACACTATCTGTAACTCAAGACGAGTAAAATGAATTTAGAAGATCTTCTTTTTCTTTTCGGGTAGTTAAAAAAAACTACAGAAGTACTCTGTGGGAGTAAGTGACCAACCTTTTCTATTATAAGTTCAGCTGTAATTGAAAAACAGAAACAATTAAATGAAACCCACAACTGAACAACAGGAACTGATGATATCAGGGAATATATTCAACATCAAATAACCAAATAACTGACCCAATTTGAATCTGACATGAACTGTCAAGAATCAGCGTACGTAGATCCTCGTTTTGAGCTCACATTTTTAAAGAAAAATGGCAAGGGATTAATATCAAGAGAAATATAAAAAAAAAAAAAGGGATCACGATAAGGAATCCTTGACAAAAGTTCAGCCGATGAACTTAAAGAAATACAGACTAAACGAATTCGAACTGATCTGCTTGTTCGTCTGAGTATATTCAAATATTCAGACATCAGCGAAAGTGAGAATGACGTCTCAATCGACGAGGCTTTATATGCAAAAATGAGCCTCTATCAGAACGAAAAGACAGTTAAGTTTGATTCCGATCCCTTAGCCTACCGGAAGGCAAAACTTGGCAAGATAACAAGAACTTATTTGTGCATCCCGACAACCTCAGTAGAAGGTGAAAGAGTCTTTTCTAAGGCTAGTGACCAAAATTATTACAGACATTAAAAAAAATGTTGAGGAATTAATTTTCCTTAATCGAAATCGAAATAATTAAATTTTATTCATAAGATACTAAAATTGACTCAAGAAGAGTTTTATTTTATTACAAAAGGAGGATCACCTGAAGATCAGGGCCCCCAGCCTTCGTTAGTTAGCCTTATAAGGCTAACTAACGAAACTATCACGACTTAACCTAACCAATCGTTAGGTCAACTGTACGCCCTTGACGACTGGTTAGGTTAAGTCGTGATATTTTCGTTAGTTAGCCTTATAAGAATTAACTAACGAAGGCTGGGGGCCCTGATCTTCAGGTGATCTCAAAAGGAACTACCTTTGTTTTTTATTTTTCAGTATTTTAAAATTTTAACTTTGTTTGATCAACGAATGAAAAGTTAAACAATTAAAATTTTTAATAGTACCTCTTTTTTAAATCAACATCATTGTTGTTTGTGAATTGGTTACTATTAACACTAATTTTTTGGTTTTTATTCACCATTATTTTGAATTTTGATTAACATTCACATACAATATAAAGGAGGCCAATCTGCGCAAATTATGAAGTGTAATTTCCAACTTGCATAAGAAACTTCAAGTTATTTCTTAAAAACTGTGGTTACTTTTTTTTAAGTTTTAATTTTTTAAATTAATTATTTTTAATTTCTTAGAAACTACTTTTTTTCTTTTCAGTTTTTTAATTTTTAAATTTTATTTTTTAATTTCTCGTTTTTTTATTTTTTTAAATTTTAATTATTTTTTAATTTTTTAAAAATTATGCTTTTTAAGATTTTTTTAAAATATTTGATTATAAAAAATATATATTTCAATGGAAACATGTGCCTGTGTAAAGTACATTATACAGGGTGGCGCAAAAGTCGCGCATCATAGGAATGTTCAGTGTTGATTATAATATATTATTTTTTTCTTTTATGTAGGGGATGGTTGCGAAATTAACAATAGACGAGAGGGCGAGCTTGGTTTTAATGTATGGAATACCAGCTACAACAAATCGATGAATCGGTACAGAATTTAAATTCTGTACCTATTCATCGATTTGTTGTACCTGGTATTCCATACATTAAAACCAAGCTCACCCTCTCATCTATTGTTAATTTCGCAACCATCCCCTACATAAAAGAAAAAATAATATATTATAATCAACACTGAAAATTCCTATGATGCGCGACTTTTGCGCCACCCTGTATATACATATATAATATATGGTTGGCTCCAGAGCCAGAGCAGGCATTCCTGTAGCGGATATGAGGTCGGAATAGACACTACTAGGGCTGGAATGAAGCCGGAGCAGCCCTTGCTGGAGCGGAGCGGAACTGGAGCTGATCAAGAAAAACTCTGTCTGGAGGGAAGCAGAACTGGAGCAACTGGAGTGTTATGGTGCTGCAGCCAAAAAGTGGGAGCATTGCCAACCGTAAAATGATCTGTGGTAGCATTTCCCAAATTTGTGGGGCGCGCAAACCCGCTGAAGGGGGCTCGAGGAGGTTAGCAACGAAAAACTGAAAAGTAAAATCTGAATATTTTCAATAATCTTATTTCACGTCGCTCTACCCGACATGATATGCAAACAATATGTAGAAAAAACATACCATATCTCATTAAGAAGCGACACGCGACACTTTCTATCTCTTTCTTACGATGAAAATTTTAGTAGTGCCCTCTGCTGGACGGAGTAGATAACCTTCCTGTAATTGACGGCTCATCGTGCATTGGTGTTATTTTTTTTTATTATTATTTTTAAGTAAAAACTGAAGTTTTAGAAATAAAGTTCATTTGACATTTATTATCACTTCCCTAACATTTATTAAATATGTCAAATGTAATGAAATGTCATACTGTATTATTTATGCAAACTGGAGATGTAGTTTACATGTCATTGCGTGCATGACTGAAATGAAAACGATGAATTTATATATATATATAATATATATATATATATAATATATATATTATATTATATATATTAAGAGTAGTTTCGGAAAATAGTTCGCCTAGAAAACAAAATTTCGAGAAAGTGCATACAAAATTACTAATCATTACTCAAAGCATTTCCTTTTCTGTAGAAACCTCTTAGAACTACAATTTTACACATGTACTCCGTTTTACCCTACCATTGGGTATAATGGGTATGTCTCTCTCCTTTGAGAAAAACAGATTCGTACACGAACAGTTAACAATGAAAACCGATCAACCGTAATAATTTAGAGTGGACACGATAAAGGTTGCGTGAGCAGAAAAATCATATTTTGAGGCAGGAACATGGGAGTTACAAACAATTTAGGACTAAGTACCCTGTGGGCCTGTTTTATCCCTCTCTCCCCTGCACAGAACATTCTAATCCATTTTTTTCAATGGTGTTGGTAATAATAATAATAATAAAATGAACTAGCGCAATGGGCTGCATTAGTTGGCCTGAGCGATGTGGCAAATTCTGGTTTTCCCGAATGATTATTATTATTATTATTATTATTATTATTGTGCCATTTTGGAATTTATGAGGGAACGTAAATGTCTTCTATCACGCCGTAATAAAATATAACGAGTTCTGCTCTATCCAGCAGATGGCGCTGTGCTCAGGGATGCCACTTTTTGAATTGAGTGTCACGTATTAGAATATTAAAGTATTTGTTTCGACCAGTAAATATTGACAGGCATCAATGTTGCCATATTTGTGAGACGTTTTACTATTATGATAAATTTGATGAAATGTTAAATTTTTTAAATCAGGTGCCTGATTAACATTGCAATCAATTAACTACTTTGTTTCTTAAATAAAAATACAGGAAACTAATAATAATATAATAATAATAATAATAATAATAATAAATTCACTTTTATGAAGGTATTTCTTAAAAATTCCTCATTGGATTTAATGGTCTCATTAGGACAGCAACATTACATTTGCTTTCAATTTCAGTCTACATTTTTTTCATAATATAAATTTTTTTTGTTTTATTTTTAAAAGTGCGAAGTAAAATACATCTATTTTTATTTGCTTTAGTCTTCTTTCAATCGCGTTCCCTACAGGGATAGTTTTTATCCTCATATTGACGAAAGCCAAGAGTCAGTGGCTGGAGAATGATTTGAAAATAGTAGAATTTCGGCATTATTCTCCACTTTGTGGACAGTTTTTGAATAATGAATACGAAATATAAAGCTTATACATTTTAATAATTATAAAATTCATTGTTTTTAATGGGGGTATGATTTTTATATAATTTTTAATTTTATATAGTATATTTATTATGTGGCGGGGTCACCAGTTTGACCTTCGTGCGAAGAGAGACCAACGCACGGAACTGCAACGAGGTTAACGAGGTGTATATCTGTAACAATCAAGTTCGCTCATAAAATATATCGTAGTTTAGAAAAAACAAACATGCTCAATTTGCATTAATCGTTAATTTTCTACTGATCCTCACTGATTTTGCTGGTTTAGCCGGAGAGAAGGTTGTAAATTCTTAATTATTCCTTTAATTCGTGCGCATAACGTGCAATGAATTCCTAATTCATACAAGCTGCAAATGAGCAGAAAATTGAAAATTTCTCTGGAGAAGGGAGGTCAGGTGGAAGTACTTAGTAAAAAAGAGTCCACTCGAAGGCAAATATAGTCTATTGACTTCAAATATCTCCTCGAGCAGTATACAAGATCAAAAACAGGATTTTCGAGGATGAAGGGTGCAAACCAAAAACGTGATCTGGTTATTGTAATTAAATTACTAATATAATTACTACATTTTTCGAAGTAAATAAACACAGTAATTAATTACTCAAAAACTAACTTATTACCGGTAATGCAATTACTTGTAATTAATTAATTCTGAACTCTGTATTAATTTTGTTTATGCGTCTATACAGGCTCTCTCACAGGTCCAGAGAGACCCGGGCCACTTCCAGCTTTTGAGGCCCATAGCTAAACCTAATTATTACTTTCACTGCAAAACATTATATTCAAACCTGAAAGTTTCTAAATTTGAGGCCCCCCTTAAGCTTGAGGCCCAGACCAAATGGCCCTCCTAGCCCCCACTCTGATAGGCCCTGCGTCTATATGTGTTATAAAATTCTTTGAAATTTTTTAGTTCGGTGTAATGTTTGCACGAGTATTATGCAGATGAATTTGGGAATTTAGCCCATTTGACATCACTGTTAATTAAATGTGATCCAATCTCTTATCAGTATCATAGGTGGCAGAACGGGGGGGGGGGCGCAGGCGGCCCCCTCTTAAATTGACAGAAGGGGACCAGGGCCCCCCCCCCCACTTGCCAGCGAAGATATTTTGACATTTTAAACTTTGAAAAACAAATTTTTCGAAATAAAAAGTCAGTAAACATTTATGTAACATATTTCGTAAAACTTTAGCATGTTTACACAATCCACTGAATTTTGAATTGAATTGAACTGAATAACCTTTATTAATAATAAAATAAATACATACATTGGTTTTACAATTTACAATGACATAAATAATTGTGAAGTTGGACTATTTATTTTGTTTAATTTGGCCCTTAAGCTTTAGGCTTTACTGGGCTAAATATGAATGTAGTCTAGTAGTACGATAATCAATCCTACTTGGAACCCCTTGCGCGATGACGTTTCGCCGCCACTGATCAGTGTGCAGAATTGGGCACGTTACTTTCTATAAGTAAGCGGCGTTACCGTTACATTGATAAAAAAGTAACGTCGTTACCGCTTCAGTTACTTCTATGAAAAAGTAACGCGTTTTACCGCTACCGCTACCGTTACTTTTAAGAAAAGACTAAAGAGTAAAAAAGCCTTAATAATACCAAATTATACTCTACTGTATATGACAAAAATATCAAAACATAAACTCAAATAAAAAAAAAAAAAAGCCTGTCCAAAAACAACTAATCTTGCAGATTTTTTAGGAGTGTGTTGTTCGATTTTAAGAACATTAGTTTTTCAAAATTGGCATCTGATAGTCCTCTTCGTTTGCAGGAGCTAAAAGCTAATTAACAGCTAATAAATGATACTAGACAAATGATCAGTTTGAAAGTAACGAGTAGCGAGTAACGATTGAAATCGCTCTAAAAAGTAGTGCCGTTACCATTTTTGTTACATCTCAGAAGTAGCGGCGTTACCGCTACAGCTACTAAAAAAGTAACATTGTTACGTAACGACGTTACTAGTAACGCCGTTACTCCCAACACTCAGTATGTGAGTTACTGTAGAGAACTTACTGTAGAAATATATTTGCACAAGTTGTCAAATACTATTCTTTGGTGTAGATCACATATCAATCATTTCCTTAATACGTGATAAATATATGGTGCCAAAATGTTCGAAATAAAAGATGACGTAATATTGTTCGCCATAAATATGGTTTAGGAGTGACAGAGTTACGGAGCTAAAGGCTAACAAAAACCAAAAGATCCACTCTGGGTTAGCCCAGGAGAGAAGTAGAGAAAAGAAAAAAAGGAAAAGCAAATGAAAATAAAGAATACTAAAAACTGATGCCACGCTTACACTTATACACTTATAGACGCGTAAAGCTTTCACGCGGGAATAATATTAATAGTAAAGTATAGAACAAGGCTCTCTCCCTCTTCCCCTGCCAGCCACTGCTGACAGAAACTTGTTGTGAAAGAAGATTTATAGGAAAGTAGGAAAAAGTATAACGAAAAAAAAATAGTTTCAGAGTTCATTCACACCATGCGTACACTTATCTAGTGTACCCAGTTACGCACTAGAATATAGTGGAAAATAAGGGAACTACTTAATCTAATCTGCACCATGCATATTTTTAAGAACTTTTGAAATTTATTTAGTACATACAAGAAGTCAGCATTTCATCGCTATAGCATTTCTTCGATAATGCCATCGTGCTGAGAGAATTACTTTGAAAAATTAATTAGTTATATTGTTACCTTTCGCTCTGGAGTTACTTAGATAAAGGAGTACTGATCCAGAGCACCTCCAGCCGGTTAGTACACCTGAATTTAAGAATTCCTACGAAAGTGTACATTATGCGTGTGATTTTCCCCCTTTTTTAAGAAAAGATTTATCATAACGTAATTTATATTGCATCCTTCGCAAAGGAATTACTTAGATAAGCAAGTGGTGATCGAGAGGCACCCCCAATTTAAGAATTCTTACTTATTTTTTTTTTTTTTTTACGAAATTTTGTTACATGTTATTTAAAACTAAAGTTCTACTCTATATAAGTAGCTTTTATGAAGCTGAATATATCTATTCGGAGGTTTGGACTGCCGAAAATTCCCATCATATTTCCTAACATCTGAGAACTCCCAGTGCTCTGAAACCAGACCAGACCATCGCCTCCTATTATATTTATTACAAAAGGGAACATCACTACTTCTATATAAAGTATGAAAATTTCTTTAGCTCTCTAAGTTAAATATCTCGCGATTATTTCTAAAAAGTACTAACAATACTACATTGGGAATTCTCAGATGATACCCCATTGGTAGAGAAAGGAAGCTTGATGGGACCTCTCGGGAGTCAAAACCTCCGAATAGACTTTTTCAATTTCAGGGATGTTACTTGGGTATATAATATAGTATTGTTAGTACTTCTTAGCAATAACTGTTGTATATTTAATTAGCTAGCTAGATAAATATGCTGTGATTATTCCTCAAAAGTATTAAAATACTATACCCTACAGGTATCCATTACCAAACATATATGACGTCACTCAGCACGTAGGCAAGCCCAACTACTTCACGCCACTAGTCCAGAATTAAGCTAGGCCAGAATTAAGCTAGGCCATTGTAAATTGACTGTTTAGCTTTCGGCTGTGGTAATGAACCTGCTAATTTCTCTGACTTAGGAAGATAATGTTGCAAGGACCGATAGGTCTAAATACCTTGTAGTACTTTGGCAACAATGTGATCCAAAATGACACTGTCGATGGACATTTTAAAAATATTTAGATAGTTTTTGAACGTCTTCTAGGGCTAATCTTGAACTTAAGTGAAATAATGTAAATTCATAAAAAATTCCTTTGTCTACTTCGGAAATCTTTTGTCAAGAATGGACATTGATTCTTCTAAACTAGATGATTTAAGAAACTACATCGTTCCTAAAGATGTTGACCAAATACAAGGTTTCGTAGGATTGCTGTTCCCTTAACCAATTCATTTAAAACTAGAAAGCCTTTCATTTGGTCTGGAAAAAAAGCTTTCGAAATGTTACACGATAAACTCATAAATCAACCCATACTACAGTATCTTAACTATGATAAGACGTTTATAGTAGTGACTGACCCTTCAAACTATGGTTCTCCTACAAGAAGCGGTAGGGATCGAACTCCCAATAGCTTATGCCAGCAGCTTAGTATCTAAACTAAGTAGTGAAACTATTCAGGAACTGAATGAAAAACATTAGCCATCGTTCGGGCCATGAAATAGTTTAAAAAATTACGATTATGGCATTTTAGTAAAGATTGATCTTGCTCATTTAACTTTTACGAGGGCCACTCAATATATTTTGCCCCACCTTTTTTTTTTCTTTCCAAGTTTCCTTGTAAGTTCCAGAAATTTTGTACACAAGCAGTTACATACCTTTTTCACAAATTTTTATTTTCCCACATAGTCTCCATCCTTTTCTACGGCTTTCCTCCACCTCGAAACAAGGACCTTTATTCCTTGCTGGTAAAAGTCCGCTGGGTTCCGCTGGAGCCACCTCTTAACCTCCTCAACAACCTTATCGTCACTCTGAAACTTTCTTCACGAATAGCATCCTTCATTGGCCCAAACAAATGGAAATCTGAAGGTGCCAGATCCGGGCTGTATGGAGGGTGGGGTAGCACAGTCAAGCGCATTTTTTGTGATGGCCTCTCTTGTTTGCAAACTGTTGTGTAGTCTTGCGTTATCATGCAAAAGAAGGACGTCTTCCAGTTTTTTCTCCGGTCGAACTCGCTTTATACGTCTCTGGAGTCTCTGTAGGGTAGCAATATATGCCTCCGAGTTGATTGTTTGTCCTTTCTACATATTGTCCACCAGAATTACCCCTTTCATATCCCAGAAGATGGTGGCCATAACCTTTCCTGCAGAGGGAGCTATTTTGAATTTTTTCTTGCTTGGGGAGTCTGCGTGATGCCACTCCATGGATTGGCGTTTTGTTTCAGGTTCAAAGTGGTGTATCCAAGTCTCATCCTCAGTTACAATTCGTGAAAGGAAGTCATCCCCTTCTGTCTCGTATCGAACCAACGACCCAGAAGCAATTTCTTTTTTTAGGCTTTGTGATCTTTAGTCAGTTCGCGAGGAACAAACCGTGAACACACTTTTGAGTATCCCAGTTGCTGAATTATCGTATTCACACTTCCTTCATTAATTCCTAGCTCCAGTGATAGCTCCTTGTATGTGACGCGCCGATTTTATCGAATGATGTTGTTAGCACGCTGCACAATGTGAGATGTCACAGCCGATGCCGGGCGATCGATGCGTGGCTCATCATCGAGGCTGGCTCTCCCTCTCTCCGATGATCTCACACGTTTAGACCAGCGTCCAACTGTGCTTCGATCAACAACAGCATCTCCGTAAACGTTTTGTAGACGTTTGTGAATATTTCCAACTGTTTCCTTCTCTGCGGTTAAGAACTCGATAACAGCTCTCTGTTTACGACGCACATCACTGTCAAAAGCCATTTTCGAAACTGCGTTGACCATCGTTTTATACAAGGGCGTTTAAAAGTGGTTTTATACAAGGACGGGATGTTGAAACTGGAAAAATCCGGTTATGTGAAGCGCAGAAAGTTCAAACTTACGGCCCAAAAGACATTTCAGCCCCATGGCCTATTGTTTTGCTAAGAAAAAGGGTGGGGCAAAATATATTGAGTGCCCCGAGTACTTTTACTTAGAAGCTTTCTCATAAAAGTTTAGGTCGCTAAACTCTAGAAGATTTTACTTCCAAATTCGTTCATCACCCTGGAAAACTCAACGTTGTCATTGATTGCTTGTCTTGGATCAACAAACTTGAAGCTCTTGCTGAAGTTAATCGAGCTCATGCCATCAGTAACTTTTCGAAGAAGACACCTTCATTCAAAACAGCAAAAGTATCCCCGTACTACTAAAATTGTTCTATAGTTGAAGTCTGGTGACAGATCAGAGATCCGCCAACAGTACATACTGAAGGAAGACATCTCATATCGTAACGTTCCTCCAGGCAAGGAAGTCACTGAAATTCCACAAAATTTGGAGGAACTTACTTTGAAATAATGCCATGACTTCGTTTCCTCTGACGACCCCCAAATTGATAGAACATTCAAACTGCTTAAAATGAGATCCAAAGTAATCGATTACTGCAGAGAATGTCCTTCTTCTCTGCCGTATAGAGGGTCACTACCACCTATACGGCGCATATGAATGAGTTAATTATGGAAATTATGTTAATTATGGAAACTATATCAAACAACCAAATAAACCATCCTGCGAACCGAAGATGATAACTTTTACTTTCCAAAAAACTAACTTCACACTCGAAATACGAAGGAGATCCCTTTCATACGAAGAAGTTGATATTTGGAATAATTTGGAAACAAATTTAAAAGCGAAAATTTTTCAGAGAAATTTTCTTCAAATGAAAAGTATTTACCTCATTTAAGTTCACCCAAATTAGTATTAATTAACTATGCTATTGAATTATTTCAATAATAAATCCAAATAACCGTATGTAAATGTCATGACCCTACGTATATAAATTGCTCTCTCTCTCTCTCTCTCTCTCTCTCTCTCTGTACTGTCTTTTGAACAATAAAGAATTTGAATATGAATCTTGTGTCAGTTCGCCCGTGGCTCGCGTTGGCATGGATGTTCTTGGTCCTTTTGATTCGTATTTACCGTCAGGCACAACAAAGTTGTACCCATTACAACCCGTACTTCGGACATCGTAGCCAAACATCTATCCGAAAGAGTCGTACGGTGACACAGTACACCTTCAGTTCTTTGAATTAATAATCCCCTTGAGTTCATATCCGTAATGCTTAATAATAGTCTTTGCAAACAACTTAGCATACATAAGACATACATTTCTCCAAATCGGCCGTCATCACTACTGTCTCGTGGAGAAACAGACCTCCAAGATTTTCAGTGCATTGAAGCGTGTCGGCACCTAAAACCTTAAGGACTGCAGGGATGAACGTTTCACCGCCGTCCAATGGTCTCTAAGTAGTTCTTACCATACTACTCTTGGAGATACTCCCCACTTAAAATTGTATCACTATTGATCAACGTCTTCCTTTTGATCCCTTCAAATCTGAGGCAAAAGGACTTATAGCCCCGCGGGGTACTACTACATTTATGACGAAGCCTTCACATAACACTCTTTTCATATCTTCGATGAAACCCAAAATAAATTTGAATTTTCAAAAGGAAACGATGGTTCAAACAATATCGTTTGTTCCTAAGCAAGTAAACATACAGCGATTTTCATTAAAATTAAACAAACAAATAAACTGAATAATGTAAAAATTGCGGATTAAAAACGACTACACAAATACACAAAGTTCTTTTGGTCAAAAGTTATTTCAGACTTAAGACAATTTACGTAGATTCACTTTTAAGATTAAGAGATGCGAAACAGTTTTCAAAAGGTCGAATTTTTTTCTTTATCACAAATCTGCATTAGAAGACATATTTTTAGGTACCGTAGAACGGGGGTAATTCGGGTCTCGAAGGGTAACTGGGTCACATCATTTTTTTTTTATGAACACCGAAATTGGTACACGGTTATTTGACATTTTATTGTCTAACTTTTTTTTTACATTTTTAGGTGTTTTTTGTTTATTTTTCACGTTTTTGTTACTTCCAGAATTACCCCGAACTTGACCCAAATTACCCCTACTTGACCCGAATTACTCCAGTTTACGGTAGTTCTCATTTTGTAGTTGGAAGATCGCTTTTTCAATTTAATGTTCCTCTTTGTTGAAGAATTACTGGTTTAGGTCGATATTTAAGAGCATTTGAACTTTGCAAGATATTTGTCGACCGAACGCTTAAATGTCAAGAGGTATCATCTATCCATTTATCTATGTACAATATATATATATATATATATATATATATATATATATACAGGGTGGGCGGAAAGTAGCTCCCTATTTTGGATTGGTAAAAAAATACGTATATTATCCATTTATTTCAGAAGAAATAATATGAAAAGGTAGGCATACATGGTAGGTTTTCTCTAAAATTCAATGTGGGCTCCAACTCTTTCCACCAGCTTCTGGAGCCGCCCAGGAATGGCGTCCACTGACTTTAGCAGGAACTCCGGCGGGATGGAGGACATGACTTCCCGAATTCGGTCCTCCAGTTCTTCCAATGTCCTCGGTTTGGGGCGGTAGACTTCTTCCTTTACCCACCCCCAAAGAAAGAAGTCGCACGGTGTCAAGTCGGGGCTCCTGACTGGCCATTGATGAGGACCACGCACGCCAGTTCAGCTCCTTCTTCAGCACAGTTCGCACTGAGTAGCGGGAGAGTCCACTTTCCCGAGCTGCCTGGCGAGTTGACTTTCGTGGACTCCGTGCGAACATTTCCTGAACTGCCTGCACCGTCTCCTGGGCCCTGGATGTCGAAGGGCGACCACATCTTCGAACATCTGCCACAGACCCCGTGGTCATGAGCTTCGAGTGGCAGTTCTTGATTGTTTTCGGGTCCACTTGGGCACGTGGTCCGTGAATGGCCCGCCACCATCTTTGAACTCGAACGACAGATTGCCAAACTTCGTACCGTGCCGCCAACTGGGCACGCTCCTGCAGTGTTAAACGCTCAGCCATGTTACCCTTCAATCTGAAATGAAAAAAAAAAAATGAACGTTACAATTGTACCACTTTAGAGAACACAAAGAGAACACTTTAGAGAAAAAAAGATTACCGTTACAATTGTACCACTTTAGAGAACACACCATAACAATATAACAATACAATCACAATTTATACATAATTTATATGTAATTTAAATTAGGGAGCTACTTTCCGCCCACCCTGTACACGTATATATATATATATATATATATATATGTACAGAGAGAGAGAGAGAGAGAGAGAGAGAGAGAGAGAGAAATTTTAACGTGGATAACGCCGTATTTGGTTATTACTATTTTGAGTACACTAACATGAGCGCAGATACTGGATGACGCGGCTATGATCCCTCCTTATAAAGGTCATTTAACCCTACCAGACATTGGAATGACAAAGAAAACCCAAGATTATATAGCTCTCTCTCAGTTCAGGTGCTAATTCTGTAAATACAATTTCCCAAGTGAATCCCAATCGCGCTCGTTTCCATTTCCTTTCTCGTGAATCTGTTCCACTTTAACGCGCTTCAAAACTACTTGTTATTGTTCCTGGCTCGCCTCCCCGACTCATTCCCAATTCGTTGCCTAATAGAATTATAAACCGTCATCCCTCACTAACAATTTTACTTTCCAGGAGCAATATTGTCAGCATCAAAAAGCCCAAACAATATACATGCAAATTTGCAATGGCTCTTACGGGCAACGATTTTCGTAAACTCTCTACAGGTATTGAGAGTAAGATAGATTACACCACTGGCTTATAAATAACAATAGCATCACTTTTTTTCTAAAATAAATTTAAAAAAAATAGATTATGACTAATTTTAACACATACAATAAATACTGAATTAATTATTGCCTCGAAATGCAACAAGTCGCGTCTCTGTCATTCATCACTGTTGGGAAATCCTACGACCACCTATAGTGAAAACTTTAATCACAACATTGAAGCTATATATCGTTTTTTCGGAGCCCACAAGGTCATGTACCTCCAGAAAACAGTTGGAAAAACCAGTCAGATGTACCGGGAGAACTCTGAAAATCTAAAATCACAGTTTATAACACTATTACTTATTTACTTTTAGGTTACTTTAGGTGAGTTTGAACGACGGTTCAGGATCGACCTGCGGTCGACCCCTCTGCAGTATCCCGCCTCATATTACGTTATATTTAATCATTTTATTCAATTTTATCTAAACGTTTGTAATAAACGTACTTTAAATCTTTATTCCAAGAGCTGCTAACGTTTGTACAATAGCGAAAAACGGATGGTCGTTCGTTAAAAATGTATTTTTTAATTTTAAACGAATCTATAATGCCGATTTTATTAATAAATTACAATTCTCCATACATAGTTATTTTTTGACGTCATTCACTCTACCCTGACACAGTATATATATATATATTACATATATATACTGTATACTAAAAACCACCAAGAAAAAGGAAAAACAGCACTGATCGAGCGCTTTCGTATGTATTTATTAACCCATTTTCAAAATCTTGAAAAGTGTTGTTAAATACATACGAAACCGCTCGGTCGTTATTATTTCTCTTTTCTTCGGTGGTTTTTATTGCACATATTATTTCACGCGTTTAGGTGAATATGTTGAATATATATATATATATATAGTGTAATGTTTTTTGCACTATAATAATAAAGATGATAATGGTTAATTGATTGATAATGATTGATCGTTAATGATAAATGCTTAGGCTGAGGTCACCAGGTCTTTGCAGGTCAAATAATGTTCTTAATTAAGTTAATAATTAGGTTGATTGATAGATTCAGTTTTCTTCCATTTATTTTAATACAAAATAAATTGATTCGAATGATTTAAGAATGCGACTGAATTGTTGATTGTTTACATTGTAAACAGTGGTAATGTGTACACTTGAATTGATGCTTACAATATGACAATTAATAACGCGCGACTGATTGATAGATTCTTTATATAAAGTTAATTGAGTGATATTAAAAGGGCCAATGAGCCCTTGCACGTATGATGTTTACATGATGGTAACGCGTGAATCACTGAGTTGTCTTCGAAGTTCGAAGAGCGAAAGCGCTGCGACGCTCATCTTGAGGTTCCCGCGCTGTGACGTCATCTTTTGCTCGCTTGGTATGACGTCATCTTTGTTGAGTTTGGTTTGATGAGTTGTATCGCATTGTTGATGGCATGTTGCTGAAAGTTGCAAAGATGATTGCAAACGTCTCAGTTGTCCGCTACATATATATATATATACAGTGTCCCATAAGTCCGGGTTCATAGGAAAATTTATTTTAAATAAAATTTACAGAAATAATACACGAGAACTAATACATATGTTCAAATTGATGTCTTATTTTAGGACCTTTTTTTTTTTGGTTGCGGGTAGAATAACACGCATTGGCTAATATGGAAGCGAGTTACACTACTTAGTTATTTTACTCGCAAAAAAAAAAAGGGGGGTCCCAAAACAAGATATCAATTTGAACATATGTTTTAGTCATAATGTATTACTTTTGTAAATATAATTTAAAATAAATTTTCCTATGAAACCGGACTTCTGGGACACCCTGTATATATTACTGGTCATAAGTCTGAAGATACTTCCAATTTAATAGAAGCTTTTATACTTTTAAGAGAATTATATTCATCGAAGAGAAAGAAACATTTTTAGGAAATGTATTTCTATAGTGGAATAATATACTGTAATCACAAAATCAAATTTGTACAGAAGATAATATAAAATCTCACTATTTTTTGTATATTCGTCGTTCTCGCGTTAATTGGTAATGTCAAAACATCTGTTTCGTAAAGAAGATAAACGTATTTTTAAATAATCTTTAGGAATTTCATTGCAAATTCTTTGTAGAATATTTTGTTATGATTTTAGGTTTCTTGGTTTGTCCTTCATTATATTTATTGTCAGGTATTTTAATTCGTTTTCGGTGCAATTAACGTCGGGGCTTTGAGATGGCCACTCTAAAATATTTAGCTCTCCAGAAACTTTTTTTTTTATTAGGTTTTTTTTTTTTTTTAAATTTTGGTTCTATGTTTTGAGTAATTGTCATGCATAAATACAAAGTTTTGTCCAATTAGGTTACGTCCAATGGGCAGGGCATGTCTGCTTAACCTGTTGTAATACCATCATTTTTTTACAATATCGCCAACTTTACACACACACACACACACACACACACACATTTATATATACACACACACACACACACACTTACCATTAATAAATTATACATAGCCGTTTCTTTGTGTATTCTATCAGATATGAAGTAAAAAATTGTTTAGGATGAAAATGAAAGAGTATATTGTAAAGAAGTTAAGCATCTTCTGAATCAATCAATAAATAAAAAGGCCACATTCTTTTTTCTTTTAACTCTTTACATCACAATGAAACTTTTTTCACTCATTCCAACGAGTACTGAACAGTGGCCAGTGTTGTAAACATTACTTTTAAAAAAAGATTTAAATTACAATTGCAATTATTAATTACAACGCTAATTACTCCGTTTCTATGAAATAATTCACTTACAATTAGAATTACTTCTCTGAAGTAATTCAACTACTTTCTAATTACTTATTTTGAAAGTCTGAAACTAAAGATGAGATCATTTAAGGTGGTAAACAGCACCCGGTTTGTTTTTAATAAAGGAATAGATTAGACATACTATCCAACGATCTGTATGAGAGAACTTACAGTATCTGTTCACTGTTACTGAATAGATACCGATGAATGAACTCAAATATGTATAGTCAGCTACGTTTTACTTTTTAAGCGGACTGCGGCTAATATTAAGTTTCGTGGACACCAGATTTCGGTGATCCGCCCGCCTATTTGATACTTCGGGACAATCAGGGTGACACCTACGGCCCGATTATGTTACACTAGGTTAGATGGTCGTTCAAGGTTGGTTAGTTATTTCCGATTAGTCACCAACGTTTGGCCAGTCAGGGGTAAAAAAAAAACTGGCGTCCCAGAAACTTAATATTTACCCAGGCTGTACGTGAAAAGGTGTTCCTAATTTTTTATACTCGTATAAAGTTATAGTTAAATACTGTACACAAATATAATACCATAATATAAGAAAATAATAAAAAAGTAATTAGATTTTAAATTACAATTACTTTATAACTGTAATTAAATTACTGGTACAGTTATTACATTTTCGAAGTAATTAATATTAGCAATTAATTACTCGCAAAAGTAATCAACAATCTGTAATTCAATTACTTTACAACTTCGATAACGCTTAAAAGGTAAAAGATCTCTCTCTCTCTCTTCTCTCTCTCTCTCTCTCTCTCTCTCTCTGTAATTAAATTATTATTATTATTATTTTCATAAAGGTAGTAAGGTAGCATTCATGTCCCATATCCTTCAAAGAAGGAGGAGATAGGGCCCCGAGCCTGGGATACCTTAGTCCGAGTCATCGTGACGGAAGATACAGAAAAGACAACCGCCCAGCTCTTAGCAGCACTGGAGTTCGAACCCGCGACTCAGCGGAGTCTCAGCATTGCCGGACGGCGCCCTATTATAACTGATTGAACCACGAGACGCTCATTATTTTCATATAATCTGTAATTTCCTTTAAATAGGTCAGGTTTTGTTACATGCGTGTAAATTAAATGAGTGAGTGTCTGGCATCGATGCGAAAATTGTAAATACATTAACTTACATCGGCAAAGTATACATTATTTTCTTTACATTCACACGCACATTCATTTGCTTACCGATTTGTTTTTTTAACTGATGAAGTCATGCAAGGGGAATAAAAGATGCATACATGACAGACAGTGTCGAGTTGCAATGCCTTCTTTTATTGTTGGTTCATTATATGCTAAAAAAAAAATATGAACGTGCAGAAATTATATCGAAACACTGATACCCGTCTGCGTGTTTCATTCGCTCCCCGTCACTGACCCGTAAATGAGTATAGTTCATCTTTCTTGCTATCCTATGGATAGTGAGATCTCTGAAGGCGAGGCTGTATTTGTATGCGTGGCAGTTATTCTTCCCAGAAGGCAGGAACCCAAATTGGATTATCCAGAGTTAACTGGCGAAAATGTAACAGGAGTTGGTGGAAATTCCTACATCCAAACATGTAACAAGTAACATATAGGCCTACAGTATATGATTCATTTTCAGAACATCTACTTCTCATGAAATTTTGATACAGTAATAAAACACGAACATAATCTACTTTCTGATCGTGAAGGAAATATTTAGATTCATGCAGAAGGCCTATACAATCCAACCGGATGGCTAAGAAATATTTAATAAGGATCAGTACTTTCTTGGTTACTGAATATGCATCAATCTTATCCACCTTTGAGACGTTCAAAGTTTTATCTTACGCAATTATGAAGCAAATTCTAATACCGTTCTTAAATAAACTACAATTTTTCGCATTCTCGATTGAAAGCCTTTGTTTTATGGCTCTTATATACCGGAAAAGATGAATTTAGACTTTTTTTTTTCCTTCAATAAATTTTATTTTAAATTAAACCTGTCGCGGCGTTGCTGACATTTACTTTAGGAACACGCGTAGGCGACCATAAAATCGCTATTACTATTAAAGCAGGTCGATCCAATTCCGTCCACGAAGCCAGCCATAAAATATGTGTGGCTACCAAAGCCGGATTACCTATTTCGTCAAGTATGCCATGGCGTAGAGCCCCAAGACAAACGGAACAAATGTCACAACTGCTCTCCAAATTTTTTTTTACTATTGATAGTTTGCGAAGGCGAATGTTCAAAAATCGACTACGCTCAACTATGAGCCAAGATCGACTAAATGCGCTCGCTTCTCTATCAAGTGAGCATGAGGTCACAAAATCTATCCAGTTCTATGACATCATAGACAAATTTGCTTCAGAAAAACCCACAAAACAAAACTTGAATATTTAATTACTTTTGTGTTTTTCTTCCACAAAAGTATCAAAATTGTGTCAATATTGAAAATGTAATTTTTACTGACAGGTTTTAGCTCTGTTTCCTACGTCACATTTATTGTCTTTCATATACACTGTTCTATTGAGAAATATCATTTTTACACTTAGAAGAACCTTAAATGGGTTAAAAAAGGCATATACAGTATATATATATATATATACAGGGCGTCCCAAAAAAATGTATACACACTTTAAATAATTATAAAGGCAGTGTTTATTAAAATACATTTCATTTTCAAAATGTAATAGAATCTACAGACATTATTTAATTGTTTTGTCAACGCCTGTTTTCAAACTGACGTCCGTTCTGGTCCAGGCACTGCTGATAACGCGAAGCAATGGAATCGCAAACATCACGAAACATTTCGTTTGGTATTTGTGTGCATTCTCGTTCAATGGCTGCTCTCAATTCAGCGACTGTTGCAGGTTTTATAGCGTAGACTTTGTCTTTTAAGTATCCCCAAAAAAAAGTCTAGTGGTGTGAGGTCTGGTGAACGCGGAGGGTATTCTACGAAACCCCTTCGTCCAGTCCACATCCACATCGTGCCAAGTACCACTCGCAATACTCCACTCTTCGGTCCGGATCATCATCATCTTCATTAATAGCATGGACTAATCTTGGAATGTAACTTTTCCATTGACAGCGCTTCAAAATGCGTTGGACAGACGATTCTGAAATTCCTACCTCACGACTCGCTTGCCGCACAGATTTTCTTGGACTTTGGTGATACGTTTCCAGTACTCTTTCTTGCTTTGTGGGGCTTGTCGATGTCCGTGGTCTTCCGGAACGCTTCTTGTGGACATTCTGAACAGTTCCATCGGCTTCAAACTTATCTCTAATTCGAGTGATGGTAAGTCGCGTTGGTGGATCTGTTTGAAACTCCCTCCTAAACTGTCTTTGCACTTCAACTGCGTTTTCACACTTCCAGTAGCATTTTAGAATGAATTTCCTTTGTTCAAAGCTTAGTCTGACTGCCATTATTAATTCTAATGGGTTTAACTTGGAAAGAAAGAAACATCAATTGAGCTATCAGCTGTTAAAGTGTGTATACATTTTTTTGGGACGCCCTGATATCTGTATATATATATATATATATATATATATATATATATATATATATATATGTTAAACACAGACCGTGCATGGAACAAGGAACTCTTCTGGGAAATTACATCTACTATAGTTCGAATAAGTAATGATAAATGACAAATACTATAGTTTTTTTCTTTTTCATGATGTTAGCCCGACGTGGGCAACGGGTCACTCGCAAAGAGGTCCCAAAAATATAGCTTCCCTCACCAGCTATCTGCAAAGCAGATAGGATCCTGTCCCAAAGCTGGATCCTATCTGCTTTGCAGATAGCTGGTGAGGGAAGCTATATTTTTGGGACCTCTTTGCGAGTGACCCGTTGCCCACGTCGGGCTAACATCATGAAAAGAAAAAACTATAGTATTTGTCATTTACCATTACTTATTCGAACTATAGTAGATGTAATTTCCCAGAAGAGTTCCTTGTTCCATGCACGGTCTGTGTTTAACATATAAGTTTCTCAGGGGACCATTCTGAGTTTTATATATATATATATATATATATATATATATAATCACACCAAATTTTTGATAGGTTATTTTTTTATTTAATTTAATTTAATTTTTATTTTATTATTAATTTCTTTTTATTTTTGTTTTCTTTCATGCGTTAATCTTGTTACAATTACGGAAAAGGAGTATATTTGGTGGTTTTAGAATGAAGTTAGGACTGAAAAGGTGGTATTATTCGTAAACCACTGTGCCTGAAAGAGTTAAGGGGCCCCAGAATTCTGGTTGACGTCTTGGTATATATATATATATATATATATATATATATATATATATATATATATATATGATACTCACAGACAGTGCATGGAACAAGGAACTCTTCTGGGATAATTAAATCCACTATAGTCCGAATAAGTAATGGTAAATGACAAATACCATAGTTTTTATTTTTCATGATGCTAGCCCGACGTGGGCAACGGGTCACTCGCAAAGAGGTCCCATAAATATAGCTTCCCTCACCAGCTATCTGCAAAGCAGACAGGATCCAGCTTTGGGACATGGATCTAGGGTTTAAAGCAGCCTTGTCCTGCTACATTTAGAAACTCAATATAAGCAAAAGACTCGCTGCCTTCACGTCAGGTTTAATACATCAAAGAAAAAGGGGGTAACTATTATATTTTTAGCCAAAACCAAAACTTAAACCTCAACTGGCATATATATATATATATATATATATACACACATTCAACTGCAAAGAACTCGCAGTATAAATAACGTAAAGAACGACGCTTGTATAGGAGATATTCCGCGCAAGACGAGAGAGAGAGAACGAAACAAATGAAAAAATGAGGTAACCACCCGGGAATCGAACCCGGGATCTTCCGATTGCCATCGCATCTGACCGGCAATCGGAAGATCCTGGGTTCGATTCCCGGGTGGTTACCTCATTTTTTCATTTGTTTCGTTCTCTCTCTCTCGTCTTGCGCGGAATATCTCCTATACAAGCGTCGTTCTTTACGATATATATATATATATATATATATATATTACAGGGAATCTGTGTAACTAAGGATTTCGTGAAATTCCTAAAATGTTCAGGGATTTCACGTAAGGTTAAGTCGTGATATTTTCGTTAAACCTACGGGAAAATTATTGAATGCCCGGTTAGGTTAACTGTACGCCCTTGACGATTGGTTAGGTTAAGTCGTGATATTTTCGTTAAAACTAACGAAACTATCACGACTTAACGTTTATAATGCAGTTATTGTTGATGTAATTAGATGTCAAAGTTTTGCTTATACTCGCAATAACTGTTAACAAGTTACCGTTTGGCGGCCAGTAAAAGGTGCATTTCCTTTGGTATGTCATTCGTTTAAGACGTTATCTCCTGATGCGTAGTTCTTACTGGTTGTATTTTCATTCACAGATCTAAGAGTATTTATGCGAAGTGTTACTCATAGAAGAAATTATAAAAATCAATAAAATATAAGTAGAAGTCATTAATAATAATAATAATAATAATAATAATAATAATAATAATCTCGTTCAGAAAGAAAAGAAGTTGAAAGTTAAAAAGAAGAAAGAATAACAGCGAAATAATATTAAAAATAAGGATAAAGAATGGAAAGCTAATAAATAATAAGAAAATAATAAAGCAAGAACTATTATTATGTAAATACCTCACTGGAGTTATAGTGATATAATAATATTTAAAGGGATATACCTCGAGTTATACCAAGACTCGATTATTTGTATACTTTTTTGAAAGAAAGTTATCGTAGTACGATTTGCGCAGATAATGACTTTTTGTCCCAACCAAATTTTCTGACGGTATAGATCTCTTCTCTTCTCTCACGTAACGGGTCTTTATGAGTTTTTCTTTCTTAAGCTTTCTTAAGCACTTCGTTATATATATATATTTATTTTATGTACTCCCAAATCGATTCGTTGTTGAATATATTATATGGGTTTAGTTTGTATGAAGGCGCTTCTAATTTCAGACTTCCTTCCAGTGGAGATCGCAAAACTTTAATTTGTTTTTTATCACTATCATTCCTGAGCCTTCCACTCGATGCGGTTGGGGTGATGATATTTTGAGGGATATTCGAGCGAAGTTTATCTCTAATCGCTTCTGTAACGCCGACACTAACATTTTTACTTTGGCTTCCCTCTGTGACACCGAGTCACGCGAGGAAGATGACTTTGTAGGTCTATCGTCTTTGTTCACTGCAGAGTTACTCGTTTTCATTCTTCTGATCATCAACAAAGTTTTCTATTGCAGATACTGTTCTTATTCGGGGTAATGACGTGTTGTGTTAGGTCAGTTGATCCTTTTTTCAAGTCTTTCGTTTCTTGTTCTAATAGATTAATCTTAGCGTATTAATCTTCTAATGCATTAATCTTTGTTGTTTATTTGTCACCTTACCGCTTTCAGTTACTTGGCGTCGCTGTGAGCAAAATTGTTCTATTCTTTCATTAAGGGGTCCCCAACCCTCCCTTCGGCGGAGGGAGGTGGAGGAAATTCTTGCGTTTGTTGGTCTGAGTTATTTCCATTCGTCATGTTCCTATTCTGTGCAGAGATACATCCCAAGATGATTATAGATCTACCGCCACGTTTGTGGGTGTTAACGAAACCCTCCTACTTGAACTGCTTGTGGCCTACATCTCCTTACAAATATATTTCTAGAATTGTCAAAAAGCTGTTTTGGTTTCTTCGGTCGAAAAGTACAACTTTTTCATTCGTTGCTTTGATATTTGCAGTTTTTTTCTATTTTTGAGAGGCAAGTCTTCTTTTTCATATTAATGTTTGTAGTTGCTACTTGGACTTTAAGATCTCCAATTTCTCTGATGAGCTTTAGCTTTTAGATAATTCAAGAAAAATGTTTGTAGGAGACGTGGCCACAAGAAATTCAAGTAGGAGGACCTCGCTAACACCCTCAAATATTGGGGGTGGGGGGATCTATAGTCATCTAGCCATGCATCTCTGCTAACAGAGTTCGCGGTATTGTGAAAATTAATGAAATATTGAAGACTGGACAAAATTTTGAATTTGTGCTTGTCCAAACCGCAGTCAAAATAAACAAGAATTAACTCATAAAAAGAAAAGGGAGGTTTCTGAAGAGCTAAATATATGGTGGTGTGGTAGTGTCCTCCTGAAAGCCTTGACGTTAATACCACCGAAAACAAATGAATATATTTATCTGAAAACAAATACAGCTAAGGAAAAACCAAGAAACCTAAAAGATATTTTATGGGTGACATATTTTATTTGCAACATATTTCTACATAAAAACACATTTCCTAAAAATATTTGTTCTTTACCTAATGTAAGTCATATTAACGTAACATTTCCATTAAATTTGGAGGTGTCCCCAGACTTATGACCAATATATATATATATATATATATATATATATATATATACACACACACACACACACACACTATATATATATATATATATATATATATATATATATATATATATATATATATATATATATTATATATATACACATATATATATATATACACACACAGTATATTTACTGTATAAAGGATTATTTACGTGTTTTAGATTACAAAAATTAGGAAAAGTTATGTATCCAGTGATGGCTAAAGATACAGGGTGTTCCCAAATTATCTTTCCTATTTCCTATGTAAATTAAGGGAAATAGGAAAGATAATTTAGGAATACATGTATTACAAACGAAGCTATAGGTTAAATCGTGATTGACACTCCCTCATGACCGGATTCTAGTCTAGAAGTGATAAATTCAGTGGCCGAATGTTACTCAAAAAAATGTGTTTGCGCGTTGGGGTAAATTAATTAAGCATAGTTTAGGTTACGCTAGATAAGTTTAGGGTAAGTCAGATTAGATTAGGTAAGAGTAACGTTCGAACGCTGAATTTGTATGGTCCGAACGGGAGAACACCGGCTAAATAAAAGTTAAAGGAGGTCATACGATACATTCTTTTTTACTTACTATTTGAAATAAAACCTTCGATGCATTTGAAACTGAAGTCTCAATTCGTGGAATTAATTTTTCGGAATCCAATATAGCTCAGACCGGTTTTAATTTATTAGAGAGCTCCGGCCACTTTCCTTAATTACGGAACCATTATGGTATCAAAGAGTTTCCGATCAACTTAATTAGCTTTATTAAATGTTTATTTAATTCGATGGGTCATATAAAAAAAGTAATTTCAATTCATTTAGAATATTTCAGTTACTTTATAACGCTTCGTAATTTTTTAGTTTGCTTTCTCATGTCAGCGTATACTGTAAGATCAGAATTTGCGTGAGCGCTACATAATGCTCTCTCTCTCTCTCTCTCTCTCTCTCTCTCTCTCTTTATATATATATATATATATATATATGAAAATTCCGATTTAGTGATTTTTTTTTGTAGCTGATTAATTTTAATTAAAAAAATAAAATTCCAGACTGTCTGTGCGCAGTATTCTCCGAAAACACAGACATGGACCAGAATAATAATTGACTCCTTATATACATACAAGTAAATAACGCTGAACAGATAAAACTTAGAATTATGTATCAGCTGATTAGGTGATATCGATCCTTGTTGCATAATGTGATAAAATAGATTGTTTGCGGTAACATACTACCATTGTAGTAATTAATTCCTTAATTTTTATTAGTATTATTTACGGTTCATGGTGCGAAGTCAAATACTACTACTACTACTACTACTACTAATAATAATAATAATAATAACGTATTAACACAGTCCCCCAAATTACCTTCGTATTTTAATATTTCTGATAGAAACCATTAAATTAAAGAGTAGTCTATTGAGTGTACACTGTACACTTCCTATAACATTATGTACTGTATAGTAAAGGGAGTAAATAGTATAGACGCCAAAATAAATACAGAATGTTGCCATAGTTTTAGCGGGCTCATACGTCAGTATGGATCGTTAGAGGTATAAATGAGTAAACAAAGAAGGTGCAATTGGACAAGATATGTCGGAACGGACATTCTGACTTTACTTGGTTTAAAATTAAAAAAAAGAAAAATCTGTAATGGGAAGGAATGAAATATGTAAAATCGGGTATGGAAGGAAGAGGAAAAGGTGAGAAGGATGAAAAATGAGTGACATGAACGTATGAGGAAGTATAAATGTGTTTATGAAAGATGTCTGTATGTTAAATTTAAGTTCAGTACAGTGATTGTAGCATATGCGCCGTATGATGATAGATGCGTAGTATTTATAAATACGTATAGAAAAACTGTAATGTGTAGTCTGAATTGGAAAGCGGGAGTTGGCCCTGAACTTGGGAAGCATGAGTGGGAAGCATGATGTGCCCGAAATGAATGACAGAGTGTTAATAGGAAAAAAAAAGAATTATGTGGAGAAAGTCTGTGTGTTGCAAATGCAAGAATAGAAGTCAGTTTCGGGGGAATGACTCCACTCATAAAAACTGTCCTTTGAGTGTCAACATAGTAATAAAAGACTGTCATTCTATCATACTTATAGTCTCCTTTCATTGTCACGTAAATTTTAAAATATTATCGAAGAACATTTGAAGTTAGAGATAGCTCAAAAATTTATTATTATTAATTATTATTATTATTATTATTATTATTATTATTTGTTGTTACTATTAAGATATTTAAGGTCAGCTTCTAATGTAATGTACTTTTTAGAAATCTTCTCTAAACTGAGAGAATTTCTCTCTACATTGACACATTTTCTAATTCTTGAAAAGTAAAAATATTTTTTTGAAAAATTTGTCAATTTGCTAAAAATGTTTTCAGGAATTTGGAGATCTCTAAAAATTCAATTAAATTAGAAGCTGACCTTAAATTTCTAATACTGATAGTAATATAATAGTAAAAGATTTTAAAATTTTATTATTATTATTTTCAGTGTTATTGTTATTTACCCTTAATTTATATTTTTGAAAATCGAATGTATTTTATATTTATTTAATTTCGAATCTTCCATCTTCTTCATTCCTTTTCCTAATTCCATCTCCTTATTTCCGTCCAGGCCGACGCCTTATAAATTGACAATCTCCTTCTGTCTCTTTTGACTGACACCCGATGAAGACCTTTGAATAGTGCGAAAAGTCGCGCCTCTATTAGATCCATGCTTATTGTGACTGTATTCCTCGAGGAAGTGAAATATTTCAAATTACTTTAATTCTTTGCCCATGAATAAAGTCACCATATGAGGAAAGGATTTCGGATGTCAATGAGTAACAGCGAAGAGAATGCACTGGCTTTGGCAGATGTTCTCCAGGATACTACCCGGGTAGTATATTTGCTCTTCCTGCTGATATTAACAGCGAAAAATTCTTTATTTACTAAATAATTAAAGTGGACAATAGTTATCATATAATTTGAGACATGAATAGTTAAAGTTTAGATCCTCAGATGCAAGCGAATATAAATGAATTGTAATTAATACTGTGGCACGCTCAACACTCTATCCAAGTCAATACTGCGGTAAAATTTCTTGATTGTTTCCCAATCCAAAAAGTTTGCAAACCCCCCCTAGGTTAAGGAGTACTGTTTCGGAGGCTGGTATCCGTAGGGCAATTATCATATACAGGCGCGAGGCTTTCAGAATGTATATTAGCGCGCGTGCTATCGGAGCACCATAAACCATTTTTTTTTTAAATATCTAAGCGTTAGTTCATTCAAATAATTGGTAATATTGGTAAGATGTATTTAAATACATCAAAATAGACGAGTAAGAGAATAAATACTTTCTCTTAGTACGGTTCTGAAAACAAGAAAATAATGACGAAAACAAGGAATAACAACGGATCGCTGAAAGCAAGATTAAGGGATTTTGGTGGCGGCGTTATCTTTAGTAATAAATAAACTAAAGGGGTAAAATGCAACATCAAACTCGTGACAGTCAACTTGGCCATGAAGTTTACTATAATTCTAATGATGCCCTGCCATTGTACTTAGTGAAAGGCCCTATATATACGCTTAGAGCATTAAAAATTACGTGTATTAGCTCTGCTCTGGATAATATATCGAAGAACACTTATGAGGCATCTTTCCGTCACCGATCAATAAAGCTAACATTCATATTTCATTTCAAACAAAGAAAAAAAAAAGAAAAAATTCTTCCTTTTCTTTATGAAACGTAAATGCGACTCCAGTTGGAAAATACTTTTCATACGAAAAAATTTAATACAGTAAAAGTTTGTGGAAAATATACAGTATTGGAAAAATATCTTCCTTTTGCATCTTTACACACACACACACACACACACACACACACACACACACACACACACACACACACACGTGTGTATATATGCCCTTAATATTATTTAAGCACTATATTACCTATTACTAACCTAATTTAACTTAGTTGGTTAGGTAAGGTTAGTAATGGGCTTTATTGGGCAATGGGTAAATTAGGTGAAATAATCGGTTTATATATATATATATATATATATATATATATATATATATATATATATATATAATTAAAGTGATTGCAGATTGAAGTAAAGGAATCGAAGACTTAATTATAATTTAGTGACAAAAAGTTTAAAATGAACAAAATTAAAAAATACTTTTTTTTTGGTATTTACGATTAATGAACTTTAATTAAACCTTTTACATCAAAGTCCAATCCTGCTTAAATCCTTATAAAGTAACTTCGATCGGATGTAGATCTAGCTCTAGTTGTCATAGTGTGACGATCTATTTCGATCGGATTAAGACCCAGCTCTAGTCGTCATAGTGTAACGATCTATTTCGATCGAATCAAGATCTATCTCTAGTTGTTATAGTGTAACGATCTAGATCGAATCAAGACCTAGCTCTAGTTGTCATAATGTACATATTCGTTATCTCAATCGTATCTAAATCTAGAGTTTGTCTTATAATATTTTATAAGATACCGTAAGCAAAGAGTGTGTAGGTCTTACTCTTAGAGGTACACGTAATAGGCAGCATTCGAGGACCTCCCGCCCCCCCTTCTTTCCCCACACGGAAGAGAATGGACTCTCGAGATAGTCACTTGAGCCCGGGCAATCGCAGAAGATGTGGACGGAGAAGTTCTAATCGGGATTGCGACATCTGATCGTCTTGACATTTTATTGTCAAATATATTGTGGGTTAGATGAAGTTGGCTTAGGTTAGTTTAGTTTAGGTTAGGTTAAGTTAGTGTTTTGTGTCGATGTCATGGTCTTGTCGATACGATGCGTAAATATACTGTATATCCATTTTAACCCCAGCGGAACTAGTGGTCGAACCCAGACCCTAGAGGGTTCCAGTACAATCTCGGACGACACGCAACCGAACTACGGAACCCCTTCTTAGAGTCGCACACATTGCATTAATGAAGTAAGGAAATAGCTCCGCTAAAAAGATAAAAGGGCCAAAATCTTGACTTTAATTTAGAAAAGTGGATGAGGTTACCATAAATCAAATGAAAGGCTTCTCTCTCTCTCTCTCTCTCTCTCTCTCTCTCTCTCTCGGGAAAGATGGAAAGAGGGAAAGCCAAAATTATATATATTCTCTTGTGATGTACAGTATTCTAATATCACTTGATCTTTTAAGTTTTCAGTATATATATATATATATATATATATATATAGAGAGAGAGAGAGAGAGAGAGAGAGAGAGAGAGAGAGAGAGAGAGTAAATAGTCACCTTATTTATTTGATAATAAAAGTGAATAAATAATAACACATTTATTGAATCAATATATTTAGACTCCATGTTTGTTTCGACCCAAAACCATTTGTGGTTTTGGGGTCGGAAAATGATAAGTATTAAAAAATCGAAGTAGTATTTTCAGTTTTAATTCCACTTTTCGCAGAGTTTGACTTCACTAAAGTCATGGGTAAGCAGTTAAAATTTAGTTCCTGAAGTACTGTTTCCCAACAGGGTGCCGCGAAATTTCGTGTAAATGACAAAAATAAGTAATTGAAAATTGAAAAGTTAGTGAATATATACAAATTTTAAATAAAACAAAACATTCGTTATTTATTACGTACATGCGGAAGTGGGGGAGGGGTACTGAATGCTAAACAAAGGGGGGACGAAAATCCCCCAGCCGGAATTCCGCGAAAGAAAAACATATGGCATTAGGGTGCCTTGAGCCAGAAAAGGTTGAGAACCCCCTGTTCTAAAGAGTTGTAGAAAATCACATTCTCTTTTACGAGTTGCACGGGTAAACGAGACGACTGATTTTATTCGGCAATCGGTTATAATTATTAATCTCTTTAGTTGTGTGCAGTTAAATAATTACAAGTTTGGTGTTGAGGGATGAATTATATGAAATTATCTTTATGAGGAACTGATTAAAGGAATTAGTGACATGAAGTGCTTTACAATATCATTTTTGGCAAAACTGCTACATACAGTTTTTCATTTATGCACCGCTTTGCGAAATGAAATATATACGGGTGGGATATTTCTGCGAGTTCCTGGAGGAAGGCTGTTATTACCCTTCGGACAATACATATTTACCGTAGTTCTTCAAGTGATGGCTTCTTTTATCTTGCCATGTTTAATCCCAAAGATTCTTCGTCTGGATTAAGTTTTCAGAACATTCCCCAATTTTTTCGACACAATAGTCAAGCAATAAAACGTAATGAAAATTATTTTTAAAATTTTTTAAGCGAGTTAGAATTTAACATTTACAATTAACTCACGAATCACTTAAATTTCAAATGCAGCTTCACGGATTTTACAGTACTTGAATCTCACGAAGCAATTAAATTTCAAATACAACTTGTCACTTATTTTTTACCTATCATGGCTTCCGATGCGTAGCTAAAAATTTGGATCGTTACATTCTTTCCTAAATTTATTGACCAACTTGATTTTATTCATTCCACCGATGTGTATGAAACTCTGTAGAAGCGTGTTGGGACTTGGTTTACTTGTAGACTTTAATGATAAGGAAGGCCACCAGTCCACGCTTCTACAAAACTTTATATTTTTCCAATAGTCAGAAAAGCCATCAGATCAACAAATTCACGAAAGAAAACAACCATAAAAATTTTGAATTTCACATTCCAAGACCAATGAGCCAACAGCTTGAAATTTAAGTGCTTCGTGTTTTAGCATATAATTTTTTTTTTTTTGCGGGGAATAAATTAGGATAATTTTTTTGGCAGAGGGGCACGCGATTTGAAAAAAAAAAAGTTGCTTAAAAGACTCTAGGGATCCCAGAGGGTGTTGTCGCCAAATTTTATGAAAATCGGTCCAGCTGTTTGGACCTGAAAAGGAGGCATAGTGACAGACAGACAGACGGAGATGCGGTGAATTATAATACGACTAGCAAAAGATCGGCGCTACGCGCCAATTTTGTTAGATCTGCCTACGGCGTATTTTATTTTGAACATCAGTAGTCCTATTCCTCTCACCTTGGGCCTCAGTAATTTGGGTGCCTGCGGCTCTCCAATTACTGGCGAACCAATTATTCGGTCAATAAAACTACAGAAAAGAACGCGGTCAATATTCGGGAGATGCACGGCCTCCGAATTCAGATTTTTTATTCATACCAGTCGTTAGTACATATGATTTGATGAATTTAAAAAAAACTAGACCTTGTGATTTTAAAAAAATAAGAGAGATATCGATTTTTTTCACTTTAACGACTTTTTGACATTTTCCGAGTCGCGAAACTTTATCCACCGCAAAGGTTAGTTATTTTTCCGTCGATTTAGTGAAGGTTCGGTTAGGTTAGGTTCGTTTTAGTGAAGGTTAGGTTAGGTTCGTTTTAGTGAAGGTTAGGTTAGGTTCGTTTTAGTGAAGGTTAGGTTAGGTTAGGTTAGGTCAGGTTCTCACAAAAACAAACCAAACCTAACATAACCTAACCTTCACTAAAACGAACCTAACCTAACATAACCTAACCTTCACTAAAACGAACCTAACCTAACCTTCACTAAAACGAACCTAACCTAACCTAACCTTCACTAAATCGACGGAAAAATAACTAACCTTTTATTGTGGCGGTGGATAAAGTTTCGCGATTTCTCACAAAAAATAATGCAGGATAGTCTTGTGGTCTTTGATTTTTTTTTTGTTACCAGCTCTCAAAACCAGTTTCTCGAAAAATGTCAAAAAATCGTTAAAGTGAAAAAAATAGATATCTCCCTTATTTTTTAAAAGCACAAGGTCTAGTTTTTTTTAAATTCATCAAATCATATGTACTAACGACTGGTATGAATAAAAAATCTGAATTCGGAGGCCGTACATCTCCCGAATATTGACCAAGAACGCAGCCATGAAAATCTAAAGCTTCACAAATCTTGATACAATGAGCTTGAATGTGAAGCTTAATATTTTCATGACTGTGTTCTTTTCTATAGTTTTATTGACCAAATAATTGAACCGACAGTAATTGGGGGTTCAATTATTTGGTTAATAAAACTATAGTCATGAAAATCTTAAGCTTCACAAATGTTGACACAATGTGAAGCTCAAGATTTTCATGGCTGCGTTCTTTTCTATAGTTTTATCGCGGTGCTGGGGCCTTCGGGCCCAGTAACTGAGAGGGGGTGAGATCACACATATTTTCGTTCATTACTCATCACCCCATCCATCATACGAAGTTTGGTCGAAATCAATTGAGAACCGTAAAGTTTTTTCTGCGAACAGACGGACAGACAGACAGACAGACAGACAGACACATTTTTGGTGAATTATAGTAGTAATGATCTACAGATCTACAGAAGCTAAGGCCCGAGAGAAAGAAGAGAATAGTGGGTTAAAAGAAGAGAATAAGGGGTTAAGTAAGTAGCAAAACCTATCATTCGTGGGTTAACATTCATTCAGAAAGAGAGAGAGAAAGACTCACCATCATCATCCGCCGGCCACTGCCGAAAAGTCGGAAAAATAGTCGAAGAGAATAGGAAAGAGGTGAAAGATGAAAAGAGGTAAAATAAAACGCTTACAAACCATGCAAACACAGTGTTAACTCAAACATTGTCATACCATGCAACCTACAGACATGCAAGTAAAGAGAGGATAAGAAAAGAGAAAAAAGGTATGAAGAGTATAACAAAAAGTGGGTTAGTTGTTGTTGTTGTTGGTTAGCCGATCAACCCACCCTGATCGAGCAAGCCGGCGGCACGCAGGTAACCGATCGCCCTCTCCGAAGTGGACCAGAGGTTCAGCGCACTAGTGATGTTGCGTTGTGTTCTATGGGTGTTCTAGTGTTCTTGTGTGCTAGTGGGTTAGTTTACACTACGAGCTACATCTAAGTTCGTGTTAGTCTATTTTTTTAAAATATAATTTTGTTGTTGGCATATCATACACTGGCTACACTGGCATCTCACAAGCTGGCTTTACTCGTCATCAGACTCAAACCTCGACCATTATCCCCCAGAGCTCCTGTTGCTAATTGTTTTATTATTTTAAACGACGTTAATATTTTTAAAATGCCTATCTAAACGGTTTTTAAACATATTAACGCTCATAGAGTTCACGACGGACGCGGGAAGATTATTCCATTTATCAATTACTTTAAACATAAAAAAGTTTTTAGCGATGTTAGTAATGAAACGTCTGCCACGTAATTTAAATCCGTTATTAAGAGTATTGCTATTATCGAAAATGAACAATTTGTCAAAATTTACGTTATCGATTTTATTAACGATTTTGAAAACTTCAATAAGCTCCCCCTTAATCTCTTAGTTTCGAGTGAATGCAAGTCTAACTCTTTAATCCTATCTTCGTAAGACTTGTTGCGTAGTGACGGAATTAGTTTCGTGGCGCGTCGCTGAACCCTTTCTAACCTATCAATATCCTCACGCAAATACGGGTATCAAAACTGAACGGCATATTCTAAGTGAGGCCTGACTAGGGACTTGTAAAGGGGCAATATAATATTCTTCGATTTAAATTCGAAATTACGCGCTATGAAGCCTAACATCCTATTAGCTCTTGCGCAAGACTCCAGGCACTGGTTCCTAACTTTTAAATCTTTAGATACGCGTACGCCTAAATCTACTTCCTCGTCAACGCTCGCTAACTGTCTATCATCCACCGTGTACGTGTAATTGTTGTTACGAGAACCTATATGCAAAACTTTACATTTGTCTACGTTAAATTGCATCTGCCACTTATCCGTCCACTCCATAATCCTATTTACATCGTCTTGGAGCCTATTTCTATCGTCCACGTTAAGAACTTTACCGCCTATTTTAGTATGGCCCACAAATTTTGACACGTTACTGGTCAAGCCTACATCTATATCGTTAATGTAAATTACGAATAGCAATGAGCCTAACACTGAACCCTTAGGGACGCCGCTACCTATATCCAACCACCCGATTCCCTACCATTAACAACGACCCTCTGTTTCCTGGCACGAAACCATTCCTCTAACCAGTTAGCTACCTGACCGCGTATACCGTGCGCTTTAACCTTCGCAATTAATCTTCTATGCGGAACTGTATCGAACGCTTTTTTAAAGTCTAAATAAATAACGTCAGCCGCTCTTTGCCTATCGTATTCGCGCACTGTTTCATTATAAAACTCTAACAAATTAGTTAAACAAGATCTATGGCGTCGAAACCCATGCTGACTACTATTAATCAAATTGCGACTTTCTAAGTGATCGACGATACGATCCCTAACTACAGATTTCAAAAGTTTACCGACAACTGGCGTTAAGATAATAGGCCTATCTATAATTGCTAGCTACTGTGCGGTCGCCTTTTTTAAAAATGGGCGTAATGTTAGCTATAAATGATGATGGTGGTGATGATGATTTGCTATTTTAGTAAATGTGTGGTTTGAAGGTTAGGTTAGGTTAGGTTAGGACCTATACCTATTTCGTCGATGGGACATTCTGTCAACACTCTGATAAACTAACTTAAATTAACTTAACCTCACCTAACTAAGTCTAATCTACGCTAACCTAACCCAACTTTAATTACATTCAGAGAATGACGTTATCCCTCACAATTTTAGAGCATTTCTTAAATAAATTCTATCAGGTCACTAACGTTCTACTTATCATAATAATGATATGAACATCTCAGAGAGTGGAGCTTATTTTTTTAAATCCTTTATTTAGTATGAAAGATTAATTATTTATGTATAACACTCAAGCTAATTTTCCTCTAGTCCTTCATAAGTAAACTCCATTAAAACTTTTTCTTCATGATAAGCATAAAGTTAGGTGTCGTTAGAAAGTTCTTAAGAATTTTCGAAACTTCGTTTTCATCTGCAAAAATTATCTCTCTAAAACTGTTGTTTTGAACTCTTGGTCTAACAGTTTTGAAGACGGAAATTAAGGAAGGAACACTTTGTTCAAGCTGATTTTTGGATAAAAACAGTTCTACTGTATATTTGGCAAATTAAGGTATTACTTAACAAAAAATTTTTTTTATTCTTTTTGATCAGAAACAATAGAAAAATCAAAATTTAAAGTTTATTTTGAATTAAAAATTTTTGTTTTTATGTAACTTGTATTATGAAAATGAAATTAAAATAGTCTTGAATATTTTAAAATATGTATGCTTGTTTTTATAGCTAAATTTTATGTTGATGTAGGTGCTAAGCAACACCTGTTTATAAGTTTTTTCGTATAAATGAGTGTGTATGAAAGTTGAAAGGAAATAATAGAAATAAGTATTTATCAAATGTAATTTCAAATTTGCGGATGATGATAATAATGTGGAATAATAAAGACCAATACTATTGTTTCTTTAATGCTAAACATTTTATTAAGTATCATGTACTGTATTATTGTTTTTAGAAACTCGTGAGCTTAAAGTAACTTCTAAGTTCTCACTGGCTTGAAAATTTCTGTTACAAATTGTTTGTAGGAAATTATTTACATGTTATGATGCCAGCTTGAACCATTTAGGTATTGGTAGCCTCTGGCGTGAACTATAAACAGTTTCTTAACCCTGTCACTTTACTATTTTACTTTGGCTAACGCCAGACGATTTTATTCAGTCTTCTGTTAAACATTACTCACATTCAGAATTAATTCAGATATTTTATCTACTGCTCACCTCACATGGAAAAACTATAATTAGTATCAGGCAAAAATGACCTTAACAGTAGGTTGTATTTACAGTACCACTGAGTAAATAAATAATACTTTGAGAGTATCACCGCCATTGCAAAAATGTTGAAAGAAAAGGATTTAGATGAACTATCATCTGAGGTTAAACAACATTGGACTAGCAAGAAATGTGACGTTTATAAATCGTCAAATAAAACGTTTGTAAAGCGTCAAATAAAACGTTTATAAAGCGTTTATCATATAAAACGTTTCTGACGTTTACTAAATGTCCCATTTCTTGCTGGTGGGAGGGAAGGGGGGGGGGGGAATCAGGCACTTGATATAATTATCCTTTCTCGGAAACAATATTGAAATATATAGAAACAGAAGTAACTATTAACGTAAGTAGAATATATTGAATTAAAATGTGAATGAATAAATAAATAATTAAATAAATAAATAAATAAATAAATAATAATAATAATAATAATAATAATAATAATAATAAATGGAAAAAGGAAACTTACACTTTCGGTCCTCAAGTTGGGACTCATAAAGTACTATTTATCAGCTAGGCCTCTTTTGATAGTCTCTATATATAGACTTATGTACGATATCGTCAATACATATGCACGATTCGTCACCATACAAAGCTGTCAAATTTTGGTAAGCTGTCAATCTGACTGTCGAAAAGCGATTCAGATGAAATTTAGTAGGTATATAGGGTGACTTAGTTAGGGTTTGTGTGCCGAACTTCAGCTTGGAGGCTCTAAAAGTGTGAGAGTTATAACTATTTTGTGAGAACCCAGGACGAAATGTGCTGTCGAAACTATCACTATCAACTTGAGGTCTGTATTCATAGAATACATGATCGGCCGCCGCAATAAACTAATTAAGTTAGCTCATAAGGCAGACTTAGGTTAAGGCCATCCTACTTACAATAAATATACAAATAAATATATAATACGTTACCTCGTCAAATATTAAGCAGGATTCCAAATTTTCAGGTGAGAGTGCTTTGTCAAAAATGTCTGAAAAAAAATAAAATAAAAAAATGCGACTTAAAAAAAGGGTTTAAGAAAAATGGTGAGGGAATTTCCAACCCAAATAAGCAACGCAGAGTTAATCTGCGCCCAAAATTTGCGATTTCTTCCTCATACAGTTAAATATATTTGGCTCAGAGATGAAAAAAGGTTCACTGTTTCAGCGTCACTCAATATGCGGAATGATCGCGTCTATTCAAGAGTCAGCAAAGAAAATAACGTAACACCTGAGCGACTGTTGAAAAAGCGTTCAATTAAAAAAAAAATCTGCTTTTGTTTCAAAATTGGGGAAATTCCGAATTGTTTTTTTGTGGAACAAAGAGCAATGATTAATGTTGTTAAATTCTGGAACGACACTTACCATACCAGTCATCAGGGCTAAATCAGGCAACAGATTTACTGCTCAACAAGATGAACCAACAAGTCATATTGATCACGCGACTACGCAGTTTCTTGAAGCAACTGTTCCAGATTTCATTAAAAAAGATAATTATTGGCCTGCTATCAATCCAGGCCTGCATTCTCTCTATTATGCAGTTTGATCTTTCACGCAGTATCTTGCATACAAACGGGGGGGGGGGGGACCGAATTGATGACCTTCCTTTCCTGTATGATGCTATCATCTGTAGGTGTAACTTTAAAGGAAGCTTGGGAAGCATTGCCTCAAAGATTTATTGACCGACCGAGCCATTGATCTGGCGCCCCACGGTTCAACAGAATGGAGGGCACATTGATTACCTTTTCAGTTAAAACGTTTCTTTGCTTGGTTTTTTTTTTGTCACTTGCGAGAAATTTTAGGTTTCAATAAAACAACGAACATTTACTCTTTTGTGATCAGAAGTAAATTAAATGGTGTTCTTACAGTTTTTAAAAAATTTTATTTTTATTTTACAGTATTTATTATTATTCACACAAATTCCAAATGAGTCACACACATATGCCTACCAAATTTCATCATAAGTGAAAACCTAAAAATCTACAACCAGACTGACAGCTCGCCCAAAATGAGTTTTTTTTTAGCTATCCCGTATATCTAAAAGTACGTTCGCTCCTGTTGGGTGCTATCTTTTGCATCACTTTCCTTCTACTCGGAAAATAACTCCTACTTTGTTGTAAATCTTTTTTTAGGGTTCAAGTTAGATTAGCTTACGCTAGGTTAGGTTAACGTAACCTAACCAAACTTAACCTAAAACAAAAACTGGGGGTGTAAAAATCTGAGGTAGCATGAAATAGTAGTAATTTAATTTCGAATTTTTAATTAAAATCCTAACGCAAGTGAAATTAAAAAAACAATCATTGTATAAAAAAGCGCATTCTCTAAACTTTCTAATGGAACCCCGCCCCTCTTCCTTAACGCAAGTGTTAGTGATTAAATTTTGAAAAAAAATAAGACATCACCTGTAGGAGCTAATGTAACTTTAATGACAGTCGATGAAAATGTAGGAGAATTTTGGCCATTTAGGATTATATATATATATATATATATATATATTAACACAGAGTGTTAACAGATTAAGTTGTAGATAAAAAGTAAAGCTTTTACTGTTCTTTTCCTTCAATATACATACCCATTCAGGTTACGAGCAGCTCGGAGCATCATTGAGGCTTTCGTACGTGGTTCGTTACCACTGGAAGCAACACTGCTTTGAGTTATCATAATCCAGTGAACAATCACATTTATAAGCATTGCTTTGCTTGTCTTTTTGGTTTGTATTGCAGACACGCCTGGTTTTATACATCAGTAGACATAACTCATCAGGAGCAAGATGTACCGCAAGTTTGTGTTTCTCCTTAAGGAGACGCAAATGTACCTGTTTCAATTACAGGTATTATTTCGGAAAAAAGTTCGCCTAGAAACGTAAAATTTTGGAAAAGCATAAAAAAAATTGCTAATTGGTGATAACTGTGTTTTGTTTTTAAATTTTATTACTTTCACTAAAGAGTAAACTATCCAAAGAAAACAGAATATTACCAATTATTATTTTTTTTATGAGTTTTAGAAATTTTACGTTTTTAGTCGAACATTTTTCCCGAAACTGTATAGTCAAATACTTGAGGCTTTTGCTCTTCTACATAACAAAACTGAACCAAGATCTGAGAATCTCTGCAATTTCAAACATTCTATTTATTCATGCCTTTAATTCATTTTTGAGTAATGCAAAAATAAAGTTACCGGCAACTATTATAAGTCTTTATAAAAGCATTTCTAACATGCAATTAGAAACGAAATTACAATTTAACTTAACCTAATGAAATTCAACCTAACTCATTGCAACCCAACCGGGCACTATTTTTTCTCCCCACCAATACATTTAGCTTCACTAAAACTTTGTATAACTCTTTTAATCATAACACTGGTCAACAAAGATTTTTCATCAGAGTAAACTTTGTGGTGGCTGGATAGAATTTTTCACGCTGATTCCAAAACTGCATTCAGATTTTTCTAGCACGTATAGTTTTCAAGATGAAGGCATATATATAACTACACAGATTTAACCATTTTAAATAGACAAAATACTAATATTTCAACATTTGATTGTGTTTATTTTATTGTGTTTTTTTAGTTTATTCATCTTATTTATTTCAATTATCTTAATTATACATCTTATGTATTTCAGGTGTGAGCTTTCACGTCTAGCAGCATTGTGATTCACTTTTGAAGGTAGACATTTAGAGCCTAAAAAGTTAACCCAAGGACAGTTGAATGATCTTGTTAGAGACTTATCGCTGTCTAAAGAGAAATCAGAGCTTCTCGCCTCAAGACTAAAGGAGAACAATTTACTTGAGAACAATGTTCGTATTAGTTACTACCGAAAGCGGAATTTTGAATTAACAGCATTCTTTTCAGTAGACGGTCCTCTCTGTTATTGCCATGACATCAATGGACTATTTACAGCCATATCTCAGACATATGTGGCATCTGAGTGGCGCCTCTTTATTGATTCGTCGCAGAGAAGCCTGAAAGCAGTTCTTTAGCATAATGGTAATGCCATCCATCCCCATTGCCCATTCCGTCCATCTAAAAGAGACATATGACAATATGGATATACTACTTAAGGCAATCAAATACGACAGTCATCAATGGAATGTTTGTGGAGATCTAAAAGTTATAGGAATGCTTATGGGTATGCAGTCAGGATTCACAAAATTTTGTTGTTTCCTTTGCCTGTGGGACAGTCGCGCCACTATAGAACATTACACCAAAAGTGACTGGCCACTTAGGTATACATACAGGGTGGGGCACGGGAATCAAGTGTTTTTTGAATAGCTAGTAATCGGCCATTAGGAATGGGAGGGGCGTGCGGTAGGTAGCATTCCATTCCTGGGTTCATAGCATTTAACTTTAACTAACACTCACCTTTATCTTTCAGGTGCCATCATGGAGCAGTGGACGTTAGAACACCGCATGTTCGCGTATGATCATTTTGTTAGGAGTGGCGAGTCAGTGACAGCAGTTCAGCGTGCGTTTCGCCGCAGATTCAACATTCATCGAAATGACTCTGTTCCCGCTCGTGACACAATCTTACGTTGGGTTAACAATCTTCGAACAGGAGGCTCAATAATGAAAACAAAACCGAAGGGGCCGCAACGCACTGTGCGTACTCCAGAGAACGTTGAAAGGGTCAGACAAGCGATGTTGCAAAGCCCAGGCCGCTCTGCTCGGAGACATTCAGCTGCACTCGGAATCAGCAATCGTACTGTTAGACGGATTTTGCATGAAGAATTACATTTTCACCCATACAAGTTAGCGATGGTGCAGGAATTGAATGTAAACGATTGCCCCCAACGACTGAATTTTGCACAGGAAATGCTTGCACTTTATGAGCAGAATGAAAACATGATGGTGGTAATGAGTGATGAAGCCCATTTCCACCTTAATGGGGCCGTCAACAATCAAAACTGTCGGTATTGGGCTGCTGAAAATCCGCGACAACTCCATGAAAAACCGCTGCATAGCCCTAAGGTTACAGTTTGGTGCGCGCTGGGAAAGTTTGGCGTCATCGGTCCCTATTTCTTCGAACAAAATGGGGTTACCGTTACCATAACATCTGGGCGTTACATTGAGATGGTGAACACCTTTTTCATCCCTGAGTTACGAAGAAGGCGTATTGCTCGTCGACATTTGTGGTTTCAGCAAGATGGGGCCACGCCACACACCGCCAGAGCGTCAATGGCTGTTCTTCGCCCCCTGTTTCCCAACCATCTCATATCGAGATTTGGTGACATTGCATGGCCCCCTCGGTCCCCTGACTTGTCCACATGTGACTTCTTTCTATGGGGGTACCTCAAGTCACGTGTCTACGAGGACAAGCCCCGTACATTAGATGCATTGAAGGAAGCGATCCGTCAACAAATCATCCAAATCAACAGAGACCTGCTGGGAAGAGTGGAGGCCAATTTTCGTAAACGCCTTCAACAATGCGTCGACGGCCAAGGACATCATATGCCAGATATAATTTTCGGTACATGATTATTATGACATGAAATGCTATGTTCTTACGAATGTTGTTCTACCAATATATTTTCTTTACAAAAATAAATATAATTTTCCTGATTATTCCAAAAACACTTGGTTCCCGTGCCCCACCCTGTATGTCCCAGGGATAAGCAATGTCCAGTCTGTCCCTTTAGTGGATCCCCAAAAGATCTATCTGCCACCTCTTCACATTAAACTTGGTTTAATGAAGAATTTTGTTAAAGCAATGGGTAAAGTCAATTCTGAAGGGTTCCAATACCTTTCAAGGAAATTTCCGAAGGTTACTGCAGCAAAATTGAAGGAAGGAATTTTTGTTGGGCCACAAATAAGGGAGGTTTTGAATGACACTGAATTTGAAAAAGTCCTAAGTCCGCTGGAATTGAAGGCTTGGCTGGCGTTCAAATGGATATGTGAAAACTTTCTTGGAAGGAACAAGTCACATGCGTATAAGGATGGAGTCAAGAACCTCCTTGATGCCTTCAAAGAAATGGAGTGTCGAATGTCGTTAAAAATTCACTTCCTGCATTCCCACTTAGATTTCTTTCCTGAAAACCTTGTTTGCAGTGAGTGACGAGCAAGGAGAGCGCTTCCATCAAGATATTCAAATGATGGAGAAGCGCTACCAAGGATATTGGAATGAAAGCATGATGGCGGACCATTGTTGGATGCTGTATCGTGACAATCCAGGCCAAATTTACAAAAGGAAATCACACTCACAGCGCTTTTAATAAAATAATGTATATATTCTTTATTTGTTGTTTAGCATTCCTAAGTGTGATCTATACATCCATAAATTTTCTTATAGCAATATCAAAAACTTAAAAATATCAAAACCAGTGTATCTATATAACTATACGTGCTAGAAAAGAAATAAAACCAGATTCGGAATCAGCGCGAAATATGCATTAAGAAAAGTGTGATCATGTTTGTGATGAGAAAAAAAAGTTTCATTTTGTTGGCCAGTGTAATCATACGTAACCTAATTATATTAATGTTTTATTTTGTGTTGTATCCACTACACGTGCTTGTATTACAGTTACCTTTAATTTACAGTTACAGTAACGTTACAGTTATATCAATGTTAAAGTTATAATAAGTTTTTGTAATGCGAGATAACAAGACGAGGCTTCTTCCGAAAGAAGATGGACAACTTGCTTCACATATAGCTGTGAACTTGTTTAATATTTAATCTAAAAAACTTCTTAATATGCAAAATATTCAGTTAATAACCTAACCTAACCGGGTACTACTTTAGCCAGTACAATTAAACCCAGCGAGACTTTCGCATAGCTTCATTAATCAAAACTTCACCTAATATAATTACATATTAAACCTTCATTTCATGCTGTATCCACAAAAGTGTATATATATAATATATATATATATATATATATATATATATATATATATATATTATATGCACGGTCTGTGTTTAACATATAAATTTCTCAGGGGACCATTCTGAGTTTGTGTATATATATACTGTATATATATATATATATATATATATATATATATATATATATATATATATATGTGTGTGTGTGTGTGTGTGTGTGTGTGTGTGTATATATATATATATTTTTTTTTTTTGCGATAGCTATAGTAACCAGATCACGAAGTTTTATGTTAATTATATATTTAAATTTAATTAACCATTATTTATTACCAATATGTTTAAGAAATTATCTAGCTTGTCTTTAAAGTACTCTTTACTAAATCATTTGCATTAATTATTTTAATTTAGTTAAATTATTTGGATCACCTGAAGCTCAGGGCCCCCCAGCCTTCTCTAGTTAGCCTTATAAGGCTAACTAAGGAAAATATCACGACCTAACCTAACCAAACGTTAGGTCAACTGTACGCCCTTGACGATTGGTTAGGTTAGGTCGTGATATTTTCGTTAGTTAGCCTTTTAAAGCTAACTAAAGAAGGCTGGGGGCCCTGATCTTCAGGTGATCGCGTTCTTTTATATACAAAACAGTAAACTCATGGAATAAAGTGACGTTGCAAGTAGTAAATAGTACTACTACTCCCACAGATGTGTTCAAAGATAAACTGGACAAGGTCTCATACAGATTGGCAATAATAAATTAATAATTAGTTAATTAAAGTTAATATATGATTAACATAAACTCGGTGAGTATGGATATATACATACTGTATATGATGCAAACCCACAAGGAAAAAAGAAAAATGATTCCAAGCCCGGATCCAAGGTCTTTCGGGTATTCAGAAGGGACCTTTTTCCGTTCTATGGGCACCATTGAAATGAGAGAAATTAATATTTTTTAAACTTATTTTAACTTTTTATTAATAACACTGGTCAACAAAGTTTTTGTCACAGAGATATTTTTACTTGAACTGTGTAACTTTTTACGTTGATTACGAAAATGAAAACAGAATTTTTCTATCACCCGCAGTTTTAGAGTGACACACGAATTTACATTACTTAGGATTTGAGTGAGATTAGGAAGGGGGCGGGGTCTGCCCCTTCCTCTTCCCCTGCTTATAAGTTGCTACACGTCACTGTTGACTTTCATTTGTCAGTTACTCATTTGATTTCACTCAGTGAACATCGTGCATTTTATTCGTGATTTTCCTTAATCATTTTTTGTGTCAGTGCATTCGTATTGTTTCATGACAAAATGCCACGCAAGTGTGTCAACCATCCAAACTGTTTCTGTTATGTGTGCAGAGAGTTAACACTTAAATTTCAAAGGCGAAATTTCACCCCTCTCGTCAAAAAAGCATACAAACTTTATTTTGGTTGCAAGGTAGGGGATCAGAACAAGACGTGGGCACCTCATAATATATGCTGTATTACGTGTTTAAGACTTCTGACAGGCTGGCTAAATGGGTCTCGTCAAATGCCATTTGCTGTTCCGATGATATGGAGAGAGCCGAAAGACCATTTAACGGATTTTTATTTCTGCTTAACAAATATATTAGGCATTACTGCAAAATCTAAACATATGGTAAAATACCCAAATTTACCATCAGCCATAAGGCCTGTTTTACATAATAAACATTTGCCAGTACTCATTTGATTTCACTCAGTGAACATCGTGCATTTCATTCATGATTTTCCTTAATCATTTTTTGTGTCAGTGCGTTTGCATTGTTTCATGACAGAATGCCACGCAAGTGTGTCAACCATCCAAACTGTTTCTGTTATGTGTGCAGAGAGTTAACACTTAAATTTCAAAGGCGAAATTTCACCCCTCTCGTCAAAAAAGCATACGAACTTTATTTTGGTTGCAAGGTAGGGGATCAGAACAAGACGTGGGTACCTCATATATGCTGTATTACGTGTTTAAGACTTCTGACAGGCTGGCTAAATGGGTCTCGTCAAATGCCATTTGCTGTTCCGATGATATGGAGAGAGCCGAAAGACCATCTAATGGATTGTTATTTCTGCTTAACAAATATACTAGGCATTACTGCAAAATCTAAACATATGGTACAATACCCAAATTTACCATCAACCATAAGGCCTGTTTCACATAATAAAACATGGAGTTTAGATGATGAAAATGAAATTGATGTACATTGGTAATGACGAAGCTCAACAGGGTTTACTGACGGACGATGTTGATCCAATGTTTGAACCATCTTGTTCATCGACAGAGCCTCACTTAATATCTCAAGCAGACCTGAGCGAGCTTGTCTGTGATCTGAAATTGTCAAAAGATCAATCCGAACTTTTGGCTTCCAGGTTGAAAGGTTGGAATCTTCAAGAAAAAGGCACTAAGATATCTTTTTACCGCAAGCATCAAAGAAATTTTCTACCCTCTCATGAAAACCCTTGGCCATCAACATGATCCAAACGAATGGCGCCTATTTATTGATTCCTCGAAGCTGAGTTTAAAAACTGTGTTACTCCACAATGGAAATAAATACCCTTCAGTTCCAATAGCACATGCCGTACATATGAAGGAATCATACGACAATATGCATCTGCTTGTGAAACATATCCAATATGATAAATACTCTTGGCATATCTGTGGAGACTTGAAAGTGATTGCACTTCTTCTTGGTTTACAACTGGGTTATACGAAATTCTGTTGTTTCCTCTGTGAAATGGACAGCAGAGCATGGGAAAACCATTACTCAAAGAAACAATGGCCACATCGACAGGTGTTGATTCCAGGTCATAAAAATCTCACCAGTCCACTTCTGCCTAATCCAAAAAAGTTATTTGCCACCACTACATATTAAACTTAGTTTAATGGAAAATTTTGTTAAGGCTTTGGATCGAAATGGCGGGGGGGGGGGGGGGGGGGAGTCTCTATTCGAAACAGAAATTTCCGAGGATCAGCGAGGTCAAAATCAAAGAAGGGATATTTGTGGTCCCGCAAATTAGAGAAATCATGAGAGACAGCGTGTTTGATGAAACTCTAAGTGAAGTTGAAGGAGCAACTTGGAGAGCATTTAAAGTAGTGAACACAAATTTCCTCGGAAACTTCAAGGCCGAAAATTAAGAGTCACTTGTTGAAGAACTTCTCAAGGCCTACAAAGACGTGGGGTGCAACATGTCGTTGAAAATTCATTTTCTTGACTCACATCTCGACTTCTTCCCAACAAACTTAGGCGATGTTAGTGATGAGCATGGGGAACGCTTTCATCAACAAATATCCACGATGGAGAAGCGATACCAGGGCAAGTGGAGCCCCAGCATGTTGGATGACTACTGCTGGACATTGTCAAGGGATGGCCCAGAGGCGAAATACAAGCATAAATCATCAGTAGCCACATTTTAGGTGAATTCAATATGCATTTTCTACTTTCATATTGCTATTACGCCTGTAAATTAGTACAAATTTCATTTTCGATTCACTCAATATTGGTGGGTGATAGAAAAATTTTGAGGCCATTTTTTAACTCAGCGGTAAAAAACCTATAAGATCCACCCATTTTTGTTCATGTGACAAACAAAAAGTTCTTTTTTGTCAGCCAGTGTAATCAGTACATTTTGAATAGGAGAAATTTAAAAAAATAAAAAAAAAAAATTTGTTTATTCTTCAAAAATTTGACGATAATTTGCGTTGAAAATTGCCATCTTATTCTTAGTTCGCGCAAAGACCTAGGCTATACAGTATATACGCATGCCCGGTTAGGTTAGTTGAATGTCCGGTTAAGTCAACTGAATGCCCGATTAGATTAATTGAATGCCCTGTTAGGTTAATTGAATGCCCTTGACGATTGGTTAGGTTAGGTCGTAATATTTTCGTTAGTTTTAATGAAAATATCACGACTTAACCTAACCAATCGTCAAGGGCGTACAGTTGACCTAACCGGGCATTCAATTAACCTAACAGGGCATTCAATAATTTTACCGTAGGTTTCGATATATATATATATATATATATATATATATATATATATATATAATATTAATTTCTCTCATTTCAATGGTGCCCATAGAACAGAAAAGGTGTTTCAGAAGTATACCTCATCAGGGACGAGGTGTACTTCTGAATACACGAAAGGCCTTGGAATCACTTTTCTTTTTCCTTGTGGATTTGCATCATTCATTCATTTCAGGTTTTTAATTGTGAAATTCATCATCATATATATATATATATATATATATATATATATATATATATATATATATTGTAGTGGCTACGTTTTATTATTTATTATCTTCATTATTTACTTACGCTTCTTCCTACTTTATTATTATCTCTATTTATTCTCTATCGGCTCTTTGCTTCATTTATCACTTTCTTCGTATAGTTTCCGGTAGCGACGCCGAGTTCTGACTCTAAAAGACCGTTACAAAACAATGGGGAAGGGGGAGGTATATTAATACTCTTATTAACACTTATTACGTTTTATTAATTTCGAAAATGTTTAGTTAATTAGGGGATATGCGAGTATGACATTTATATATAATAATCTAGGTCGGAGAGGAACACAAAACAATTTGACTTTAAGATCACATGGTTCTAAATCTAACGCGTATCGCGTCCGCCTCAAGACTGAGTATTATGGTATATCTCTCCTTGGGCCTGTTAGGACTACCAACTATACCCATTTTAAACAATTCAAACAACAACCATGCTTTATCGCAATCATCACAATTTTTAGTAAATTTATATTAAACATTATCTTATTTAATTAAACAAATTAATATTCTTAACTAAGCATTACTACACTCGCATCACCCCCTTGAAAATAAGTTTTTCCATTAGGAAAACTTATTAATATCGTTTAACAATGTCAATAAATTTATTCAACAAACTTACATATTTTGCAATTTTTTTTTTTTTTTTTTTTTTTTTTTAACAATTCAAAGTTTAGAAATAGACAAGAAATAATAGAATGACAATTCCCATACATATATTATATCATATAAAAACCGAAAACTTTATAATTTTCACATTTGCATAAAATAACATTTCACTCTAATAATTAAATTACAACCTGTAACTAATCTATACATGCCAAAAAAAATAACAGAAAATTTTCTTACAGTGGCTACACAAATCTCAAGTTCACAATCTATTCCCGCGATTTCTCATCAACGATCGCTTTACATTCGAAACAATTATTTGTATAGTTATACAGTTACTATCAGGGCAACATAGAAAAAAAATAAGAAAAAGTTTACATAAAATACTGACCAAGAGCGCACATACTATTTCACGAAAAACACAACAAATATGGGCAATAATCGGACCCTTTTCACTTATAATTTCATTAGATAATAATCAGTACATTTATTTGCTGGACGTTGTTTAGATGACACTCCGCACGCTGACAACGGATTTCAATTTTCAATCGCAGCTCTCCTGCTCACTTCGCTAGAATGCAAGGGATTGCATCAATCAATATGCAACAGGGCAGCACGCTATAATGGTTCCGCTCTCTCTCCAATGGCGAAAAAAAAAACAAGAGACGTCCAATTCTAAAAGGATCAGGGGGGGAGATATCTGAAAGCGGGACCACGCGCTGGAATTGGACGGAATTTGCAATTCTAGAAGTCGATGAAGAAACTCGCCTTGTCTCATCTCCACTTTTGTCGGTGAACGCTGCTCTTCCTACGTCCAGCTGAAAGACTCTTCTACTGGCAACAATCAAACGATGACTCCGCCGTAGGCCGTTTCCCAACGAACCTACTGTATGTCTGTATGGACAGTACAGTCGTAGCCCGTTCAAGCTCGCGTGGCTTGTCTACCGCGTGTTACACATATTAGCGAAGCATTCGAGCAACGTGACCAGCTACTGCCCGAAAAATACCAGTAGACCATCTTCGATCGAAACTTTCGTGTACCAAGACCCTGCACACGTAAATTTCTCTTCTCTTCCGGAACTGTCCTGCGCCAAGTCCCTGCGCATTCGGTTCCTCTCTTCTCTTCTCTTCCGAAACCATCCTGCGCCAAGTCCATGCGCATTCTGGTCTCTCTCTCTCTCTCTCTCTCATTGGTGATCGATCACCTATCCGGTCGACTAAACTCACTTGATGGAACTCGGATTCAACTTGGTTGACCCCAAACTGAGTCTTCTCAATTTTGAAAAAAAAGTATTCTAAACGTGTTTCTGTACTGCTTATCATTTCATATTTAATTTATCAAATTCTCGACAGTTCACTTCGAAATACTAACTACACATTTGCTCTGGCCAAATTCACGGAAAAAAATGACAAATCTAAAAATTTCGCAAAAATTTAATCACATCTAGCTACCATAATGTCACTTATGGCAGTTACAGCGAAGATAAAAAAAGTCATAAAATGTACGAACCAAAATTGTACAGTATAAATAAAAAGCGCCCATACATAGTAACTGTTAGTATAATTTAAGAATATTATTGTTCAAACTATCGTCAGAAATCACCTCAATACCTCCAAATACAAAAGACAAAAATGAACCCCAGAAACTTCATGTCATCCATTCTCTGACAATCATGAACCCTCTTGCTTTGAGGAGGAGCACACAGACGCCACAAAAACGTTACTGGCTATCTATGAGGCTCCATTTCCGAGTGTACACTTGAGTCAATGTTTCAAATGCACTAGTTAACTCCGACTGAAGGTTTAAACAACAATAATTTTCTAAACAGTTATTAAAAAGTAAAAAAATTTAATATTACTACCAAAAATTATTTTAATACAGTAATTCCAACTTGAAACGTCAAATTTCATAAGAATTGAACTTGCAATTCGCAAAACATCTGAGATACAACTCTCTCCTTCAACAGAAACCTCAGTATGGTTTGCAAATCACAAAATCTCAGTAATTTATCGTTTCCAAGTGAAACTACAAATTTGCATATTATACTAAATAAGAATAGATCATATGTACTAAAAAATTACACGCAATCCACTGTAAACAAAACTAAAACATTCTAATTGAGAGCGGTCGCTTTGTTTGTAAGCGAACCTCTATACAAATATCCCTAACCGAATGAAACTGCATTATATCCTAACATAATTTCGTAATATTTTCCATGCAAACGCTCAAACTAAAAAAAAGGACATTTTTCATTTCTAATTCCAAATTAAAATATCAAATTAAAACATCCTTTTTAGAATACAATCTAAATTTGAACTAAAAATTTTACCATTGTCATTGAACTGGCAAGAAAAATAAAAATCGGCCTACTTGTACAAATAAAATTGATTATTGAATGAATTCATAAACGTAAAAAAGAAAAATTTCTACACAAATTTCTGTAATTAAAAAAATTATAATTTCAGATTTAGTAAAATGTGTACCGTAACTCACATTGGCCGCCAAAATAAAAATAAAATTTACTGCCGCACTTTTAGGCCCTATATTAATAAATTCAATGTTATGCGCGGAAAGACAATTTAGAATTTAGCAACATTTGTGCTTATTAAAGAAAAAATCCTATGCTTATTTATGTTAAACCAATGAAAATTTTGTTAAATAACTAAAAATTTACTACTCAATAGACATACCGTAATAACGGTTAATCTCCGAACAATATTTTACGATAGGCCTACAAGAAATTCTTCTTAAGTACGATACAATAGCCATTTTACCAAATATGTCGGAATTGTCGTGAAATGAACGAAAGAAACAGAGGAAAAAAAATAGATAACCAGCTTACCTACCAAATTGTATATAATTAATGAGTAAAAAAAATATCCAAAACAACTTTTATAGAAAATTTCACAACACAATTTCTCTAGTTCCATTAAACCAATTTAGCTTATTTTTGAAATTTAACACAATCCTATACGGCCCAATCTGACAATTTTTAATATCTTTAAGATTTATTTTTCGATTTGTCCCTTAACTGTAACGTAATCCTATTTTAGCGCGAAGCGAGCAAAGCAAAAAGCCCGTAAACCTATATTTACAAACAATCGAAATATAATCAAAAATCTGCTAATGAACCCCAGAAAATTTCTCATGTTCCTGAAATGTTGTACTATATATGTATATATACCCAGAAATGCGATACAAATTTTCGCTGAAACACTTTGAAAGGACCATATAATTGTATCATACTGTATTCAAACTATACTTACGTACAATTTTTTTTTTTTTTTTCTATATTAATCGTTATTATTATATTACAATTACTACTAATTCCAAAAGTTTTAAACAAACAAGTAAACAACAGAGGTAAGCTGAACCAGGCATACAGTAGAAGAGACGAAAAAAGAAATTGAGTCTTCAGGCAGCACGATAATTTTCAAACTATATCCTCTCCGACCGAACGAACGAAATTTAACGTAATAATGACTCGCGATATGGAGTCAGACAAACTTTTCTACCGAGTCTGTACCGCGACTAAGAATTTTGAGTCACTAGACTGTGAACGTAACGGAACAAACGATGAATTTCAGAATCCAACGAACTCTCACGAAATTAAATTTTTGAGGCGTGAAGTTTTTCAGGGACGCTATCAGGATGCGAAGCGCCATTTTTAAATTTTATGTACAATGAAATTTTAAGGCATGAAAATCGAAATTTGCCTGCAAACGGGGTAAAATTTGCATTTAGATATTTTAATAATCGAAATAAAATATTCATTAACGCTATTTGTTATTATACCGGGTTTTAAGAATTTTAATCGAAATACTAACACGTGGGTAAGCCTCACAAAATATGATGTAAGATCACCGCTAGCCACCAGATGTAGTGACTACGTTTTATTATTTATTTCTTCATTATTTATTTACGCTTCTTCTACTTTATTATTATCTCTTATTCTCTATCGGCTCTTTCTTCATTTATCACTTTCTTCGTATAGTTTCCGGTAGCGACGCCGAGTTCTGACTCTAAAAGACCGTTACAAAACAAGGGGAGGGGAGGTATATTAATACCTTTATTAACACTTATTACGTTTTATTAATTTCGAAAATGGTTTAGTTAATTAGGGGATATGCGAGTATGACATTTATATATAATAATCTAGGTCGGAGAGGAACACAAAACAATTTGACTTTAAGATCACATGGTTCTAAATCTAACGCGTATCGCGTCCGCCTCAAGACTGAGTATTATGTGTTATAATCTGCTCTCTTGGGTCCCTGTTCAGGACTACCAACTATACCCATTTTAAACAATTCAAAACCAACAAACATGCTTTATCGCAATCATCACAATTTTTAGTAAATTTATATTAAACATTATCTTATTTAATTAAACAAATTAATACTCTTAACTAAGCATTACTACAATATATATATTATATATATATATATATATATATATATATATATATTAACCGTCTCAAAGCGTTTATGTTGCTCACTTTGATTAAGAGACAAGAATTTTTGTTTCATTTCAGACCTTTTCCGGACACTCTGTATGGACAGGATTCATTTATAATTTTGCTCTAATTTGATATACTGAACTTCCTTTAATATTTCAAGATTTAGGGGAGCCCTTTTGAGGGGACACGAACTCCCGAAGAAAAAAAAAAAAATCCATCGCTCGGAAGGGAATGTGATCTTTGATTGCTTTCATTGGAAATGGACTACTTTTAATTTCACGTTTGGTTGCCTTGATCACTCAATTGAGATGAAAGAAATCAAATTACGAGTTTGAAGGAGAGACGAGATGTAGATTCTCCTTCATTTAGGTCGTACAATGTGACCTTTCCTTGCCAAGATTTTCCCATTTTTCTTCTTCTTTTTCTTCTTCCTCTTTCCTTTTCAAAATATTATTTACACTCTCGAAGAGACTTTCCTTCCGTAAAATTACTGTGTAACTATCTCACCTGTAGTAAAGTTTGATGTTAGAGAATAAATTTATGGCTTCAGGTGCTTTTCTAAGAAAAATTTCTTTTTGCGGTTAAACAGTTCCATGCATTTTTTAACACTACACACACTCTTGCTACAATATATATATATATATATATATATATATATAATATTTGTGTGTGTGTGTTAAATGTAAAATTCTATACAAAATTCAAAATGAAAACGATCAAAACCAATGAAGTAAAACAGCAATGACTGAAATACAGAATTTGACTCTTGAGGTAGAAGGATTATTGGTTGTTGAAAATTCTTTTGGGATTTACTTCAGTATATTTGGACTACGAAATGGTGGGTGATCATTTAAATATAGCCTTGTTATTTACACACACACACATATATATATATATATATGTTAACCTCTCCGTCTATGGCCCTGGGGTGGTTCGGAATCGACGGGGGGTTCTGGTTAGGTGGCAGCAACGGATGTGTGACTTGCAGTAGTTTTCTTCTATATTACTCTCCGAGTTCTTCTATAGTGGCTCGGAGGACTCTGATAGACTTACTAAAAATGCTGAAGGTTCCGGATTCTTCTTATAGCGTATCCGGAAAGTTTAATGACTAAGTTCTTCTGAAGAGAGCAAGGCTCGAAGGATAAGATAAAAACTATCTTCAACTGTAAATTTACTGCTAAAATGTACAGGTAGTGCTCAGCCTCTGAATTAGCTTCTGAATGCCAATGGAATATTTTTAGTGGGTTTATATACCCAAAACTGCTAACATCATTATTATTAAGTGCTAAAAAGGCTGTATTATTTTTGCACAATATTCGAAAATAAAGTAAATTTTTAGCTGTGGTAAGGCTTGAACGAGTACACAAAATATTTGAAGACGAAACCATATTTTTATCTTAAACTGCGACTTTTCAGATCTGATGTTATCATGATCTGCCAAGTTAACTAAAAGTGGAAATCGGACTATGCATCTTTACACTAAAATATGCATATGAGTAAAATTTTAAGGTTTAAGATGTACAATTTTAATGCTTAGGCAAGACATGATCTCATCTTTTATAACGAAAGGAATGTATACAAAATATGAACATTGCAAAGCTTAAGCACGATTCCTTATTAAGCGAAATCTAAAAAAATGATTATGAGATTTAAAAAAAACAACAGGTCACCAATTATTTGGCAAAGTAGAAAGCAAATCAAAAATTTTATCCAAACTCGCGTTGGGCGATTTTGGTCCTTATGTAAAAATGAATACACACACGTACATACATATGAGTATAGGCATTATACTGGGTGATCCAGATAAATGGGACCCATAAAAAAAAAGCCAAATATTCTTAATATTTAATTCCTTTCATAAAAACTATATATCATTCGAAAGAGTAGAGTTACAAGTTTATTATGAAATATTTATTTTTTTAAAATGACTCCTTTCAAATGTGCTCCATTAGTTGCCAAGCATTCCAGTGTTCTCGCTTGTAAGTTCTGCATCACTTTTGCAAGAGTGTGCGGTGGTATGGCCTGTATCTCATTTGTGATGGCGGCCTTCAATTCTTGCAAGGTCATTGGGTTATTTCTGTAGACCCTACTCTTTAAATATCCCCAGAGATAATAAGCTAAGGGAGAAAAATCCGGAGACCTTGCGGGCCATTCAACGTCTCCAAATCTTGAGATTAACTCGCCTGGAAACGTTTGACGCAAAACTGCCATGCAGTTCCTCGTGGTATGGCAGGTAGCTCCGTCTTGTTGGAACCAGTGGTTTTCTAGACAAAGATCTCTTAATTTAGGAATAAGGAAATCGGTCAACATTTTTTCGTAGCGATCACCATTTACAGTGACCGTGTTTCCGGTGGAATCCTCGAAAAAGTACGGCCCTATGATCTGAGATGCAGTAAGACCACACCAAACAGTTACACGCTGACTATGCAACGAGACTTCGGTAATATTCAATGGATTTTCTGTTGCCCAGAAACGACAATTTTGTTGTTTACAGTTCCATTCAAGTGAAAATGGGCTTCGTCTGACATAATCAAAGTTGCTAGAAAATTGGTGGTGTTATTTACCTTCTGTTGGATCCATTGACAGAATTGTCGTCTTCGTGCGAAATCTCCATCGTTTAGTTGTTGCACTGTTTGAATTTTATATGGAAAGAGCATTAAATTTTGCTTGAATATACGGTGTGTTGTTCCATATCCAACTCCTAACAGCTGAGAAGCACGTCTGATGCTTATGTTAGGATTATCCTGTACAATTTCATGAGTTCTGTTAATGATCTCGTCTATCCTTGCTGCGCACTCTTCCAGTTGGTTTTCTTTTTCCAATGCTGCCAGTTAGGAAAAATTTCTGACACACCGACGGATTACTTTCTTAGAAGGTGATTTTGACATCTGAAAATTTGTCTTGGAAGATCTTTGAGCTGAAACTACACTTCTTCCATGCTCATAATATTGCTCAGTTATGAAACGCAGCTGTTCCACAGTCCATGCAGTCATCTTGAAGGGTTAGTTTTAACTAACACTTTTATTTTGTTTTGTATCTTATCTTGTCTTGTATTGTCAAAACCTATACAATCCTGTACAAACTTGTAACTATCCTCTTTCGAATGATGCGTATGATTTTATAAAAGGACTTATACTTTAAGAGTTACAGGGGTTTCTTTTGGGTCCCATTTCTCTGGATCACCCTTTATAAAGTTAAATATATAAGAATATACAGGATTATATAAATACATGAACCATATAACACATGAATTTTTAAAATGGATACTTCTTCTTAAAATGGATACAAGAACTATATAAATGAATACAAGAATTACATGAAGAATAAGATAGTATAGGAATATGGGAGTTATTTATGGTTCATTTTTACAGGGCTCTCCCTCTAGAATGATATTAATATAATAATGTAACATCCTAACTAATGCTAACTAGATGATAACTATTGGTTTTATAATACAGATTTATATATACAACATAAGTCGGGTGGTTAAGTCTAGTTCACGTGGTCTGGGTACGCACTCTTGGTCGTGCATAAATAGTTTCATGTTCCGTGTCACTTGGTTTTCTTTGTTCCCAGAATGATCTTTTCACCACAAATATACCGAGGATAATAGCACATACGATAATGATACTAACGGCAGATGTTGAGAAAATGGTTACCGGTTGTAGTATTTGTAAGAGGTTGTTTTGGTTATCATCCGAAATTTTAAACCGGCTCAATTGATCATTCCATTCAGGGGCATGTAGTTCGGGTAGGATGGTTACAGGTTTTATGGAGAGATTTAAGATCTCTATGACGGGTTTAAATTTAATTTGCGACGGGAATGGGTACGAGTTATTAAGGGTAACCTTATACGGGTTGTATATTTGGAGGGCTTTTGAACGCAAGGAGCAACCAATTGGTAGCCGAATAACCATAGGGATTGTAATGAGGGAATAATTCGAAGGACACTCGAGAGTAGCGGCAGTCCTGTTCGCGAAGGAAACCCAGATGTCTGGTCCAATTCGTAGTTGGATGGTTTTAGGGGAATGAAATTTTTTAAATGAACATACGGGGGCATGCCGGTCACGAATTAAATCGATAAAGCAAGACCTAGTAGTTGGAAGAATAACTGGTTTGAGTGAAGGGCAGACGAATTGTTTATTTGGTTGCGGGAATCGGCAATGCCGGACGTCGCTATCTGACATCATAGAATAAGCTGATAGATCTTTGGTGAGGAAAAGGTAAGGTGGTACGGTGGGTAAATACAATCGATAGACATTAGAGTTATTTTGGTAGGGTGTTGGGAAAGGGTGAAATTTATATACGTCATAAGTGAGGACATCGAAAAATGGTATAATTATGAGGTATGTGTAGGGGCGTGGTCCATGTACAGTCCAGGTGTATTCTAAAAATTGAGGGTAATTAGTGTGGTTGAGTGGGAATATGGGTGATAATTTTAATTGTGACTGGGCGGTGTGAATCAAGGACTGAAGTATTTCCCATGGTATTAGGGTGGAAAGAGTGATTTTTCCATGGGCTAGCTGGGTTGCACGCAAAACCTTGGAATGAATCGTAGTTATTCGTTGTAAGTATTTATCGATTAGGGTTACTTGTAGGTTCATTATCTCTATTAATTCTAGATATCTTTTGTGTTCTTTGTATTGAGCTAACATGGATTCAAGGTATGTGAATCTGTCCGAAAGGGAGTGAAGGAAGCGATTGTTTTTCGTGTAATGACCTAATAGTTTGTTCTAACATGTGTCCATTATATTGTCGATTTCGCGCGAAGAGATTCAATTTAAGTTCAATTCTTTTAATATCTTCTTCGGTTGCTAATCCGAATAAACCTTTGAACAGTTTCCCCCCTATATCTATCAGTCCCTTTTACTTCTTTGGTTAAAGTTTTCTGAATTTTTAGTTTCAGTTTGTATCCATGGTAAGGCTAATATTTCTGATAGGGCGCGTGCTGTAGTTTGAATATTTTCGAGGGTATTTTCTAACAGAACGCGACTAATCTGATCTTTTCCTTGGAAAGAATTCTGGACTTTACTTTCAAATGTTTTTAATTGGGTTTGTATTTCAAGGAGATTAATTTTAATTCTAGCAGGGGGTTGCAAATTTATATAAAGGTCTGCGTGCCCTTTCAAAAATTTACCTTCTGCAAGTTTTTCTATAACAACTCCGGTAGAAATTTTAATGCTAGGTCTACAAGAGTAAATAATTTGGAAAATTATAAGGGGGACAATTTTATTCATTTCTACGCCTTAAGTTATACGGAGCTGGGGGTAGTTGTGTGGATACTTGTGTGGATACTTGTGTTTGTGGGCGAAGGGGTCGGCCTCGTTTTGGTGGCAATGGGGGTCGACCGTTGAGCTCGGATTCTGAGCGGGTTCGTTTCTTATGTGAAGGTTCTAGTTCACGTGGGTGATGCATTTGCGGGCGGTATGTAGGGTCCGTGCGTCGATCATCAATCGGCGAGGGTGGTGACAGAGGAGATGGTGGAGTTGGAGGAGATGGTGGAGTTCCACTGAGTGATCCTCTCGAAGGGGTTTCTCCAGGGTCTGGGTCCGATGGGACGCTTGGCTCTGGGGCCTCCTCTTGTTCAGATTGCCTCGAGTAATGGTGGTATTACGAGGTACCAATCTTCGTCATGAGTAGCGGTTCCCGCGGTGACCACTTCAGTTTTTTTGATCCCTGCCCGATTGTTAATATCTTGACCTTTTGAAGGATAGGCGGCTCGAACGCCTGGCAGCTGTTTTTTGGGAAGGTGTTGTTCGGAAGCTATCTTCAAATTGTCAGCGTGAATGATCTTTAGTTTGGAATGATCCCGGAGGTCGAGGATTTCATAACGATTTTTTCCGAGGTTTTTCATAATCCTATATGGGCCATCCCATTTTGGGTATAATTTTCGATGAGCACCTGGCGGTTTCACGCTCTTCAGATAACATCGCATACCGACGATTATAGTCCGTTGACGGGGATGACGCCTATGTTGTTCTTGCTCCATCTGTTGGTTTCGTTGGTCGAGGGCATAGCGGATTATGTCAAAAATCTTGAAAGATCGTTCAGCTAGTTGCTGATTTGCTTCTGCCATTTCGGAAGATGTTAGAACTGCCGGGTCGGTTTGGTCGGGCAAATCAAAAGGTAGACGCTTGTCGTAGTGATAGAACGAAATGAGGGGTGTCCCCGATGGACACATTGTAGCCATTGTTGATGGCTGTTTGTACCATGGGAAGGGAATCATCCCATGTACGGGAGGATGCATCGACAACGTGGCGCAGGGCTTCCAAGATCTTTCGATTGTGCCTTTCCACTAAGCCGTTTGCCTGCGGATGGTATGCCACAATGTGTGTATTTTTAATTTTACACATGTTACAGAGTGACTCGAACAGTTTGGAAGTGAAACTAAGGGCGTTATCCGAGATTAGGACGGAAGGAGTGGTATGATTTTGGATGACGCGTTCCACTAGGGCTCTTGCCACAGTTTCCGAGGTCTGGTCTGGAATGGCGGCTACTTCGCTGTAACGCGAGAAGTGGTCCGTAAACACAATGATGTACTGATTTCCCTTTGACGTTTTGGGAAATGGTCCCAGTATATCCATTCCAGTTCTTTGCCAGGGCCTTTGGCATACTGGATATTTATGCATCAGAGCTGTGGATGGTACGTTGCCCTTATGCTTTAAACACGACGGACATTCGGCGATGTATTCTTGTACCTTTTTGTTCATCTCGGGAAAGTGTATCGCTCCAAAAGACTCTTGATGGTGCGATCCGGCCCCATGTGTCCATACAAAGGTGAGTCGTGACAAAGTCCAATGGCTATATCGACGAGATCCTTTGGTATCTCCACGAGGTCGTTTCCATCTTCGTTCCTGAAATGTACGAGCCCATCTTTGAGGTTGTACTGTTCTTTTACCTTCGATGGTTCCTTTTGTTCCAGGCGCGCCCGAAGGTTCTGGGTGTGTTGGTCCTGTTGTTGGGAGTATTGCAGACACTCGTAGTCGAACACAGGAAGAATTCCTATTTTATTCACTTGGGCGTCGGGCTTGAGTCTCGACAATCCGTCTGGAATAACTTGTAGTTTTCCCGGTTTGTATACGATTTTCGCTGCAAAGTCCTGAATCAACAGAGCCCATCTACTCAATCGTCCTTCAAGTAGCTTGTCCTTGAAGAGGTATGAGTGGCTTATGATCAGTCTTGATGGTTACATCGTAGCCATAGACGATATTTCGGAATTTTTTCAAAGCCCAATATACCGCTAGGGCCTCTCGGTCCGTAGTGGAATAATTCCGTTGAGGTGCAGAGAGTAGTTGACTGGCATAAGCAATGGGTAATTCCACACCGTCTACGTCCTGTAACAGGACGGCTCCTAGTCCATAGGAGGAAGCATCTGTGGCTATGATGAAGGGTCTTGTGTAATCAGGATATTGTAAAATGGGATGACAGGTTAGTTTATTAATTAAAGTTTCAAAGGCATGTTGGTGATCGGATTCCCAGTTAAATTTCGAATTTCTGGAAAAAATTAGTAATGGGTTTAGCAATATTCGAAAATTGGGAGATAAAGTTCCGATAGAATCCGACAAAACCAATAAATGCACGGTCGTCGTCGATGGTTTTTGGTACAGGGTACCTTTCCAGGGCTTCGAGTTTGGCTGGATCAGGTTCAATTCCTGTGGACGAGAGTAGGAATCCTAGGTATACCAGGGATTCTTGTAAAAAATTGCACTTTGCAAGCTTCAGTTTAAGGTGTGCTTTTCTCAAGTGTGATAGCACATTCTGAAGGCGTTGAAAGTGTGTTTTTATGTCCGAACTGTAGATGATAATATCGTCAAGATAAACGAGAGCTTCGACACCTAATAGGTCGGAAAGGACTATATTCATCAACCTAGAGAAATTAGCAGGCCCATTTCGGACTCCGAAAGGTAAAACCTGGAATTCGTAATGGCCTCGGTTAGTGGAGAAAGCAGTCAATGCCCGAGATTCGGGACTGACCTCCATTTGCCAATAACCCGATGCTAAATGCTAAATGTTTGGAATCGGGAAACGGTCTGGGATGGTAATGTTGTTCAGGCGTCTAAAATCTATACAAGGGCGAGATGTTCCGTCCTTTTTGGAGACGAGAATCATAGGAGCGGACCAGGGACTAGCTGAAGGCTGAATGACATCCTGCTCCAACATGTCCTTGATGTGTTCCTCAATAGTGACTAATTGGGAATGTGGAACCCGATAGGGAGGAATGAAAATGGGTTTGGAATTGGGTTCCAACTTGATTTCAAAAGGGACCAAATTAGTTCGGCCCAGAGGATCTCCTTTTAGGGCAATCACATCTCTATTTCTTATCAGGAAATCGAGAAGTGATTCCATTAGTTTGGGATCCTGTAAAGCTGGTGACTCCTGAAGGGAGTGCTCCAGACATTTCTTATATTCTTCTTTTAATACTGAAGGATTTAACTCTAAGGAACTGGAAACACGATTTATCATACTGATGGGGAAATCTGAATCTACTTCTACTGTGGAAACAGTTCCTATTTTCTGATTTGAAGTTAATTCTATAGGACTTTTTCCTTTGTTTAAACAAACAACAGGGATAGCTGAATTCTGACTCTGACTAAGGACTTGGGCAATAAGAACATCTCTTTTGAAATTACTTTTCTCTGTAATCAGAGTACGCTCTGACTCTAATAATTTTCCTTGACTGTTAACTACTTTTGCTAGGAAACAAATCTTCTCATAAGGTGCTACTGTTATATGCTCGGTAGGGCATATGAAAAATTGTGAATCTGATTCTGGTTCGGCGACTAAAATTTGCCTTATTGGCTGAACTGAAGCTGGCTGACTGGAAACTGGCTGACTGGAAACTGGCTGACTGGAAACTGACTGACTGGAAACTGGCTGACTGGAAACTGACTGTGTTGATCCAACTGGATTCAACAACTGGAACTGATTACCCTGGGGTCTGATTTCTGGAGCGGTTGTCCCTCTGGATGCAACCGGCTGACTTGACTGCTATCAAGTGGAGGGGGTTTCCTATTTCTTTCGGAAATCTGAACTGAACTAATTCTATTAGCATTAAGCTGTCTGTCATTCTCACGGAGATGGTGTGTCCTATTTCGACACTTTACTAACTTTCCGGCTGGGTAAATCTCCCATTGATTCCGGTTAAAAAAATCCATACCTAGTAGGATGTCTGTCTGAAAGGTGGCGACTGTGTCCACTATACAACATTTCGCGGGGTATACCGCGTTTCCAACTTCTAAATATAACTCAATTTCTCCGTATGGGTATGGGTGTGCCCGTAACTCCTCTGAGTTGGCAGGATGGTGCCTTAAGTTCATATTTGTAATTTGTACTCTCTAGTAATTCATCTACACATTGTTTCTTAATTAACGTCGCGTGTGCTCCTGTATCTAGGAGAGCAGTTAAATCTTGGTTATCGGTGCTACAATTTATTATTAAATCTAGGAGGTCCGCACCTATTATCCTGATGGGGAGTTTGTGTGCGTATCTGGGTTCATTACTGTAATTTAGGGGGAGGAGGTTGAACTGCCGCCTCCAATGTAGGGTCTAAAAAAGGGCTCGAATGGTCTTCTATGGGAGGACCTGGGTCATATTCTACGGGATATCATACGCTGGAGGGTGTTCTTGAAAACTGTACTCTGGGGAAAATGATTCCTCCACGGGTACTTCTACGTACCGAACTAGTTGACCTTGCTGGTTGTACTGAGGTTTGTACATGGGGTAAGAGTGTGGTTGACCCTGTGGTCGTGATCTATTGGGTTGGTAGTTCGACTGAGGCTGGGAATGGACTGGTTTCTGGGGATTGGATGACTTTTGGGATACGTTTTGGGAACGTGGTGTTTGGTTTCTGAAAGTGGGGTCTATACCCTGCAGGGGCTTTATCAGCACACTTTTGGCGATCGCCACGGCGATGACCATGTTCGTGACAGTGGGAGCAAAGAGGGTAATTACATTGACTTATCATGTGCCCAAAGCTATCGCAGTTAAAACACTGTGGAGGAGGGCGTGTATTCTGGGTTTGGGGGGCTTGTTTCTGGGGTGTTCCCTGCATTGGCCTCGATTTATAGGGTTGTTGTTGTTGCTGTTGGTGTTGTGGCTGCTGCTGCTGAATATAATGTACAGGGGTTTCTCTACCCTTTCGGTAGTTTTGGTTTGCTAAATCGGGGTAATGTTCCCGTGTTTTGTTTATGGCTACACTTACAGGTTTGTCAACATTTAAAAACTCCTGAAACTTTTTTTTAGGTGCTCCGGGTAGGTTTTGGTAAATGGTTGTGGCTACTATTAGATTTCTTTGTTTCGAAGTGAAAGTTATGCCACATGCATTTTCTGCGGCCGGAGGGCTTCTCCTACAAGTTTATGTGTACGTGTAATAAAATTGTTTAAATCTTCGTGTTCCTCTTTCTTCCATTTAGCTTGGAAGACTGCTTCTAACGTGGCTAAGGGTTGTGCAAGGGTTATTTCTTTAAAAAATTCTAATAAGTTTTGTTTAAAATCGTCCCATGTTGTAGCTTCGCTAATTGATGGGACGTAGTGACTGTGTCATGAGCATTCCCTTCTTTCGGGTCGATAAATCTTTTTGCTTCCCTAATTTTTATATCATTATCGGTAATATTTTCGCGTAAGAAATGTTGCTCTAAAGATTCAATCCAAGGTCTTACGCGTGGTTCAACAAAACGATTATCTATGGTCCCCTTAAAAATTAAAACAGTATGAGGAAGGTTTACTAGTCTGCCTAAGTTAATGTATGCTGGGGGGGGGTTTGAGACTGAGACATATTGGCTTGTGTGTTTGGGAGTATGTTTGAAGGGCGCGGGGTAGGTGGAAAAATGGGTGTAGGTAAATTTTCGATGTCAGAAAGCGCACCGTCTGAATCGCTCATATGTGAAGGTACTTATTAATGTGTTCTAATTAGGTCTGCTTGACCGATCTTAATTTATGGAATGATCACTTAAGGGGTTTTCCTAACTACACTATCTAAAAATAAATGCACAACAATTTGCCTAACTAGGGGAAAATTTGAAAAGATTGCAAACAAAAATAAAAATGTAAACAAAATTTCACTCGAATGTACGTGAAGGTATGGTAATACTATGTTTGGTACATTAAATAAAATTATACTATACTAACTAGAATAGTAAAAATAACTGAAAATAACTGTGAAAATAACTGTGAAAATAATTCTGTGACAATAATTCTGTGACAATAATTCTGTGACAATATTGTTTTCAATAAAAAAAATGTATCACTGGTGTCTGAAGTGTTCACTGTGTTTTGTGTTAATTCTGGCTCAATATTAAATATTAACTGTTAATAATACTGACTTTTCAAATGTTTTAGAGATTATTTAAAAAAGAGTTTTGTACTTAACAAGATTCCTACGGCGAAATCCTTAGAGACGTGTCCTGAAGACGTGTCTTGCTGGCCACTTGTTCTTGGATGAAAACTAGGCGTGGAGAACTTGGAGTCGTGACGCACCGGTTCAAGGGTGGATGTGACGAACTAGAAGTCGTGACACGCCGGTCAACTGGGTGTTGGTTCTGGTTCCAGGGTCTGGAAGACTGGAAGAATCCTGGAGTCGTGAAGATCCTGGTTAAAGGGTCGCCAGTTGTTAACCTCCGTCTATGGCCCGGGTGGTTCGAAGTCGACGGGGGTTCTAGTTAGGTGGCAGCAACGGATGTGTGACTTGCAGTAGTTTTCTTCTATATTACTCTCCGAGTTCTTCTATAGTGGCTCGGAGGACTCTGATAGACTTACTAAAAATGCTGAAGGTTCCGGATTCTTCTTATAGCGTATCCGGAAAGTTTAATGACTAAGTTCTTCTGAAGAGAGCAAGGCTCGAAGGATAAGATAAAAACTATCTTACTGTAATTTACTGCTAAAATGTACAGGTAGTGCTCAGCCTCTGAATTAGCTTCTGAATGACAATGGAATATTTTTAGTGGGTTTATATACCCAAAAACTGCTAACATCATTATTATTAAATGCTAAAAAGGCTGTATTATTTTTGCACAATATTCGAAAATAAAGTAAATTTTTAGCTGTGGTAAGGCTTGAACGAGTAAACAAAATATTTGAAGACGAAACCATATTTTTATCTTAAACGCGACTTTTCAGATCTGATGTTATCATGATCTGCCAAGTTAACTAAAAGTGGAAATCGGACTATGCATCTTTACACTAAAATATGCATATGAGTAAAATTTTAAGGTTTAAGATGTACAATTTTAATGCTTAGGCAAGACATGATCTCATCTTTTATAACGAAAGGAATGTATACAAAATATGAACATTGCAAAGCTTAAGCACGATTCCTTATTAAGCGAAATCTAAAAAAATGATTATGAGATTTAAAAAAACAACAGGTCACCAATTATTTGGCAAAGTAGAAAGCAAATCAAAAATTTTATCCAAACTCGCGTTGGGCGATTTTGGTCCTTATGTAAAAATGAATACACACACGTACATACATATGAGTATAGGCATTATATAAAGTTAAATATATAAGAATATACAGGATTATATAAATACATGAACCATATAACACATGAATTTTTAAAATGGATACAAGAACTATATAAATGAATACAAGAATTACATGAAGAATAAGATAGTATAGGAATATGGGATTATTTATGGTTCATTTTACATATATATATATATATATATTTTTTTTTTTTTTTTTTTTAATTGGGTTTGTTTAACCTCCTTCGCAACATCTAAGGTCATATGACGGAGGGGACCTGCAGCTTTACGTGGGATCCGAACCACGACGGGTCGCTACATAATCTGGGCGCAGAGGACGGGCTCCCATCCAACTACTATATATATATATATATATATATATATATATATATATATATATATATATATATATATATATATATATATATATATATATATATATACAGGGTGTCCGAGAATTATCTGTACAATATTTGGCTGTTATTAAAAGTCAACCATGAAGTGTAGAAATTCCAGTGTTGTCCCATTTTACAGAGAATCTCATTATGTTTTTTCTGATACCACGTTTTGACAAGTTTTTTAGAAATGTACGCGGGTGACAGACATTGATGATTTAAAAGCAAGAATCACAGCTGCTATTGAGCGAATTGATGTGGATATGCTGCAGCGTACATGGCAACATTTGGAGTATCGATTGGATGTTTTGCGAATCACTAATGGTGCACATATCGAATGTTTGTAACAACGTTACTTTAATAAAAGAAACTTTTGAAAATACAGATTCTAAATAATCTTGTTTAAGAATTTTACGTGTGTTATCAAGAATTTTATTAAAAGATGAAATTGTACAGATAATGTTCGGACACACTGGAATTTCTAAAAAACTTGTCAAAACTTGGTATCAGAAAAAACTTAATGAGATTCTCTGTAAAATGGGACAACACTGGAATTTCTACACTTCATGGTTGACTTTTAATAACAGCCAAAAATTGTACAGATAATTCTCGGACACCCTGTATATCTAATGTTTATTCGTCCTTTTAAATGATTTCCGAATCCTTAGCGTTCATCAGCTCGTAATTTTAATTGAGATGTTGTCAATCCAACATTAGATGATGTGCAGTGACTACAGTTATAGTGATAAACGAAAGACGAAGACAGGATATAGATTGGGTATTTTATCCTTAAATTTTAGGAAAGATATCAAAGTCAGGCTTGAAGCAAGTGTACAATATCTCTTCAGGGATAGAATTTATCAACTAATCTGATAATTTCCTATTTTAATGTTAAACTACTCGGACCTTCATAATCCTAAATATTTTAAAGTGAATAATTATATCGTAGTTCAGGGGTTACGGGTGTCAAATTCTGGGTAGTGAGGGTCTGAGTTCACTCTCAGTTGCTGGCACCGGGTTGGGTTGAACCTCTTACCTCGTCAATACTCGGGCTTAGGCGAGACTGGCGGAAGCACACTCACCCCAACAAAGTGGGGAGCTGAACTTCATGGTGTTGTTTTGTCTTTGAATAATTATCTTCTAATGTACGTTTATATGTTGTAGAATGTATACAAATTTATCGAAAGCTTATTGATTAACTTTTATTATTATTATTATTATTATTATCATTATTATTATTATTATTATTAACTAGTAATTAATTTTAAAGAAAATTTGTCACTTCATAAGAACTTCAGAAAATTTAAACTCTGTTTGTAATGTATGCTAATGGGAATAAATTTCACGTCACTGGTTTAGCGGTGTGAAAATTAGATTTTCATCCTAAGAATCCAATTCTGTATTTCACTCCTCATTACAATGTGTTCCGTCTCTGCATTTGAAAAAGAATTATAAATGAAGCAAAAAAAACAAACAAAAAACCCCACCGTTCATCGATTTCTATGAAATGGACCTCTCCCACAAACTCTCCCCCCCCCCCGGCACCCTTATAATATTTAATTTACGTTAATGAACTTAAGGTTTTATCAAGTTAGCTTCAGTTACGATAGGTTAGATTAGAAAACTTCATTTAAAAATGTAAACTGCACACATTCCCGCATGAGCTCTATTTGCATGAAATGGAATGTGTCTGTCTGTCTGTCGACTTCGTATGAAATTCAACTTTATTCGTATGACCCTGAATTTTACAGCTGAAACGCAACATTGATCTTATTTTATTGTCTTACTTTATTGTTTGTTTCAATATTTTATAATTTCAGGAAAGATATTCGATTTTTTTTTATTTTTTTCATTTACAATTCTCTTCTTGAAGTTTCTCTTCAAGTTTCTCTTCTAATCATTATAGATAGATAGTCAGCTCCCGTAACTTAATGGATATAACACCATTTTCCTGTAAGCAAAGACACTGTGGTCGGGTGTTCGAACCCAGATGGTGTTGATAATAATAATAATAATAATCCAGGAGGTAGCGCAATGGATCTTATTGGTCTGGCTTAAGCGCTCTGCAATTTTCCGTCCTTTCTAATTAAGAATTTCCGCAGAAATTCTTATTGTAATTAATCATTACAATTACAGTTAAGTAGGCATTTAACAGGAATTTAATTAACTTATTTTTAACGTATTATCTTGATTGAAGTGAACTGAATTGAATAACCTTTACTGATAAAATAAATATAATTATAGAATTTTTGTTTTTGTTTTAATATAAATAATTGTCAAATTAGAATTATCTATTTATTTAATTTGGCTCTTAAGCTTTAAGCTTTACGGGCCTCTTAATTAAAAATAAAACAGATAATTATTATTAATAATATATAAAGCATGAATAAGAATTATTAATTATTAGGGTATATATGAATCGTAAGCTATTATTATTATAAATATAAAACATATATATACTTACTTACTTCGTAGCCCCCGGGTTCTCTCATGCGAACCCGGCGGCACTCAGGTATCCCGCGACCACCGTGGGACGGGTCCATAGGTCTCGTAGAGAGGTAATGTTGAAGTTGTGTCTTTGTTGAGAGAGAGTGTGGCAGTGTAAGAGTAGGTGTTCTGTGTCCTCAGGGTGGAGGTAGCATATATATATATATATATATATATATATATATATATTATATATATATATATATATACGAGAAATGTTCGAATTCAAGCAGGATATATATATAGCCAAAATGACGTTATAATAATCATCCCTTCTTAGATGTTTCGAGATTCCCATGTCCCACCGTCAGGCAGTAAGTAAAATCTGAGATGAAGACAAAATTAGAATAAAACGCTATTTAGTGAGTGAGTGAGTGAGTGCGAGAGAGTTACAGAGTTACGGCGTTACAAAGTTACAGGCTAACAAAGATCCTAAGAACCACTCTAGGCTAGCCCAAGAAGGAAGTAAAAAGATTAGAAATAGCAGTGAAAATACGAACATTGAAAACTTATACCATGCTTACACTTATAGACACAGGAATAGCGGTAATAGTAAAGTATAGAACTATAGAACGGACAAGGCTCTCTCTCTCCTCCGTCAGCAACCGCTGACAGAAAATAGTGGCGAAAGAAGATTTATAGGAAAGTAGGAAAAAGTATAATGAAAAGAATAGCTTCAGAGTTCATTCACGCCATTAGTACACTTATTAAGTGTACTCAGTTACGCATTGGAAGAAAGGTGAATATAAAGGGTAGTATGAATACTAAACTATCAGGTTGAGGGAAAAGTATTGTCGGTTTTGGAACAATGAAATTAAAAGGTGCACACACTTTTTTTTTGTTGTATCTCTATACATTAAAGTAAGATAGCTTATAATTACTTTAATTTGTTATGTTACAAATATAATATATATATATATATATATATATATATTGTTTCTTTTTTATATTTTTCATATTTTTTCAGCATTCAGAAGAACTATGACATCGGAGCAAATTCGAATGTGCCTTTTGTACGAGTTCAAACCTGGGAGTAGTGCGGCTCTGACTTGGCGCAAAATTTGTCAAGCATAGGGAGATGACTCCGCTAACGAACGTGATACTCAACGATGGTTTCAGAAATTCCGTTTCGGTAACACGAGCCTTCAAGATAAACCTCGCTCCGAAATTCTTCGGATGGAGTTTGCGTTTAGGCATCTTTACAGGACGGGCATCCTTATTCAACCATTGACCCGAGCGTTTCACATTATCGTACAAGATCCATTTTTCATCACGCGTTACAATTCTTTCAAGAAATGGCTCATTGTTTTTTCTTAACAGCAATGATGAGCGGATGGACAGGCGCTGAGTCTTGTTCTTTTCGCTAAGTTCGCGAGGGACCCATTTATCCAGCTTCCTCACCTTTCCAATTTGTCGCAGATGATCGCAAACTGTTGTGTTATCCACTTGGAGTATCTGTGCCAGTTCTCGTGTGGTTTGACGTGGGTTTGACTCGACAAGCGATCTCAGAACGTCATTGTCAATAACCACCGGACGGCCGGAGCGAGGTTTATCTTGAAGGCTCGTGTCACCGAAACGGAATTTCTGAAACCATCGTTGAGCATCACGTTCGTTGACGGAGTCCTCTCCCTATGCTTGACAAATTTTGGGCCAAGTCAGAGCCGCACTACTCCCAAGTTTGAACTCGTGCAAAAGGCACACTCGAATTTGCTCCGATGTCATTGTTCTTCTGAATGCTGAAAAATATATGAAAAATAAAAGAAACAATATATATATATATATATATATATAATATATATACACGGTGAACCAAAAGTAGGTGGACAGTAGGTTGAATACGGTTTGTGTTATATTATATTATAACTATGGTGTTCATTATAACTATGGTGTTTGTGTTTTATTATATTAAATATTATAACTAAATTTATTTAAATTTTATTTTGTATTATAGTATACAAAAAAATTAAATATGTATTCTCAAAATAAACGTTATCATTTACTGTCCACCTACATTTGGTTCACCCTATATATATATATATATATATATATATATATATATATATATATACCGTATTTGATGGCTTATAAGACGCACGGGCATATAAGACGCACCCACATTTCAGCAGGGAATATTTAGGAAAAAAACTTTTGAGTGTATTTAAGCATTTAATGTTTACTCCAACTAATATGGAACATGAGCATGAGATCAGCATAGCAGAAGAAGTCATTTACAATGAAAATATCTTACATGAATCATATAACATTAATTCTGTAAAGCAAAATTGAAAAAAGCATTTCACTAAAAGCAGGATCTTTTTAAATAAACAAATCTGCATAACAAAAAAATAATTACAGTGTTACTGGTACTCAACACACTAAGACAAAGGGCGAAAATAATAATGTAATAATCGTGATGTAATAATAATAATGTGTTTAAGTAATAATAATGTAATAATAATAATGTGTTTAAGTAAACAATAACATTTTTAATTCTGAAGTCGGGCTAGGCAGAATTTAGCCTACCGGAGACGGCAACTGGGAGATTCATTAGCCTATGGGAGACCGCACCTTCACATATAGCCAGGACGCGGTTAATTTTTGGAGCCATTTTTCGGAAAAAAAGTGCGTCATAGCCGTCAAATACGGTATATATATATATATATATATATATAACATAAATTAAAGTAATTATAAACTATCTTAGGTTAATGTATAGAGATAAAACAAAAAAAGTGTGTGCACTTTTTAATTTCACTGTTCCAAAACCGACAATACTTTTCCTCTCAACCTGATATCTCCCTTCTGGAGAATGAAAGTGTTTCGTGGATGATCACCCGTTGTTGCTACGGCGAATTCAAGAATCTCCCATTTAGAAGTGTTCATGAGGCAAGTGATCAAACACGAGTTGCTCGATGGTTGGTCATGCTATGTGCGGCACAAAACAATAAGAGGAATCGCTCTGAAGTTGGGGGAGGACTAAGTGCAGGAGGAAACTTTTAAAAATATAAAGGAGCACTGGGCCAGAGGGTACCTTCAACTGGCCAGACCTACAATTTAAGAATTCCCCATACATAACGGGGAATAATAATGCGTAATATGCATCATTTTTATTTCGAAATTTAATGTACAATACTTAAAACTAAAGTTCCAATATAATTAAGTAGCTCCCCTGAAGGTGAGTACTACTATTCGGAGGTTTCGACTCCCGAGAAACCTCATCAAGCTTCCCATCATCTGAGAACTCCCAGTGTTCTGAAGCCAGATCCGGCCAGTACCCCCCGCTACATTTATTGCAAAAAGGAACGTTACTATTTCTATATAAAACTATAAAATCTTCTCTAGCTAAAAGTTAGATATTCCTACCCTATAAACCCAAGTAGCGTCCCCAAAATTGGAAACATCTATATTCTATACGGATGTTTTGACTCCCGAGAGGTCCCATCAAGCTTCCCTTCTCTACCAATCGGGTATCAACTGAGAACCCAACTGCTCTGAAATCATATCCGACCTTCACCTCCTACTACATTTATTGACAAAGAGAACATTACTACTCCTACTCTATCTTAACTGCCCCCCCCCTCAAATAGCACCCATTTAATAATGAAAAAAAAGGAAAGGAAGGAGCAAAAGAAAGAAAGAGGGAGAGAGGAGTGGCTTCCCAAAATAGTTTAATTGGCTATTCAAAGATTCTGACTCTCGAGCATTCCTATCTGTTAGAAAAGAATTCCCATCTATTTGAAAGAGAGAGAGAGAGAGAGAGAGAGAGAGAGAGAGAGAGAGAGAGAGAGAGAGAGAGAGAGTGTATAATATTGCGGGAATTTAGGAAATTTAGAGGTTGTGAAAGAATTTAAAAGACAGATACAAGTATATTCGAAATTGAATATACGGCGAACAAGTCATGAACATAATAAAAGCACTGTTAAGAAGAAAGTGCTTTGGTGTTGATGCAACAAGAGGCTTACGTGAAGGTGTAGTGGTTCTGACAGTGATGTATAGATACGAAACGCTTGTTTGGTATGATAGTTTAGTGCAAAAAATGTGAACAGTTAAAATGAATAAATTAAGAAGTATGATTGGTGTAAAACGGACTGACTGTAAGGGAAATGAAAATATTCAGTGAAGGTGTGGAGTGAAGAAGTCACTGGAGGTGAGACTAAACAGTGCCGGCCTTAGGGGTGTGCGAACCGTGCGGTCCCACAGGGCCCGCAACTTAGGGGGGCCCGAAAATTAGAAATTTTATTTTTTTGTATATTTACAAACTTTATTTTGTGTATTTACTTTTGTTGAATATCCTAATTAAATTGAATTATCCTATTCCTAATTAAATATCCTAAGGCCGGCGCTGGTTGAAACCTCTTATGATAGTTTAAATATTTGATAATAATAAAGTAATAAGTAGTAATAATAGTAAAGGCTGTTGGTCTGTTGGTATTCTGTTACAGGTGCACTTGTATAGTTAAATTTTACTTGTTGTACTTGTTAACAATCTACTAAAATAAAATGATTAGCAATGAAAAACAATTTGACTTGTGTCATGGGGGGCCCGTACAGTATACTCTGCACAGGGCCCGAAATATCCTGAGGACGGCGCTGGACTAAAGTATGCTAAATTGGTATATGGTCACGTATAGAGAATGGATAATGATAGAATTGTGTAAAAGGTGTATATATAATAGTGTGTGCTTAATCGTGAGAAGGATGGAAGGATATAATTAGTGAACATGTTAATAAACGTGGAGGTGATGATATACACAAGAGATAAGGAGAAGCTGAGTGGAATGGAAACGGTCAGTGAGGTGCGTAATTGTAGACGTATCACCTGGTATAGTGGTATATCAGTATATATAATGGTATATTGGTATACTGGTATATTCTCAATCTTGTCATGAAAGGTAACAATGGATCTCTAAAGTGATTTGAGTGTTTTCGGCCTCAAGTTTAAGCGTAGTGCCATGCACTCCATGTTCCGAATTTGAAAGAATGAAGAAAAACTATTTTAAATAATGTATGTTTTCAAGACATTTTCTGATTTTCTAAATGTATTTATTCGTACATTTATGATTGTTTACTTAGTCCACGATCTGATTAACTATGAAATCTTATAAACTTTCCACGTTTTTTGGTAATATCAAAACCTTAATGATTACCATACTTGTTAAATCATAAGTTTTAATAGTTTGGAAGTAAATAAACCACGCAAAATATCTGGTTTGTGCGCGCTACAAAAGCTGTTCGATTTAGTTGGAAGTGTTCGTTACATTTAACTGATAAGAAAATCTTGACTGTCATGGGAGGAGTGGAACAGAGGAAGAGAACCTTCTCGTATTTAGCAAGTGAATTAGTGAAGAAATAATCCGTCATCGTGTGTAGATCAAGTTCATGGCCTCGCCTATAAATTGGCTTGGTGACGAGATAATTATGTTCTTGAGTTCTCCATCTTACATAGCCAGGCACACCCGGCTCATTTGGAATTGTCCTGAGACAGGAGGTGTCTCGTCTTCTTTTGGTAGTTACATTAACACCAGTTTTGTTCCATACCTCTTCCGGTAATTGGCTAAATAATCTTAGCCCTCTGCTCTGACCACAAAGCTAATTTCTTTCAGTGTTGAGGATGTTCCTCGTTTAAGTCATTAGTGTAGAGACACTGGACATACTGCCTCTCCCGTTTTCCGATGTTGCTTTGATGGTTACAGAACTCAACTAGAGAGGAAGAACTAGTTTTTCAAATTATTTTCCACGCGTAAATTATGATATACAATTTTCGTTTCTTTCCAACAAACACAGACTTAATTTAGGCAATCTTTCTCATTAATTTAGTTTTTTAATCATTTGTCAAACCATTATAATTATTAAAAATCTTTTACTTTTTAGTTTCTTTGAATCTTCATTTTTATTTGGGGCATTCGTATCTAAAGAGTTGACAATTTTTGGTGCTAAATTTCATATTTTTGTTTTCTAACAACTTGTATATTCTGCCTGTATCATTTTTCTTTGTACTTTCATAATTAGTTATATCTTTTCCAAATACTATTTTTTTTTTTTTTTTGTCTACAAGGACAGGAAAAGAGAAACAATATGAACATAATGAAATAGCAGATGTTCTTAATGTATAATATGCAGTCACATACCAGTTTAATACGATGTATGACGTCATTATTAACAATATCAGAAAAATATAACACTGAAATGAATGTTCCGACTATGCTGTCTGATTTATATATATATATGCTGATAGGATTGTTTTCTAACTTTTAAGAAAATTTTTAAAAGCTAAAGAAAAACACTTAAAATTAGGAACAGTAAATAAGTTTGAAAAAAAAAAAATATATATATATACATATATATACATATACACATTTTAACTGCAAACACGCAGTATAATTAACGTAAAGAACGACGCTTGTATAAGAGAATATTCCGCGCAAGATGAGGAGGGAGAACGAAACTCTTGAACAAACTCTGTGTGTGTGTGTGTGTGTGTGGTGTGTGTGTGTGTGGTGTGTTTGGTTAATATATTAGATGATTCTTTAACTTCAGTTATTTATTTATTAATGTAAAATTAATTTACCTTGTTAACAAGTACAGGGTGAGCGAAAAATCCCTGTGCACCTGCAAGAAGCGTAGTGAACCCGTACCTGCACCGTGTTGGAAGTGGACAGGTGCACAGGGACTTTTCGCTCACCTTGTATTAGCCAGTTTTCCAAATCACTAAAACGTAGAAGGAGAAAAATATTATTTGAGTGTATAGGTATTTGGTTTCGCCATAACGAGTGCATTGCAACCCAAAACATACTTTAAAACACCTACCTACGCCAGGCTTTCTATAGCAGACATCGACTAATCCACCAACCCAAAAAACTGCCACGTGAAGTTAGTTAAGCATTTACGACACAACAAAGTATAATTTATGTGGTAACAATTCGTGTAAAGCGATGTAAACGATATACTCGTATAATGTAACAGTTAGCTATAAAATTAACAGTAAAATATAAAAAAGAAATTGAACTGTACGTTTTTAAAAGGAATTTAATTTACATACGCGCACGCACACACACACACACACACACACACACACACACACACACACATATATATATATATATATATATATATATATATATATATATATATATATATATAATGCACACAAACCGTGCATGGAACGAGGAACTCTTCTGGGAAAATTAAATCCACTGTAGTCCGAATAAGTAATGGTAAATGACAAACACTATAGTTTTTTCGGTGCTACTGTAGTATGCGGTCTACCTACGATTCGGCGGTCTACCTTTTAATTATAGCTTCTTATCTTGTTTACTAATTGTTTGTTTACATCCCATTGTCAATCGCCCTTGATGATTGGTTAGGTTTAGTCATGATATTTTCGTTAGTTTTAACGAAAATATCATGATTAAACCTAACCAATCGTAGGTAGACCGCATACTACAGTAGCACCGTTTTTTCTTTATTATGATGTTAGCCCAACGTGGGCAACGGGTCACTTACAAAGAGGCCCCAAAAATATAGCTTCCTTCACCAGCTATCTGCAAAGCAGATAGGATCCAGCTTTGGAACAGGATTTAGGCGTAGCTGTACCCTAGATCCTGTTCCAAAACTGGATCCTATCTGCTTTGCAGATAGCTGGTGAAGGAAGCTATATTTTTGGGGCCCTCTTTGCGAGTGACCCGTTGCCCACGTTCGGCTAACATCATGAAAAAGAAAAAACTATAGTGTTTGTCATTTACCATTACTTATTCGGACTATATAGTGGATTTAATTTTCCCAGAAGAGTTTCCTCGTTCTATGCACGGTCTGTGTGTATCATAAAAAACCTCAAGTAACCATTCTGAGTTCAATCCCATATATATATATATATGAATAGAAACGACATAAGTGTTAAGCGTCCAACCGGCAATTGGAAGGCCCTGGGTTCGATTCCCGGGCGGTTCGCCTCATTTTTCATTTATTCGTTATCTCTCCTCCTCGTGTGCAGAAACGTTCCTTAACACTTATGTCGTTTCTATTCATTTATATACTGCGCGGTCATTGCAGATATATATATATATATATATATATATATATATATATATACACACACACACACACACACACACACACATATATATATATATATATATATATATATATATATATATATATATATATATATATATATATATATACACTTAAAACAACACCTACGACACATATGTTTTACAGATTATCATAGATAAAATGCCTAAGCTTCACTGTTTCAGGGAGTGTTGTTCTCTCATATGTCCATACAAGGTTTGAAAAGAAGTTCGTTTAGTTAACATTTAGTTGACAAAGTTTACAGTCCAAATATTCTGGATGTCAGTCAGCTATGAGAGTGCCTTTTAACGGAATGGAATGAGTTCGATCAAGACATCATTTGAACAGCAGTTCGCTAGTGGCGCACAAAGCTACAATTGGTCGTTGATAAAAGTAGAGGACACACTGTTAATATACTCAATTTTCTTTTGTTCATTGCATGTAAACTTCTAAAGTGTTCGGCTAAGTCTCTAATTGCACCCTCCTTTTCAACTTTGTTTATTAACAACTATTGTTCAAATTAAATTTGTAAAGAGACTACGCATTCAATTTAAATAAAATATCTCACGTTTTGAAGGCAACAGAAACGATTTAATATGATTTCCGTTTCATTTAGTTATCATTGGATTGTGGTTCTGTTGACTCGGTGAAGAAAAATATATAAGCACACACACACACACACACACACACACACACAGATAGGTAGATAAGTAGATAGAAATACTAGATAATGTACATGTTAAATGACTAATTAACAATAAAACAATAAACAAAGTTTAAAAAAAACAAAGTTTTTATAGAGAGAATTAAATCAATTGATGAAATTATTGTTCTCTTTCTCGCCTCGAAACAGAATTGGATTCGACGTTCATGACATAAAAGCACTTCAATGCTTTATTTGGTATTCGCGACACGAGAAATTTGTTTTAATTCTTTAAAGCGTTTCGAGTGTTCGCATAATGAACATTTAGGAGGACTAGAAAGTGGTGGCGCAGCGGTCAGGTCAGAGGAACGCGGTCCATTGCGCTAACAACTACGTTTCTAAGTTTACTCCAGATATTAAAATCTATACACACTGTAGCTAAGGTCTGTAACTCAGTGGGTAACCCAGTTTCCCTATAACCGAAGTGAACTCGGGGTTATTCGAATCCCGATAATGCCGGTAATAATTATTATCCAGGAGTTAGCGCAATGGACCGCATTCGTCTCGCCTGAGCGCTGTGCCAAATTTTGGTCCTCGTCAGTGATTATTATAACATGTAAATTATTGAAAATTAATTGTCCGATTTCTTTTTAACACTATCCATATGTTTACAAACTTATAACAATTTGCATTAGCTACATTTATCTGATTTTATGCATGTGTTTTATGGTTCGTACACCAGCTATTTGCTAAAAACATAACTTCTACAAGACTTAAAATGACGACTTATATCGTCCTACTCATTAATGTAAACCTTTAGCCTGATTCATTTATTATGTGTCCAAGTTTCTTATTATGTGTCCAAGTTTCTTATAATTGTAGTTTGTATGGCGCGAATCATATACGAAGTATTCGCCAAAGTTTCATATATTCTTAAATAAAGCAGCTGTATAAAGAGGAGTTTTAGAGAGAGAGAGAGAGAGAGAGAGAGAGAGAGAGAGAGAGAGAGAATTTAAAAAAATGTTTCTGAGAGGCGAAAATAATGAGTGAGCAGAGCTAGCAACTAACACATCGATCAAACCAGACGAACGCATACTGATTGCGCTAACTCCTGGATTATTAACTAACACCAACGAGAGTCGAACCCCCGACCTCAGTGCCTTCACTTCGCTTATAGAGAAACGAGGTTACCCAGTGAGCTACTGCCGCTGGCTTCTGAGATGCAATACTGGACATAATTTTGTCATTCATTCCTGTCAAAATATCATGACCGCAATTATTTACATACCTAGAAACAAATAAAAAAAAATTTATTGGCCTATTTTTTACAATAAATTTATATAGTAAATTTAGGGTTGCTTGTTCCGCAGATATTTTTATATATTATTATTATTATTATTATTATAAAAGGTACTGGTACTGTAAAAGGTACTGGAAAGGGTACTGTAAAAGGTACTGGAAACATTGGCAATATCTACTTATAATTTTTCTGTTTTATTTGTAGTGTAATTTTTACTAACAAAAACTGTAACTGAAGAAATGTGCGTGGCACAATTCAAGGTGAGGTCTCTGTAATGAAAAGATAGAAGTTACAATAAAATTACACATTTGTTTGGTAAACCTGAACCTATTTTCCTTGTATATAGACTAAATCAATATAGACTAAATCAGTTTTCTGTCGAAAAGCAAACATGCTTCAGTTTGAAGTTTTGAACTGATAATGTCGAACCAAAAACTTGTCGATTCTAGGAAATTCGATCAGGAGAGAATATGTGGCAGTTAGGTAATTTAAAAGATATTTTTTTAAACCAGCATTTTGGTAGCCAGCTACTGTAGGAGCGGTGGGGCTGCAGCCGTAGGGTTGAAGGGTCAAATCCTCATTTAGCGGTGTCCACAGTTATGTAGCCTATCATATTCTTATCATCGAGGTTAATCCTTTATTATGTGAAGATATCTGTATATCGACTGAACAAATGCAATAATACTATATTATTTGGGCTGACAATATGATAATAAAAACTCACTCTAATAGACAGAGTTTATTTCCAGTTTATTTTGTGGAAAAAACTCTGTCTATCAGAATGGGTTTTTATTATCATATTGTGTCTTTCACGTAGAAAAAGTGAAGTTTTTTTGCATTGGTCTGACAAATTTGGTCTGATCGGCTTTGGATGTGAATCACAAAATTTTGATGGCTATGGTATTTTTGTAAATTTATAGTCTCACTAGCTTTTCACCGATTTCGCAAAAGAGTGAAAATTTGTACAATCGTGGCCTGACTAGACAGATAAGCTTTAATACTGTCTTGCTGTTTGATCAAAGTCTACCCACGCTTATAGACAATTACATACTCTTTTGTGAAATTGAAGAGAAGCAGTAGTGGATTCATTTAAGGAGAGCCAGTACCAGTGCCACTAAGGGGAAAGGGGGGAGGGGGAGGAAAAACAAGGTGGAAAAAGAGGGGAAAAGGGGAGTGCCAGTAAAACAAAATTTTAGTCCTTGATAAGATCTCGTAATCCCTGATAAGATCTTAATCCGTTAATGACTTTTGATTAAAAAAAGATAAGAAAAAATAAAAAAATAAAAATAATAATAAAAAAAATTGTGACGTCAAACTATGAAGTTTAGCGGCAACCATTTTAAAAGCTAAAAAAGTGAAAAAATATTGAAAGTGTATAAGGTTTAGATGCCACCTGATGTGATGCAACACGTTGACACATGCCTATGCATACACCTAACCTAACTTAGAGAGCGCAACCTCGACAAAAATAATAATCCTAAGCTGACCTAACCTAACCTAGCCTAATCTAGAAAGTACAACTTCGACAGCACGCTGAAGATGTATGTGCACACAAGGTCAATAGAACAGCGACACACACACACACACACACACACACACACACACACACACACACCAACCACCGATGTCTGCAAAAGAGTGACAAACATATGCATTGTACGGTCCTGATGGTGTCCCTTCTGTTGTTCCCAAGATCTATGCTTCTGTGCTGACACCCTGCCTAGGTAAAGTCTTTCGTCTTTGCCTTTCATCTGGTATTTTTCCTCTCCTGCTGGGAGTTCGCTTTCATTCAGCCTGTCCCAAAGAAGGGTGATCGCTCTCAACCCTCCAACTATAGTTCAATTGCTTTGATTTCTTGCCTTTCTAAAGTTTCTGAATCTCTCCTTAATAGGAATATTCTTAAACACCTCTCTTCTCACAATTTCCTTTCAGATCGTCAGTATGGGTTCCGTAAGGGTCGCTCTACTGGCGATCTTCTTACATATCTTTCTAACGTTAAAATTGCTATATTTTTCCATAGTGTTCTTTTATATAGAAAAATGTTTTTCCGATGCAGATATCAGATAAATATATAATGCTGTCCTCTCTCAATATTGCAACACTGCTGTGTTGCAGGTATCATTTCTTTGCAACACTGCAATATAAAAAGAGAAGGGTCCCGGCGGACATGAGCTTGCTCAATGGATGCAATATTTGCAATTTACATAAACCCATCCTAGGTCATCCATACCATTTTTGCCACACTCAAAATGAATTCAAAATTGACGCCAAGCTGGAATGGCGACGTTTAGAAAACTGCTACTAATGTTCGAATGTTCAGTGCACAGATGTATATGGGATTTCCTTTTATGCACGAACGAGTAGCCAAGAGCGAATGCCCGCAATGCCCATCCCCCAAATAGAAGAAAAAAGAGAGCCAAAATCAAAGTTCATTGTCTTCGAGATGCCTGCACACTTTGCGTTCGAAAGGTTGGAGGTCATAGACAGAGATAGATAGGAGAGACCAGCCATTCAGCCCGAAATCGTGGCACGGTGGCATTTCAAATCTTGTGCTTTAGATTTCACACAACAGTTTATATTTATGATGTAGTTACTACTTTTAAATTTAGAACGTTTATTATTATTATTATTATTATTATTGTTGTTGTTGTTTCACTTGTAAATTCTAGCTCAATATTACGATAAAAATAGTTAAATAATTTTAAAAACTTATTTTAGGAAATTGAGGTATGTGGCAAATTCATTGCCGTACATACTCTATAATATACAGGGCCTCTAATTCACAGCATTCGGGAGGCGGTGGAGGTGGTGTGGTCGCGTGGTCGCGTCGCCTCGCTGGAGGTAGAGATCTTTTCTCTTCCATCCTCCGAGAAGGTGTCGGTGGTTCCGCCACCGGCATCTGTTGTCACTTTTTTAGGGGGCCTGCTACCCCTTGTTGGGTTAGTAGACCTCGGGATTCGGATCCCCAAATCTACAAAAGAGCTTGCTCTTGACGCCTGCGCATGCCTGGTTGAGCCCGGGCACCTGTCTTCTTCTTCTTCTCACGTACTCGTTTCTATTCCACCCTTTATTTATTTTTTTCCCATCTCTTCGTCCGTTCAAGTTTCTCTTCTTCACTGTCCTCTTTCTTGGTCACATCGACCACCACCACGAGCATTCGAGAGTGGTCTTGTAGGAGGCAGGAAGTTTTCCTCTTCCACCGCAAGAGAAGCTGTTAGCGCTTCCGCCTTCGGTATCTGTTGTCACATTTTTAGGGGGTCTGCCTACGAGAAGATGCTTGTTGAGTTCGGATCCCCAAAACTACTGTAAGAACTTTTCCTCCCACCTGATTATGTTCGGTTTAAGCCCAGACACCCAAAGGAGCACGCCTGGTTAAGCCCGGCCATTTTTCTCCTTTTCTTTCCATTTCATTTCTTCTTTTTCTCTTCGCTTTACTCGTGTTTTCTACTTTCTCGTTTTCTTTCTTCCCTCTTTCTCCATTCTTTGGGCCCCCCCCCCTACCCAGCAGTATTTGGCAACTATCGATAGAAGTTAAACAGATTTTTAAACAGATTTCTTCCCAAAGTTGACGTATTAACTTATGGACAGTATAATCAAAATGCTCAAATTTACGTTAAAAAAACAATTCCAATTTTGTGAAAATATCAATGATAAAAAAAAAAAAAGTCTTCTTCCATTTATTTTTTTCCATAGAATCAATTCATTTTCTGAGCTGTGTCGACTTTCATAACGTGTCTTAAGCATTCGTCTCAAGTATTCGTTCGTTCATGGAAAAGCTGTTTAAATAATTCGGAGTCCAGTCTATCTCATTGTACAGGTCTGTGATCCAATTTACAAAAATGCAATTTATGTACACTTTCTTCTAAGTAAGAATGTAATGAAAAAACTTTTAATAGAATGGTATTTTTAACTTAAATGTAACGTACTATTAATTTTTAAAAGACGTCATCATACGTGAAGTTTTTGCCCAAATATGTACAATGAACATCGAAAAATATTTGTCACCATTTTAAGATATACCAAAATTGCGTTTTAAAAGTACAATATAAGTTATGTACTAATTTCCATTATTTGAGTAAATATATAAACATTCCTATTAAAATAACAGCTAAATATATATACTATTTAAAGGCTATCGATAATATTTTGATTAAAATAATAAGAATATATGTTGTTTATTCATAACCGTAAAATAACCGTAGCATAGGCGTATTGTTGTGTTATAATGTTATAATGTTTCAGACCAACAAAGACCCTAGGATCCACTCATGGCTGGTTTACCTAACTGTGTTCTTAATTGTGTATCAATTTAAAACTAAAGGTAGAATCTCTGGATCCAGAGGATCAAGTCATAATAGACTACTATCCACAAATATGTTACACTCTATATCTATTTATAACCCACATGCAAATATATCAGATCCAAAGAATCCAGTCAATTTCATTACGGTATCCATCAATACCAGTACCTTGCCAACCAAAAATAAGTCACGGTCCATATCAATTGCGGACCAAGTCACAATTTACAACCATATACATTACAATATATATACTTAGGAGAAAAAGTGTAGGTGTGGCTGTAAAGACTACAGTAACGTAGAAATGTGTGTGCACCCATTTTGGGTCTCCCATTTAAAGGTGTTTGTGGGGCAAGTGAAGATCATGAGTTTTTCGATACCTCACAGTACTATGGGGGGCACCGCTCGGCAGAGGAATCTCTTTAAATGGGGTGTGTAAGGACAGAGAGTATCCCCTAACCCAAGATGCTGCCTCCCTATATCCCACAACACTTGTAAAACTATGTTTTCTTAAATTTGTTCTCCATCTTGGCTTAAATAATTTCATACTATGACCTCTAGTCTGGTTATTGTGATCTTTCATGAAAAGAAAATCAAAATCTGTCTTATCCACCCTTAATTTTACTACCTTAAACTATACCCAATCTATCAACATATGCGTCTAATCGATTTTTAAACATGTTTATAGACGTGCTACTAATTACTTATACCAACAAACTATTCCAGCTATTTACTATTCTATGCATAAAAAAGTTTTTGGCAACTGCTGTCTCGAACCTTCTACTTGTCGACTTACACCCGTTATTTCTAGTCCTATTATATTGAGATATTTCGAAAAAGCTATCTCTATCTACGTTATCGAACCCATTCATAATTTTGAAAACCTGGATTAGATCACCCCTTAGCCTCCTAGTCTCGAGTGTAGTCAATTTTAACTCTTTAAGCCTATCCTCGTACGACTTTGACCTAAGCGACGGAATCATCTTAGTTGTTCGTCTTTGAACTCTTTCGATTTCGTCTATATCTTTGCGCATATGCGGATTCCAAAATTGGATCGCGTACTCCAAATGGGGTCTAACTAATGATTTATAAAGAGGAACTATAATATCGCGCGATTTGTACTCAAAATTCCGAGCTGTAAAACCTAACACTTTGTTCGCTTTATTGACCGCTGCTGTACTTTGTTTCGCTACTTTTAAATCACCAGTGACTATAACTCCTAAATCTTTTTCCTGCTCTACACTTATCAACTCTTTCCCTGACATACTATACGCAAAATTACCGTTACGCGAACCTATATGTAAAATTTTGCACTTATCGACGTTAAATCTCATTTGCCATGTAATTGACCAATCAACGATTTTATTCAGATCATTCTGGATTTTACCTCTATCTTCGTCATTAGTCGCCCTACCACCCAGCTTCATGTCATCCACAAACTTTGAAACTGTACTGACTAGGCCGACATCTAAATCGTTAATATATATAAGAAAAAACAAGGGGCCCAATACAGAACCCTGAGGAACGCCACTCGCTACATTAGCCCAAGACGACTCCGCTCCATCAACGACCACCATGTTTCCTATTTCGCAACCACTCTTCTATCCAATTTATTACTACACTCCTGATTCCATGAGCTTTAGTTTTCTCAATGAGTCTTTTGTGCGGTACGGTGTCAAACGCTTTTTGAAAATCTAAATACACTACATCAACCGCCCGATAACTATCGTAAACGTCAACCACACTTTGAAAAAATTCTAAAAGATTAGTTAAGCAAGATTTGTTTCGCCTAAAACCGTGCTGCGTATTTCTAACTAAGTTATGCAATTCTAAGTGTTCGACTATACGATCCCTAATTATTGATTCCAGTAGCTTACCTACAACAGACGTTAAACTGATTGGCCTATAATTTCCCACCGCACCTTTATCGCCTTTCTTAAAGATAGGTGTTACGTTTGCTAACTTGAAATTATCTGGTACGCACCCCTCAGAAATAGACTCATTAAAAATCTTTGTTAGCGGCACAACAATGCTATCTTTTAATTCTTTTAGTTGTATGGGACATATGGAATCCGGCCCCGGTGATTTACGCGTTTTCATTTCATCAATATAGCGCATTACCTCCCCTTCACTAACAACAATATTATCCAAAATATTACCATTATCAAAAGGTATTATGTCTATGACCGAAGGGATATTCGTTACATCTTCTATAGTAAAAACTGACGTAAAGAATTCGTTTAGCAAGGTAGCCATTTCCTTGTTTTCAGAAACTAGATCTCCGTTAACATTTTTCAACGGCCCCAAGTCACTTTTTACTGGATTTCTATTGTTGACGTATTGAAAGAATCGCTTGGGGTTTTCTTTACCGTCACGAGCTATGGAGATTTCAAATTCGCGCTTGGACTTTTTATTACACTTTTCGCTTCACGCCTTAGAGATATGTAGTTGTTTCGTGACCACAAATTGTCTTTATCGCACTTATGTAGCCTATAAGCCCTATCTCTACTCTTTATAATGTCTCCTACTCTAGAAGTAAACCACAAGGGCTTGTTATTTACTTTCGCACGCTTAATTTTGTACGGTACACATTCCTCATTTATAGTCCTAAATACTGTTTCAAACGATTCCCACATTAGTTTTGCGTTGGAGTTCCCCATTACGTTTTCCCAATTGACGTGTGACAATTTATTTCGAAATTACAAAAGTCTGCGTGCTGGAAGTTGTGAATTTTAGTCGAGTTAGCTGGTTTCGAGTGACTTACTGAGAGGACAAACTCTACCATATTGTGGTCGCTATTGCTTAAGGGTTCTATTACTTGAAGATCAGTAACTAGCCTATCATCCGTAGTTATTACTAAATCTAAAATACTGTCCAACCTCGTAGGTTCCCCAACCTTTTGAATAAGAAAGCTATCCTCGAGAAAATTAACTAAACGATTACCTTCCGCGTCTCCCTGCATTGTATCGTAATTCACGTTGGCGCAATTAAAGTCAGCCATAACTAAAGCCTGCTCACTACCTATTATTCTCTTTAGTTCACGATATAACGCTTCGTCCGTATCAGCTGTTTCATTAGGGGGCCTATATATAACCGCAACAACAAGTTTGAAATCGTTCAATTTAAGTTCTGCTATAGTCGAATCTATTGGTTCTGGAATTGTGTGCTTTACTTCTATAACGTTCGCAATATTATCTTTGATATACAGCATAACACCGCCTCCTCGTCTACCTATTCTATTTTTAACAAAGTCTATAATCTCTAATTTGATACTCCCCTACAAAGTCACGTGTTTCAGTGCTAAGCCACGATTCATTTATCGCAATTAAATCATAGTCTTTACAAGCAATTAAAGCAAAAAATTCGTTATTTTATTTCGTAAGCTACGAGCATTTAAGGATAGAACCTTCAAATTGTTTGTAATTGCGACACCTTCGCGAGCGCAGGGGAAATTTGTGGAATTTACGCTGGGACCGTTCGAGTTACGGCAGCCTGAAAAGAAGAGACAGTATTATGAAATAGTCTTCCTAAACGCGCAGCTCCAACGTCATTAAGATGAAGTCCATCTCCGAGGAACAAGTCCCTCCTGCCATAGAAACTGTTCCAAAAATTCGCAAAATGCACTCCTTCCTGTTGGCAAAAAGACTTTAGGTTATTGTTAATATAGGTCGCGTGCTGTAGAAATCGTTACGTTGGATAATTCGAGGAAGTATACCTGTTAAAACAATCTTATTAGTTTTTTCCTTTAATCGCTCTAGTAAGTCCCTGTACCTAGCCAGCAGTTCTTCCGATCTAGAATTTAAAACGTTATTAGTACCGACATGAATAACATACGTTGTGTCCTCGGCGGTACCGTCTGTAAAATGGTCAACACTATTAGTTATATCCTCCACCCTTGCACCAGGGTAGCAGTAACGGCGCCTACGACGAGGGTATCTCCCACAGAATTCCTCGAGCTGCCCTCGAACAATGGAATCGCCAACGAGTCGTATTTCCGGTTCATCAGCATCTTCGAAACCTAAAACAGAAAACTTATTGTTTGTTATTACTGGTAGACAAGTCTTAGGTTTTCTCAATGGTGCTCCATTACGCACTCGAACGAAGGGTTGGGAACTAGGGAAAGAGAGAGAGCTATTAGTACTATTTATATTATTAGTAGAAACTGAGGCAGGAGAGGTCGTAACTGGAGTCTCAAGGGATTCTAATTTTGCCGTCAGGAGCATCAAGTTTTCTTCAAGCCTCACTCTGGCCTCCCTCTCACGTTCTAACTCGTTCCTCAGGACTTCCATGCTTGAGCACCACCTGCAAACTAACTGCTCATTATTATTAGCCATTGTAAAAGCGTAAACAACAAATTTATATTCACAGTGACTGCAAGTACTTGACGGTGGTGCCATGCTTTTAATTAGTTAAAAAACAAACAAAACAAAACACAAAAATAAAACGAGCGTTTGGAAATTAATAAATTACAACGTAGGTCTACCGCGTGCTTATTGTGCCGTCACCTGCCCAAACCCGCAAAAATGTTCTTGAAATGCAGAAACAGGTTCTTGTAACACAAATTTATACTAAATGAATATATAATTAAGCTACAGACGAAAGATCTGTAAAAGAAAGAGTATTTAATAATACTTATCTGATCGCGATTCGACCGACTTTTTTCCTTTTTTTCGTTTTTTCCTTTTTTTCACACGGTGTGTGACCACACTCTACCTGATCTCCCGAAGGAAGGAAAAATGAACCTTATTTTCTGATAGATTTGAAAAACAAACAAGGCAAGCCACGTGCACTAGCCTTGGATTAATCAAATAATATAGTACTGAATAAAGTCAATAAATGAAATATATTCGTTAATGAATGATTAGTAACACGAAGTAATTTAGTTAAGAATGCACCAAACACTATTTTTTTTAAAGACACCTTAACGAAAACCACTTATTTAATTGATAACACTGGACACTCGATAAAAGACGTCTGTTCACAAGGAAAGACAGTGGTTTTCGAGGAAAGACTGAGTGGTTTTCGAGGAAAGACTGATGCATTTCCTGAGCTCTCTGATATTGCTTCGTAGAGGGCAACGACCCGTATAGGCCCGATGAGTGCAGGACAAAAGCCCTCTAGGACAAAAGCCCCCTAGGACATACATTGACCTCCGAAAGTCCTACTTTAGGATCTTTTCCGTTTGGGGGCTAGCAGCGAATTTTAATGAAAATCGGTAGACTAATGTAGTTTTGGTCACTGATTTAAAAAATAGCTTTCTTTTTTTGGAGAAATGAAAAACAAATATGTTAGAGCACTTTAAATAATTAATGTTTTTAACAAAAATATCATAACTTAACCTAACCAATCGTCAAGGGCGTACAGTTGACCTAACCGGGCATTCAATTGACCTAACCTGGCATTCAGTTGACCTAACCGGGCATTCAATTGACCTAACTGGGCATTAATTCTTGATTTTTTTCTGCTACTTTTACAGATCTGCCGGGATCCTTCAAAAGACGTAAAGTTGCACTTTTTACCGTTTGACCGACGCTTTTGGCAACGAAAGAACTGGGTATTTTATCAAAGGAACACACTTTCCCACACTTAGAGCACTTTTTCATAAACAGTAGCAATTTGTGACTCTGGCTAAATTTAATACAATCCTCCGTAACTAGTTTAAGCTAGTTAAAACACATATTAATTATTTAAAGTGCTCTAACATGTTTGTTTTTCATTTCTCCAAAAAAAGAAAGTTATTTTTTAAATCAGTGACCAAAACCACATTTGTATACCGATTTTCATTAAAATTCGCTGCTAGCCCCCAAACGGAAAAGACCCATAGTTAGTTATGAATATGCAATATATATATATATATATATATATGGTTAACTGACAGACGTGTAGATTCAAACTAACAGCCCATAACCTTCACACCACGTTGGCTGAAGTGGAACTGATGCTTCAGATTAGATGTGACACCTGACTTGCCCTACCCAGCAATTTGTCCAGGGGGCTTTTGTCCTAGGGGGCTTTTGTCCGGACCCGAGGCCAGGCCCGCCACGAGAGTACCTGACCTTTTGGAGAGATATAGGGGGTTAATTAGGTCCCTAAAGGCGAGGTCAGATAGGTCTTTAGTTCTAGGTATTACCCCTAGGCACGGTTTGGGTCTTAGGATTACGTCTAAAACGATATTTTTTAATACTAAATTAGAAGAGATTTGTGCTGAAGAGAATGTACCCTTCGTAAAGCTGTGGTCAGAATTCAGGGATCCTAGCCTTTTTATAAAAGATGAGGGTGCATTTTAATGAAATAGGTAATGCTAGGCTAGGTAGGTTAATTGACAAAAACGTACGAAAGCTGTATAGGTCGAAGCCTTCTTTAAATGTGAAAAATAGTTTAAAACGCCGGCCCGTGGTAAAAAATAACTTAAACGTCTTTTATTGTAACGCGCGTAGTATTAGAAATAAATTAAATGAATTTAAGGCGATAATTTATTCCGGCAACTACGATATAGTTGCTATCACTGAAATGTGGTTAAATACCGTGACTCGGGACTTGCTGGGGGAACTTGATATACCGGGTTTTAAACTCTTTACTAATGATAGGTTACATAGGTTTGGTGGTGGCGTTTTGCTGTACATTCGTAATTCCCTTAGGGCTATCGAGGTTAAGATAGATTTTCCGGCAGCAATATATGCGTTGAAGTTAGGGCGCGTAGTATTAGTTTTAATTTTGTTGTTGTTTATAGACCTCCCGTTCAACCCCTCGATACCGATACTAGATTTTACTCACTTCTTGGTGACTTCATTGACAATCGGAATAGTATAATTGTCGGAGACTTTAACTGTCCTAATGTTAATTATGAGACTTTTACTGGTAATGAGGAGGGTTTGAGATTGATTGAGTTCATGGAAGATAATTTTTTACGACAGATGGTTACCGAACCAACGCGCTGTGACAATATTTTAGATTTGGTGATGACGAACGGCGAAAATATAGTCGAAGGTTTAGAAGTAGGCGAGAGTTTAGGATGTAGTGATCATCAAATTCTTAGGTTTAAGTTATTGATAGAAAACACTAAGGATAGTAACGTAATAGAAGTCCCTGATTTTCGTAAGGCTAATTTTGATAGTTTTGCGGATAGGATGAGAGTAGTGGACTGGGATAACTTATTTATGGGTAATGACACAAATTTGCATTGGGAGGCGTTTAAAGAAAGTTTTAGGAATAATGAAAAGGAGTTTATTCCTCGTAAGCCCAAGCGCGCTAGAAATCATGGTTAGCCCAAGTGATGGACTAGGGAAATAGGCGAGTTCATAAACGAGCGTAACAGAGCGTATAGACTTAATAAGCGCAATGGCACGGCAGCTAACTTTAATAGATATATCGAGCTTAGACGTCAGGTTAAAAGATCAGAGACCTTTTCCAGTTTGTGTACCGTTTTTCATATAATTTATTTTTGAGAATATTTTTGTTAAAACTAACGAAAATATCACGACCTAACCTAACCAATTATCAAGAGCGTACAGTTGATCTATTAGTAAATAGTAAATACTATTCCAGAAACAAACAATGTTATAATTAATAATAGATCAACTGTACGCCCTTGATAATTGGTTAGGTTAAGTCGTGATATTTTCGTTAGTTTTAACAAAAATATTCTCAAAAATAAATTATATGAAAAACGGTACACAAACTGGAAAAGGTCCAAGATCAGTTAGGAATGCTAAGCGTAATTTAAAGATACTTATAGCTGCGGATAGTAAACATAATCCAAGAGTTTTTTGAATACGTCAATAATCGTAAGCCGATAAAAGATAACATAGGCCTCTAGTGGATGTTAACGGCGCTTTGGCTTCTGACGCTCAGGCGATGGCGGGTATTTTCAATAACTTTTTTGCGACAGTTTTTACCGTAGAAGACGTCAATAATGTCCCCGACGTGGACGATATCGTTCCATTTAGTAGCGAGACTATTTTGGATGAAATAACTGTTTACAAGGGTGAGATTGCGCATTATATCGATAGGCTAAAAGTTAGCAAGGCTCCAGGCCCTGACGCTTTTTATCCCAGACATTTGAAAGATTTGAAAGACGTTATTGTAGGCCCCTTAACGAAGATTTTTAATCAGTCACTCGAAACGTGGATTATTCCTGAAGACTTCAAATTAGCTAACGTCACGCCCATTTTTAAAAAAGGCGACCACACAGTAGCTAGCAATTATAGGCCCATTAACTTAACGTCAATTGTCGGTAAACTTTTGGAATCTGTAGTTAGGGATCGTATCATCGATCACTTAGAAAGTCGAGATTTGATTAATAGTAGTCAGCATGGGTTTCGACGCCATAGATCTTGTTTAACTAATTTGTTAGAATTTTATAACGAAATAGTGCGCGAATACGATAGGCATAGAGCGGCTGACGTTATTTATTTAGATTTTAAAAAGGCGTTCGATACAGTTCCGCATAGAAGATTAATTGCGAAGGTTAAAGCGCACGGTATACGCGGTCAGGTAGCTAACTGGTTAGAGGAATGGTTTCGTGCCAGGAGACAGAGGGTCGTTGTTAATGGTAGTGAATCGGGGTGGTTGGATGTAGGTAGCGGTGTCCCACAGGGTTCAGTGTTAGGCCCATTGCTATTCGTAATTTACATTAACGACATAGATGTAGGATTGACTAGTAACGTGTCAAAATTCGCGGACGATACTAAAATAGGCGGTAAGGTTGTTAACGAGGACGATAGAAATAGGCTCCAAGACGGTGTAAATAGGATTATGGAGTGGACGGATAAGTGGCAGATGCAATTTAACGTAGACAAATGTAAAGTTTTGCATATAGGTTCTCGTAACAATAATTACACGTATACGATGGATGATAGAGAGTTAGCGAGCGTTGACGAGGAAGTAGATTTAGGCGTATGCGTAGCTAAGGATTTAAAAGTTAGGAACCAGTGCCTGGAGTCTTGCGCAAAAGCTAATAGGATGTTGGGCTTCATAGCGCGTAATTTCGAATTTAAATAGAAGAATATTATATTACCCGTTTACAAGTCCCTAGTCAGGCCTCATTTAGAATATGCCGTTCAGTTTTGGTGCCCGTATTTGCGTGAGGATATTGATAGGTTAGAAAAGGTTCAGCGTCGTGCCACGAAACTAATTCCGTCATTGCGCAACAAGCCTTATGAAGATAGGATTAAAGAGTTAGACTTGCATTCACTTGAAACTAGGAGATTGAGGGGGGAGCTTAATGAAGTTTTCAAAATCGTTAATAAAATCGATAACGTAAATTTTGACAAATTGTTCACTTTCGATAATAACAATACTCGTAATAACGGATTTAAGTTGCGTGGCAGGCGTTTCATTACTAATATCGCGAAAAACTTCTTTACGTTTAAAGTAATTGATAAATGGAATAATCTTCCCGCGCTCGTCGTGAACTCTATCAGCGTTAATGTGTTTAAAAACCGTCTAGATAGGCATTTTAAAAATATTAACGTTGTTTAAAATAAAAAAACAATTGGCAACAGGAGCTCTGGAGGTGGTAATCGGGATGAGTCTGTTGACGTCTAATGGCAGCTTGTGACATGCCAGCGTGTGATATGCCAGCAAAAAAAAAAAAAAATTAGACTAACTCGAACTTAGTTGTAGCTTGTTGAGTAAATTAACCCACTTTTTGTTATTCTTTATACTTTTTTCCTTCTTCTCTCCTTATTTGCATGTCTGTAACTCTCCTTATTGCATGTCTGTAGTTTGCATAGTATGATAGTGTTTGAGTTAAGAATATGTTGCATGGTTTGTAATGCTTTCTTATTTTACTTCTTTTCGTCTTTCACGCCTTTCCAGCCTAGTGGGCTGCATCCTCTACCTCCCTATGGAGTGGAGGATCGGTCTGCAACAGCTGGAAGAATGTGTTGCTTTGAGTTAAGAATGTGTTGTTCTTGAGTTAAGAATGTATTGCATGGTTTGTAAGCGTTCGTTCTTATTTTACTTCTTTTCATCTTTCACCCCTTTCCGGCAGAGTGGTCTCTACCTCCCTATGGAGTAGAGGACCATTCTGCAATCTTTCCTATTCTCTCCGACTATTTTTCTGACTTGTCGGCAGTGGCCGGCGGATGATGATGATGAGTCTTTTTAGTCTTTTTCTGAATGAATGTTAACCCACGAGTGATAGGTGTTGCTACTTACTTAACCCCTTATTCTCTTCTCTTAACCCCCTACTCTTTCCTTTCTCTCGGGCTAACCTTAGAGTGGATCTTAGGGTCTTTGTTAGCCTTAGCTTCTGTAGATCTGTAGATTTATTACTTTTTAAATTTCTTTTTAATGACTAGTATAAAGATACAAAAGTACAGTTTTGTTAAAAAAAAAAAAAGAAGCTCGCGTTGTAGAAGCAAAAAATTTCTAAAAAACTTAAAAAATTACTAATTAGTAATGACTAGGTTTTGTTTTAGAAATTTTATCTCTGCCACCAAAATGAATGAAATATCCAAAGATAAACAGAATATTACTAATTAGTAATTTTGTATTAGTAAGTTTGACTATTACTAATTAGTAATTTTGTATTAATAATTTTGACTATTACTAATTTGTAATTTTGTAATTTTTAGAAATTTTATGTTTCTAGCGAACTTTTCCCCCCAAAATTTCTAGAATTTTTTGTCTTAAACAGTAATAATTATTTTAGATATTTTATTCGTGACCCTGAAATAAACATAGACAAATATAGTTTACGATCTTATGAACAGTTAAAATGCTATGTCTTAAAACCTTCTTTAAATAAACATTTATGACCTTGTTTATTCTTTAATTACTGATATAAAAGTACCGTAAATAAGTCATTTTAACTTTTAAAAAAATTATTTTTTTGTCTAAAATCCTATTTAAAGATTTATAATCGTACACATTTATTATAAAAGTATCCTATACGCTCTTATGAGATACATACTTGCCAACATTTTGAAAAGCAAAGGCGGTAGAATTTGTAATCAATGCCAGGGGGTCCGGGAGTACGCCCCCGACGCGGAAAATTTTTGAAAATTTAGCTGTAAATGTTGCACTCTAGTGCAGCGGTTCTCAACAGGGGGTCCGTGAGTCGTGTTTAAGGGGTCCGTGAGTTGACTAGATTATATTCAGTAAAACAATTTTTTTTCCCTTTCTTTGTGGTGGCTAATTTTGACCTGTAACCGATAACATTTTCGGTTACTTTTGAAACTTTGAAAAACAAACGTTTTGAAACGATTTTTTCATATTTTAGCGAGTCTTTTATGGCCTTTTCCACTTGTTTCTCGGTTGTTCGATTGAAATTTTTTAAATAGGTTCGTGAGATATGTTTTAGAATTTAGATTGTTTAATGGTTTTGTTTGTTTTGTTAGAATAGTATTATTACATTTTTACTCCGACTTTGAATTATAAATCAAGACTAAAAAACTATACTAATCTGGATACCTCAATTTGTCTATATGCTACTTAATCATAATGCAAAAGATAATTTTTGGAGAGGGGGTCCCAAAAATATCAAGATTTTGATAAGGGGTTCGCAGTACAAAAATGGTTGAGGAACGCTGCTCTTGTGCATTCTGAGCATAAAAGGTTTGATATTATTTCCATACTGTTCATGTTAATAATGTGAAAATCAGTAGCCTACGGCCTAAATCGGTAGGATTGGCAAGTATAAATATCTTATAGAATAAGTCTTAAAATATTTCAATTACACATTTACTATTTCACTAATTTTTAACTACTTAAAAATTAAAAATTTATTGATAAGTGTTAAAAGATATATTTAACTTTATCTTCATATAAAAATTTAACGAGCTTGTAAATATCCTTCTTCAAATGAAATTTTAATGTTTTATTGAAATATATTTCAAATATTCTCGACTCTACTTATAAATTCGTCGATAACTCATAAACAACATATTAAAATATATTATCATATCGGTACTTGTAAAAATGGACGAAATACTAAATGTTTATGTTCAGTATCTTAAAATGTATATCTAATGTTTCTTGAGAAAGTTTCGGAAAATATTCGTCTACAAACATAATTTCTAAAGACGTTTGAAAAATCTGTAATTGGTAATTTTTGTTTTTCTTTGGACATTTTAATTTTTTGGGTGACGGTAATAAAGTTCCAAAAACAAAACCCAATCATTATATACTGATTAGTAATTTCTTATGCCTTTAGGAATTTTGTTTGTAAGCGATTTTTTTTTCGAAAGGTTTGTGGTACGTCCCTGGAATGTGTTTTGTTAGACCAGTGTTTATCAGCCGGATTTTCCCCACGACCCCCGTGTCAGGGTCTTAGGTCGGCGCGACCCCTTATCATCCTACGGGGGTAAACAAATTCAGGAAGCGGGTTTTTTATTTTATTGGGCACAAATCACTACTACAGGGGTAAATAAACTACGAACCTGGGGGTCGAGACCCAACGTTTGAGAAACACTGCCTTAGACAGTATGGGTCCAATGTTATTACCATTCAAAACAAGTATTGCTGGGGTACCTGGTACCCTACCTATACTGTCTAGGGTTAAATAAGTTAACGAAATAGTAACGCACTTAGTCTAGCTGAAATGAAAATTGGCACGATTATTGTGGAAGGATGGAGGAAGGTTTTATATTTTCTTTTTTTAAGGCACACAACATGCTTGACGAATTGACTGACGAATCTGGGCAGTATAATTTCTTATCATCATTTCGGTAAAAATGGAGCGGGCTTCACGTTCAGTCGCTGCTTTTAGAACTTCCAGTGTCCTTCAGGGATTTTCTTTGAAAACCTTGTTCTTTAGATATCTCTGTAAAAAAAAAAGATGCAGCGATTGAGGTCAGGAAACAGAGGATGGCTTGATGACGTTCCTACAAGACTCAGTTCGGGAATTTCTTGAGTGTTGAAGATAGGGTCAAACGATTGGAGTCTACAAATAAGAATAATTCCACATTCATTAGCTAACATTTTTACGTAGATAGGTATGTCAAAAACCAAAATTCACGATTTTGAGTCATGGAAATCTCTCGTATGCATGACAGTTCAGGATAATCCACTTCCTCTGCTAAGTATTACAGTTTGATGCGCGATATCATCGAGTGTGGTATTTGGTTGTTTTATATATTCTTCCACGATAATCGTGCCGAATTTCATGAATATAAGTTAATCCACTGATTCTTAGTTATTTCTCGAAAGTTGGACATAACTAAAGAAACACAATCCATATCTAAAGAACTGCCAAATATGAAGCAATTGGAATTGGTGTTCATGGTAAAATTAAATTCATCACGCCAAATTTTTTTAGCTAGGGTTATGGCAGATGCAGGGGCGGAGTGAGCGGTCGGGCAATTGGGCATGGACCGAGAGCCCGGCGGCCCCTGCCCGCAGTCATCATAAAACAGTGAGAGTGTTCTCAATTGGATCAAGTGTCTAATCGAACTGTAATATGAAAAAAATCGGATTTCAAGGGGCCCAGGACCTCATTATGCCCGAGGGCCCAGGTTGCTGTCAGTCCGCCCCTGGGCAGATGCATGAGGTTTTTAAACAAAATAACTCAATAATATGCACTACTAGTATTGATCTGTGACTAATTTAAACTTAAAGTTATATACAATTTTTGTACAGTCGAAAGAGTTTATTTTGAAGATATTCCTAAGTTAAAAAATGGCCATTTCGAATATGAAGCTCATATTTTCTAAATGTTTTAGGACAGATGAAAAAAAAAAGAAGATGGAGAGGGATGAAAGGAAAAAGAAACTAATATTCGTCAACCACTTGAATATTTAAAATGGGTAAAAATTAAAAAAAAAAGGCACTCGCTTTTAAAATTGTTTCCAAATTATTCCAAATATGAACTCAGTAGTATGGTTGTGTTTATCTAGACAAACGTTGTAGTTGCAAGCTCATGCTTGCAGAGGAAAATGTTTGCAAAATTGCGAGTCTCTTCCTCTTTCGCCAGTATTCCCTGATGGTTGCCATGTCAACCTAAAAAAGGTAGAGGTGATATATATATATATATATATATATATATACACACACACATTACAATAAATTCATCTTTTTCACCTAGTTTTATTCATTTGTATATTTACTTTATTTCAAAATGTCGAGGAGTAGCCTTCATAGATTCTCTTCTGTTTTGTACTTTTCTCGAGACTCAAATGGAACATTGTGTCGTATGATTCATCCGACGAACCTATTCCTCCGAAATGACTTGTAGGTTAAGTGAAAGTAACTCTGATGCATGCAAATGTCTTTCTTTATTATATCTGTCACATTTTATTTACAGACTCTTTACAAAGTTGCCAACTACCGTCCGCCTTTTTTTATAGTGTATAATTACATTCATATTTTACTTGATATGTTTTAATGAAATCATTACGACTATCTTGAGTATTTTTTTTAAATTATTATTATTATTATTTAGGAAAAGAGCCATCCAAAGCATAATTTCAAAGCGATCTTTTCTTTTAAGACTCAAATGACTCAAATATGTTGGCATACTGTGATATTATATATATATATTATATATATATATATATATATATAATAAAAAATTCATGTTCTATGTGAAAGGATACATTATTTACTTTTAAGATTTAATTCCTGCTTGCTGTCATTAAATTCTATACACCTAATTATTGTTACTCCTATCTCTCGCTCTCTCTCTCTCTCTCTCTCTCTCTCTCTCTTTATATATATATATATATAAATGGTTTCCTGTCTTATTTTGCCCTGACTACAGCATATAGTTTGCGCAGCTGTGTCGCTTATCTTCCTTCTTCTATCAGTTACATTCGTCACGACGCTCTATAGAATGCCGTGACTGATGTTAATGTATCACCCACGAAAAAATGAGGAATCATCATTATATAGGGTCTACGTTGAATCCAAGAAGATTACAAACAACGGGGTCATCACTGCTTCCCATGCCTATTTCTCAATTCGGTTTAGAATATACCTCGAAACTAATTCAACCTCTTCCCTCATTTCTAAAGAGTGACCACTTTTTGGACCTTTCGATAGGTTACTTTTTCTGCGTGTTTAACCACTTAGGCAATTCAACATGTAGGCCACCAGCTGGACAAGAAAATGTGTCTGGACAAACGATTTCGTTCCAGTCACCGAGCCACTACTTTTTCTCACATGTCTCTTATATATAGATAATGACCTCATCTAACTTACGTATAAAGTTTCCCTCCCAACACCCTGTCGTATTTTTTGTTACGGAGGTCGTCGAAGTTGGCTGAGAGTGCGAGTAACAGCGAATTTAACATTTTCCGCAACATTCGGCGTCACATCTCTTTGGTATTTGCTAGGCAACAGACTTAAAAATTGAAGGTCACAGTGATATTAATAATATTTAAGGGTTTTGTGATTTTTATTGGTGTTTTATTGGTGTTTTGCTGTTTTGAAACTCGTATACCCTCATTTTGTATTGAAAAAACATGCCTTAAAACTAGTTTTTACATAATATTTAATGACCTTAGCATTATAAATAAAATGTCGGCTGTAGCTAGTAAGTATTTCGAATGAGTAAGTCTGGAATATCAACATTTATGTCGGTTCAAAGAAACGAGTAAAACTTCTCCACATACATCAAAAAGTAAAAATATTAGGAATATTTTACATTACTTCGCAAACTCACTGACTGTATACAGCTGAGCGCAAATATTTAAAGCTGAAAGTTAAATTTGCTCCCAAATAACTGATTCTTCCATTTCAATTTTGCCAATTTGATTACTGTTCACATTTAACATGCATATGCAGGATATGTATATGAAGATTAGGGTTGAACGAAAAAGCGTCAATTTGCATTATGCTTTGTTGGAAAAGAATTGTAGCTTTTCGCTAATTTAAGCAATTTTGTTATAAATTACCCAGAATTCACCACACGGGAAACTTTTTACATAAGTTAGATGAGGTCATTAGCTATACAAGGCGGACGAGAAAGAGTGGTGCCCCGGTGGGTGGAACGAAATTGAAAGTTATAGGTTTCAGCTGGTGGCCTAATGTAAACGATATGAAACGTTTTAATACACGCTAAACTACAGGGTGTCCATAAATTCAATTTACAAATTTAATCGAATTTGTAAAGATAATTTATGGATACCCTGTATTTTACATAAACACGTTTCTCAGACAGAGTTAATAAAATCACCTTAAGAGTTACGCAGTATTGTAAATTGTAAATATATTAAATTATTGATAAATTAATAGAAAAAGGTTTCGTTTCTCAGTATTCAAATGTAAAATGATAAATTACTGAAAAAAAAGCTTTACAACGGAAATTGTGAATGTTTTTAATACGAGTATATTGTAATAATGTATAAAATGTATGTAAAATATTTATTATTATTGGGTCAATCCCAGAATAGGCACCTGATGTACCTCAATCCCAGATGAAGCACCTGCGTTCAACCTCAATCCCAGAATAGGCACCTTGCAGAAGATATAGCAAAAGATTAGGTTAGGTTAGGTTAGGTTAGAGTTGATTTTTTCAAATATTGATAAAAACAATGAAATTATATCTCTAAAAACTGTTTATATTTTTTGCTCCTCAATCCCAGATTAAGCACCTGTGTTTTGCCTCAATCCCAGATTAAGCACCTAAAAATAATTTCAGGTGCCTATTCTGGGATTGATCCTTATTTTATTATATAAATAGATTTAAATGTTATTTATTATTATTATATATACTCGTAAAACATTTTTGGTGCTCCTTTAGTATGCGGTCTACAAATTCTGCCGCGCTCTACTTTTTTCAAAGTGCAGTCTACAGGTTTTTTTCGTTAAATTGTGCCTGCTTACGCATTCTGCCGCTCTTTTTTTTCGCTAAATGACTCACTCACATGACTTAGACCCTATTTGACCTTGAAATTCAAAATGATTGTTTAACATCAGTAGCTTGAGAAATTTGAAGCAGTAAAGTTGTAAACAATTCAATTGCCGGTGCTACTATAGTATGCGGTCTACCTACGATTGGTTAGGTTTAGTCAAGATATTTTCGTTAAAACTAACGAAAATATCATGACTAAACCTAACCAATCGTCAAGGGCGACTGACATTGGGATGTAAACAAGCAATTAGTAAACAAACTAAGAAGGTATACTTACATTTAAACTTTTTGTTTTTAACTTTTCAATAAATTTTTTTCCTTACATTTAAATTTTTTATGTTTTTAACTTTTCAATAAATTTTTTTCAAGTAAGATTGTCATTTCAACCTTCTTTAACTACATTTAAAAAACAAATTGGTGTAGACCGCATACTAAAGTGTGAATTTGTCTGTAGACCGCATACTAAAGTGTGAATTTGTCTGTAGACCGCATACTAAAGTGTGAATTTGTCTGTAGACCGCATACTAAAGGAGCACCACATTTTTATATGTCATTTATGGTAGCATGTTTTAACATTTATATAAACGTGTTTTATTTCATAGTATTTTCTGATCATTTTTAGTTAAATCATTTGTAATTTAAAACCTTAAAAAGGCAGAATACGATTAAATTTATTTTACTGAACCTTATTTGGAATTATAATTTAACTTAACTGTAATTTTTTAATGTTTTGGAAGCGTAAAATTATATCATTCAATGTCTGCCATTATTAATGTTCTCAGGACAGGGTGGGCAAAACGTCTGGGCACCCCTTCAAAATAAGATGGTTTACACGAAAGAAAGAATTTATTGCATATTAACATTTTTAACATTTAATTCAATTTTTAATTTAACGAATAATTGCTAAAATGCGAAAAATTAGATATGTAACTACGAGATATGTAAAAATTAGGTATGTAAATAGTTTGAGGGGATGCCCAGACTTTTTGCCGTAGAATGGTGTTCAGTATCTGGGAGACAGTTAGGATGGGTGTAAATAACAAAAACTTTAGGAAGTGGGCATTTAACTTGGTTCCCTACTTTGCATGCGGTTCATCAGGTAATCAAATAATAAAACTTAGTCAGTCTATATTCGAATAAAAAACGCAATTAGCCACCTAAACATTAACCAAAATATGAAATTAGTCAGTCTACTCTGAATAAAACTTTATGAACTGGGCATTTAACTTGGTTCCCTACTTTGCATTTAGTCCATCTACCAGTTAACGAAAAGATGAAGTTAATCAATTTATTTTATGGCGTTAATGGGAAGTTTCGTCACAAAAATAACCGTAAACGTCAAACTTCCAAGTTTAATGGCTAGTTTTTTTTTTTTTTTTGTGAGTTAACTCAAAATATTCACGTTTGAAAATGGATGCGTCTATTGACCTAATGACCTAACTGGGTTAGTCTTTTAACCCAAAATTTTCTCAGGTTACTTCCTTTTCCTATTAATGACATAAAAACTTTAAAAAAGGGCATGATGCAGATTAGTTTTCTGAGATTAGAATGTCAAACTATCCTTACTTTATTTTTTTTAATGATTGAGTACACGAAGTAAATGTATGCATGGTGTGGATGGTGCAGAAAAGTGTGTCAGGATTTAAAAATCTGTTAAAAATCAGTTAATTCGTATTCTTCTTTGTTTCGTGTGTTTAAGCTGATGATAAACTGTAGAATATTGATCTCTCTAAAAGTACATCATCATCATGCCCCAGTATCCACGACATGGTTTAGTAACAGTTACGCGGAGAGAGTTCAAGCGACTACATAATGTTATAGATCTCCCACCTCACGTAACAATACTAAAGATTGTCAGGAGTTTCGTGAATATGGAACAGTGCAAAACATGAAATGTGGCAGTAGTAAACCTAAAACAGTCCAAACTCTCGAAACGCACCAAGAATAAGGCCTTCAGTGTAAGAAACGAAAGTCCTCGAAAGTTTACGCGTTTCTTTCATCTGAACTTAACATAGAGAGACGATCCATTGTTCGCATGATTCATAAAGATTTGAAGATTTGTCCCTATAAAATTCAGGTTCTTAGACGTAAACAATCGAAAACAAAGAAGCAAAACTTGATTTTTGCAACGCATTCTCAGAAATGCTTGAAAGGACGGAACCCTGTTGGATCACATCCAGTTTACGGATGTGGCACGTTTTCATTTGTCCGCACATGTCATTCGATAAAACGTGAGAATTTAAGCAACGGAGAATCCACGTGACTTTTAAGAATGCCCTTTCAGTATTGAAAAGACGACTGATTGGCGTGCTATATGTTATGGATGCATCTTTGGCCCGTTTGTCTTCGATGATAATAATGGTAGCAGTGTGATTATCAATGCAGAACGGTACTTAAGAATGCTCCAGACAAAATACTGACCAGCAATTCATTATGGGCAAACCATTGACGAAAACAGGCTATAGTTTATGTAACATGGTGCGACTCCACACCACCCAAATATTTGTCTTGAGTGGTTGCAAAAAAGAATACAGGACTGGTTGTTTTCTTTGTGAAGTAAAACGTCCATAGCGTCACACATCCCTGATCTCAATTCCTGTCACTACTTTTTCTGGGGTTATTAAAGGAGACAGTCTACGGAAAACCTATCTCACATGATCTCGACCAACTGAAGGCAAACATGAGGCGAGAAGTGCGCGGATCAACTGGGAAACGATCAATGCCGGTCTGGTAAAATCTATAAGTACCCGAATAAAATATGTTCTGGCTACTCGTGGCCGGTAGATTGAACGTGTGATTAACTACTAAACATGCAGTGAATTGAAAATCTGATGACCTTTATAAAAATCTTATACATTTCCTTTCTAAAACATGTATACTGTATATTATTCATTATTCATTACCGTATGACTCGTGTTATACAAATCACAGCTTCTTAAAACCGATACATTTTTCTAGACCACAATTTTTCCTTTCATTATACGTTTTTAAACTGTCCTATACTTCTTTCAAGAGTGTTTTCTGCTACAAGTGGATGATGGAAGAAGAAGAATCTCGCCTGTCTCTTATATTTTATTTGAATTTTATTACAGTATGAATGGTTTACACACTTTACACTCACCAAATTTCCGTTTCATCGGGCTAACCTAGAGTGGATCTTAGGGTCACTTTTAGTCTGTAGTTCCGTAGTTCTGTAGTTTTCTTTGCTCAATTTGAGTTTTCAACTTATTATGTAATAATGCAATACTAATTTCAATATAATTTCGCGTTTAATCTTACAATTTACCTAAGAACTGTTTTTTAATATACCGGGTGTCCGAGAATTATCTGTACAATTTTTGGCTGTTATTAAAAGTCAACCATGAAGTGTAGAAATTCCAGTGTTGTCCCATTTTACAGAGAATCTCATTAGGTTTTTTCTGATACCACGTTTTGACAAGTTTTTTAGAAATGTACGCGGGTGACAGACATTGATGATTTAAAAGCAAGAATCACAGCTGCTATTGAGCGAATTGATGTGGATATGCTGCAGCGTACATGGCAACATTTGGAGTATCGATTGGATGTTTTGCGAATCACTAATGGTGCACATATCGAATGTTTGAACAACGTTACTTTAATAAAAGAAACTTTTGAAAATACAGATTCTAAATAATCTTGTTTAAGAATTTTACGTGTGTTATCAAGAATTTTATTAAAAGATGAAATTGTACAGATAATGTTCGGACACACTGGAATTTCTAAAAAACTTGTCACAACTTGGTATCAGAAAAAACTTAATGTGATTTTCTGTAAAATGAGACAAAACTTGAATTTCTACACTTCATGGTTGATTTTTAATAACAGCCAAAAATTGTACAGATAATTCTCGGACACCCTGTATATATATATATATATATATACACACACAAAGGGTGTTCTAAAATTACATAGTAAACTTCTATATGAACGCAATATCTTAACAAAAATTATGCGATATTTAACAATTTTATTTCAAATACAGCAACAATAAAATATAACTGTTTATTTTAGATGGTCAAAGTGCCTTCCTTCATCTTCAACACATTGTTCACAACGTGCTTAGAGGTTTATGTCCGGGGTGGATGGATTTTTTTTTCCATTATTCGGAGTATGTTAGTCTCTCATGGTTTTCATAATTCGAGAATTTAATTATTTTTCTTGTAATTGTTCCAAACTGTACTGTGTTATTTTTATTATGATTTATGTAGTCCTTTCTTTCTGTTGCCTCTCTTTGGATTGCAGTTGTTGCGGATAGGAAACCTCACACTAATATAACAATAATAAACACTGAAAATGGAATATATTTAAGATGTAGTTAGATTGTATTTAAATACATTTTTGAAGTAATGTATTTAGTGTTTACAGTAATTACATTCCAGTTTACAGTAATGTATTTGGTATTTAAATACAAATTTGCATGGTATTTAGTATTTAAATACATTTTGAAGTATTTATTCCCATCTCTGCTCGTGGTAAGGCAAATTTATTTCTACTGTATTTAATTTTAAAATTTAAGTTACTGTGGGAATTTATGTGGGTAAAATTACCATCGGTTAATGAAAATAAACTGAAATTGGTATTTAATTGACATTTCCTCCACTAGATGGCGTCACCCACTTCAATTAAATTATTTTTAAGGAATCAGTTCCCCGAAGAGTATTTCATCAAGCATCGAAGTTTGATGAAAATACTTGTTCGATAAAAGAATTTCTTACATCTTGATGAAAATTCTAGTCCCAGTGTACTGCATGAATACGTGTTAAAAGCTGCCGCCAAATATATTTTTCTGTTTTTAACTTTGAACTTTTAACGCCAAATGTTTTTTGTGTGTTATTTTTGTCCTGTTCTTTTCAAGGTTCATTATTAAGTACAAAAAAAAAATTTGCCCTTTTGCAAGACGCATTTTTCAGACCAGTTAGATTTATTGATTTATGGATTTATTCATGGATTTCGCAGACTATTCTTTGATATACGCTTCGGTTTCACTGGATGAGCTATGTAAGTTTCATTACGTCTTGCTAACAATTACGCAGAAATTTTTTTTATTTTAATTGGATTCAGAGCATCTACCGACAATTTATGTATACTTTTTTTTTTTCAAACTCTTGATGTGTAAATTTATTTTTGAACGCAGCCTGCAGTTTATTCGATCTAGAGACATATAAGGGCTATTCATATTTAATTTCTCGATATTCTCATTTCTGAGACCATTCTCATCGGAAAATGTGATTAACGCTTCCGTCTTATGTTCCGGAGGAAAGTCAGCATTTATCAATATGAAGTTATGAATAGAAAGAAGATAAACCAAAGTTAAAGTGACAGCGAAACGAAAGATATGAGGATGTTTTGGGGATGTTTAACCTGTTTTGTAACGGCGAAGATCATGTGAAGGAGGGGATCTACAACTTTACGTGGGATCCGAACCATATGATCTTTTTTTTATGCAGGAAGGAGGGGCCAAGGGCAATGCCCGCAAAAGCGCCCCTCCCATAGAAGAAGAAGAGAGCCAAAATCAAGTTCCGGGGTTTTCGAGAGGCCTAGACACTCTGCGTTTGAAAGATGGGAGGTCATAGACAGGAGGAAAGATGGATTGAGGAAGATTGTGCCAGAGTTGACCGGTTGAGTAGATGAAAGACTGAAAATACCGATTAACCCTTGCATTAGATAGTTGGACAGAAAAGGAATGAGAAAGTGTGGAAAGTCTGGTACTGCGTGCTCTCCTTATAGGAGGAGGCATGCAGTTAGAGAGTTCAGAAGAGCAATGTCCGTTATAATAGCGGTAGTAAAGAGAGAGTGAGGCAACATTCCAGCGAAGAGAGAGGGATTGAAGACAATCAGTAAGAGGCGGGGAAGTGATGAGACGAAAAGCCTTTGATTTCAGTCGGTCAAGTACGGTTGTGTGGGTTCAGCCACCGTACACATGCATGAAAAGCATATTTCACACAGGGGCGAACAAGGCCCCTGTACAGAGACAGCAACTGAGTCGGGGTGAAGAAACTGCGGAAGCAGTACAGCACACCTAACCTCTTAGAAGCTGTTTCAGAAAGAGAGTATACGTGATCTTTCCAGGAAAGATCACGAGAAAAAGAAACGCCAAGAATGTTAAGAGAAAAGGAAGGATTGAGTTGTGTGTTGTTGAAGGTAAGGGGATAGTTGTGTAGAAGATTGTGACGAGTAGACAGACGAAGGAACTGAGTTTTTGAGGCACTGAAAACCACGAGGTTTTCTCTGCCCCAATCAGATATAGCAGAAAGATCAGATGTTAGGTGTCCTATAGCCGTCCTACGCGAATCATGAAGTGACTGCTGTGAGGGACGCTTTGGGAAACGGGTGGAGAAGTGAAGAGTGGAATTATCGGGATAGGAATGAATAGGACAGGAAGTGAGAATTAAAAGATCATTAATAAATAAAAGGAAAAGAGTGAGTGACAAGACAGAACCCTGAGGAACACCACTGTTAATAGCTTTAGGAGAAGAACAGTGGCCATCTACAACCGCAGCTATAGATCGGCTAGAAAGGAAATGAGAGATGAAGGCACAGGTAGAAGGATAGAAACCGAAGGAGGGCAGTTTGAAAATTATAGATTTGTGACAGACTCTATCAAAAGCTTTCGATATGTTTAGCGCAATAGCAAAAGTTTCACCGAAATCCCGATAGGAGGATGACCAAGAGTCAGAGAGAAGAGCCACAGAAGATGGTCACTTATCCAACTACTGGCCACACCCAATGTCACTTAACTTCTCTGATGGAATGGAAGCGGCGTTCCAACATGGCCTCGATATAGCCAATATAATTAACCCTTTCATACCGTATGGTAACATATGTGAACGTTAGATAATTTGTGCACCAAAATTTTCAAACTTTTAAGTATACTTCAGGCATGAAAGGGTTAAGGTTTATAACTAAAATTGGAGCTTAAACAATAGAAGACGAAATTTACTATTAAGGTAAGATGGTTTTCCGACCCTTGAGTGGCTTACATTCACATTAGCTGTTTACTGAGGGTAGTTCTGGAAAGGAATTACAAGGTCATTATTCCAAGAATAATAAGAAATATAAGTGAAAACGTGATTGGTACTAAAATTTAGGCTAATTACTATAATGGATTTTTAAGGTAATATATATATATATATATATATATATATATATATATATAATATATATATATATATATATATATATATTAGTGGTGGACCGGATGTCAGTTTTTCAACATCAGCGGATGCGGATGCGGATGCGGATATCCGGTCCACCACTAAAATATTATATATATATATATATATATATATATATATATAATATATATATATATATATAAGCAAACAACCACAGGGAAAAGGAAAAGTAAACATCCTGTAGTTGTTTGTTTATTAAAAAGATCACGTGTTTTTCTGTGATTTTACTGCATATATATATATGTCGACCGTAGGTCGATCCTGAACCGTCGTTCAAACTCACCTAAAGTAACCATATATATATATATATATATATATATATATATATATGTAAAGAACGACGCTTGTGTAGAAGAGCGTTCCGCACAAGATGAGGAGGGAGAACGAACAAATGAAAAATGAGGTACCACCCTGGAATCGAACCCGGGATCATCCGATTGGAATCGAACCCGGGATCATCCGATTGCCGGTCAGATATGCTATCCACTACACCATGGACCTCGATCAATCAGAAGTCGTAATTCTCCTACATACGAGCAGAAACCAATGCCCTGAGGGGGCACCTTCGCATTACATTAATTACATTAATTGTACTGTGTGTTGTTTACAGTTAAAATGTATATACTGTATGTACGGCATGCGAAGGTGCCCCCTCAGGGCATTGGTTTCTGCTCGTATATAGGAGAATTACGACTTCTGATTGATCGAGGTCCATGGTGTAGTCAGTGGATAGCATATCTGACCGGCAATCGGATGATCCCGGGTTCGATTCCCGGGTAGTACCTCATTTTTCATTTATTCGTTCTCCCTCCTCATCTTGTGCGGAACGCTCTTCTCCACAAGCGTCGTTCTTTACATTAATTATACTATGTGTTGTTTGCAGTTAAAAATATATATATATATATATAATACAGGGTGGGCGGAAAGTAGCTCCCTATTTTGGATTGGTAAAAAAATACGTATATTATCCATTTATTTCAGAAGAAATAATATGAAAAGGTAGGCATACATGGTAGGTTTTCTATAAAATTCAATGTGGGCTCCAACTCTTTCCACCAGCTTCTGGAGCCGCCCAGGAATGGCGTCCACTGACTTTAGCAGGAACTCCGGCGGGATGGAGGACATGACTTCCCGAATTTGGTCCTCCAGTTCTTCCAATGTCCTCGGTTTGGTGCGGTAGACTTCTTCCTTTACCCACCCCCAAAGAAAGAACTCGCACGGTGTCAAGTTGGGGCTCCTGGCTGGCCATTGATGTGGACCACGACGACCCATCCAACGCCCAGGGAAGTGGGCATCCAGCCACTCACGGACAACAAGAGCGAAGTGCGGAGGGGCGCCATCTTGCATAAATATCAGATCGTCGATGTTCTCCCATGTGCTGACAACCGGCCAGACCTCGTTTCGCAACATAGCAAGGTACCGCTCAGCATTCATGGTGTTGCGCAGAAGGAACGGGCCCACAACCTGATCTGAGGTCATACCACACCACACCGTTACACTGAACCGATTCTGCCGTTTTTCACGGTAACCGTGCGACTTCTTTCTTTGGGGGTGGGTAAAGGAAGAAGTCTACCGCACCAAACCGAGGACATTGGAAGAACTGGAGGACCAAATTCGGGAAGTCATGTCCTCCATCCCGCCGGAGTTCCTGCTAAAGTCAGTGGACGCCATTCCTGGGCGGCTCCAGAAGCTGGTGGAAAGAGGAGCCCACATTGAATTTTATAGAAAACCTACCATGTATGCCTACCTTTTCATATTATTTCTTCTGAAATAAATGGATAATATACGTATTTTTTTACCAATCCAAAATAGGGAGCTACTTTCCGCCCACCCTGTATATATATATATATATATAAATTGACGATTGGTTAGGTTAAGTCGTAATATTTTCGTTAGTTTTAACGTTTTATTTGATTAGGTACACACGGACAAAGTTGGGGAACGTAAACTACACTAGGATAATGTCGAGGAACTTAAACTACACTGTGGAGATTTTAGGATTTCCATATTCGCCTTCAAATTTTGGAAGTCTGGATAGGTTCCATTTAATATCTCGTTCTTTATTAATTTCAGAAGTAATTTTTGTTAAAAGATTTTAGTAAAGAAAAGTAAATTATTAGAATATTTTTGTAATGGAAAGATAAAAACTTAGCCAACGGGATCCCCATCCCTTGGCGTGGCCTGATGCTAGAGGCGGATGCGCGGAGTGAGTTACGAGACCTGGCAGGGTATTTTCCCCGGACTTTATTCTAGATTTGAAGAAGTTCAAGAAGGAAGGAGGATTAGGCTTCTCTACTAGAAGTCGGGTTTGGCCCTTCTAGTTTGAACATCTAGGCTAGTTTGACGAGCGGTGTCGGGATGGAGAAAACCCCAATCTAGGTATTTTCGCCGCCGGACTTTTCGCCGCCGGACTTTTCGCCGCCGGACTTTCCGCCGCCGGACTTTTCGCCGTAGGAATTTTCGCCGCAAGGAATTTTCGCCGCAAAGAATTTTCGCCGCAAAATATATAATTTGTATAGATATATAAATATAAGCCTACCAAATTTTCTGAACTCTCTAATACGTCGGGTTTGGATGACTTGGAAATTTTCATTTATTCATTCTCTTAAATAAGTGAGTTCATGTACTTCAAAGGTTTTGAACCCTTAGGTTTTTAAAAACCATTTTTGATGGTTTAAAGTGATACTGCACATGCAATAACAGACACTGTCAAAGTTTTATAAAATCGTATTGGAAGTGTGAAATAAAAAACTGCAAGGCAAGAGTGCATACAATTTTAGAAAGTGACGCTAAAATAGTAATTTGCAAAACATTTGGTGAGCATAGTCATTCTGCAAACCCATCAAAGCCTAAAGTGTACGCTACAATAGCAAGTATGAAAACGACTGCTACTAACTCCCAATTATCTGCAAGATCACTAATTGCCGATGCTTCTGCAAGCCTAGATGATGCAGGTTGTTATCTAATGCCATCAATTGCAACTTCATCAAGAAATATTAGAAAATGGAGGCAAAAGAATATGGATATGTTGCAAAAGTACATAATAGAACGTAAACTACGCTAGGATCTTTAGGAGACATTTTTTAAATGAATCCATCTAATAAAACGTTAAAACTAACGAAAATATTACGACTTAACCTAACCAATCGCCAACTTATTTTTTATTTTTTAAAAATTGCAGGTTGTTATCTAATGCCATCAATTGCAACTTCATCAAGAAATATTAGAAAATGGAGGCAAAAGAATATGGATATGTTGCAAAAGTACATAATAGAACGTAAACTACCCTAGGATCTTTAGGAGACATTTTTTAAATGAATCCATCAAATAAAACGTTAAAACTAACGAAAATATTACGACTTAACCCAACCAATCGTCAACTTATTTTTTATTTTTTAAAAATTCTTTTGCGGCGGCGAAAATTCCTTGCGGCGAAAATTCCTTGCGGCGAAAAGTCCTGCGGCGAAAGTTCCGAACGCGAGAAAACCCACCCGTACCATCTTGTAAAGAACCCCGTAAGGGAGCTTCTCAAATGGATCTAGGCCAACCAGATTAGCCGCCTAGTGTAGGCCCGATTGTAACTAGCCTGGTACCAAGAAAGCATTGGTAACGAATTCTGGAAAGCACCATTCCAGGGTGATTCTGGAATGACTCTCTAGACTGCCAGTGACCTTAAGTCAAGATGGTGTATGAGAAGGAGGACTAGATTGATAACTCTAAAACTACCAAACTAAACGTAAGATTTATTTACTAAGTATGACAATTTGTATAGTTTGACGATTTGTATACTATGAAGTAAGCTGATCAAGAATCAAGAAGCTCAAGAACTTGTGATTTTATAAACCATAAATTCAGAGGTTCTGGATTCCAAAAAAGAAAGATATAACAATATAAATAAAGTATAACTTGTAATGTGAAAGAAATATTGTGTGTGACTGGATTGTAAGCGACTGGGCGTGGATGAAGCGAGTGTGATGTACATAAATGTAAATATTTAACTGAATAAACTAGATTTGTATAAAAATCTAGTTATCATTTTCCTCATCTCGACTTCACCATTCCTTATGAGTTCAGCTAAAGGAGTAGATTCATTAGTCGTCCACCAGATCAGGTCATCAAGGGGGGAGATAAAGGGTATCCCATCGGCGTTTCGATAAACAAAAGTAAGTAAAATAACATTTGAAAAGATATAGAATAAAGAAAAGCCAAGTAATTATAGGAAGAGATATCGAGCGAGAAGGAAAGGAGAGTAAACAGTTTAGTCTAAATCAGGGGTCACCAACCTGGGCGGTAGCGCCCACTAGTGGGCTCACATTAAAGGTAATTAAACATTTATTTCATTATTTATTTTATCAATTATGTTGATTTATTCTTTTTGATCTAAGGTGGGCGATAAGCTTTTTTAATTTTCAAAAAATCGTAAAAGTGGGCGGTGAACAAAAAAAAGGTTGGTGATCCCTGGTCCAAAGAGTAACAACTGTATAGATTTACGGTCAAACTAGAACATAGACCCGATCTCAAACGAGAAACAGTTGTGGGTTGAGTCACCCGCGTCACCCGCGACAACACTAGGCACCACAGGGGGACGCAAACTACACTTGCTCCGTTCCTTCTACTACTTTTCGTGTGTAAAAGATTTACAAGTCCATAAGTGTGAGTGCAAAGCACGGTATCAGTTTTTAGTATTCTTTATTTTCATTTACTTTTTCCTATCACTTTTTCTCTCAAAACTTCTTTCTTGGGCTAGCTTGGAGTGATGTTAGGGTCTTTGTTAGCCTCCTCTCTCTCTCTCTCTCTCTCTCTCTCTCTCTCTCTGTGATTTAGTGGTTAGTGTCTCTGACAACAAATACACCGGCCCTTGGTTTGATTCAAGACGAGGGTAGGTGGCGCTCAACTCACCCAGCTGTTCATCCTTCCCAACAAACAAATTTGTTCATGGATGAATGAGTACCCTGGGTAGTCAAGTGCGTAACACACTGAGCTGTTTGAGCTGTTGAATGGGAGGTCGTGAGATCGAATCCGAGCGAGGACTTTGTAATTTCTGACTTCTTTGGTGGGTTGTGGTTCGGCTTTCGCGTTCCTTCGTCAGAATAAACAATTCGCGATATATATATTATATATATATTATATATATATATATATATATTTCCCGTAAAAGCATTTGTCCTTTTTTCACGTCATATCCGCCGTTTCCTTCCAAACTACATCTTTCTGTCTTCAAACTTTGATGACACCCCATCGGGGCTTTATACGCACTTCCTTCTTACCAAAAGGGTTTCATCTTTTCTTGAGATGTAATCTATCTTCCTTCCTCAATACTTTGATGACTTCGCCTTCAAGTTTTTGGCCATTCCTTACCTTTTCCATCTCCTTATGTTCCGCTCTCTCTCTCTCTCTCTCTCTCTCTCTCTCTCTCTCTCTCTCTCTATATATATATATATATATATATATATATATATATATATATATATATATATGGTGTCCGGGCTTAAATGGCAATAAAATAAAACATTATAAATGTATTTTATTGCCATTTAAGCCCGGACACCAAACTGTTTCAGTATTTGAATTGCTTTATTTTCTTATTTTAGTTTCTTACATTTTAGCAATCCTTTAATTCAGGGTTTCCCAAACTGTGGTTCGCGGTCACATCTCAAGGGGTCCGCGGTGGTTTTCCAAACAGAATTCCAAATATTACTACATTAACAGAAATAATAATTCGTGGAATTTTGTCAAATACTGGAATTTTAGCGTTATCTGCGAAATTCGTAATCGTAAGGTTAATTTTTTAATAATATTTTCCTTAAAATAAAGACGCTTCGTGGTAAATTTAGCCTAAGGTAGCCAAGTTTGGCTAAAATTTGGTGCCCACGGAAGTTACCAGGGTTAGAAAGGGGTCCGTGACCACAAAAAATTGGGAACCCCCTGCCTTAATTTATGAATGTATTACTTTGCTTTGATATGCGAGTATAAGAGTATGTATAAAGATGACCAAAATGACCAAGGCATGAACCAACATGATTTAATGACTACATGTTTCGGAATGAGACTTTCATTATCAGTAGCTAAAATTTACAGAGTGAAAATAAATAAAACAACACAAAACAAAGCAATACAGGGATTGCAGAATCATGAATTAAAACGGTTCCAAAATTGTAAGATTAAAAGAAAATAAAACCATACACAAACAACAAGATTTGAGAGCAAAGCATTAGGTCCATCTTTGTCGTTTAAAAATGAACCTATTTTAAAAACATTAACAAAAATAAACCTAAGAGCAATTTCTGGATAAAAACGGGTTAAAAGAGACTTCCAGGGTATTAGCTATCTTAAGATGGCCTTTTATGTAACCCTAAAAGGCCAAATTAAGATATCTAATATCCTTATTAACGGTTGGAACAGGGAAACGAAGCTTACTCGTATAAATAATGTCCGAGTAAGATCTAATATATGTAAGTACCAGGGTTGGGTCGATTAACTTCTAAAATTAACTAGTTAAGTTAATTTGAGATTTTTACCAATTAAGTTAAGTTAATGCAAATTTTAAAAAAATTAACTAGTTAAGTTAATTTTGAAAGTTAATCAAGTAAGTTAATCAATTAACTTTTTCTTTTTTGGAAGTAGTCTATAGATTCATCATTACATGTAACTAATCAAGGTAATGATAAACCTGTAATTATGTGGGATCACCTCGTATGTGTTGACAGTGTGGTTGTCAATTTCTGATAAATTATATGTATTTTTTTGTATATTATACAGGGCAAGACATAAGGATAATTTTTTCTATAAACTTTTATTATTTTTCTGTTTTTTATAAATAAATTAAATTTGTTTATGGTCTCAACTCATCTTTTCTCAACAAGTCTCAACTTTTAGGCCTATAATAGTTTTCCATTGTAAAATGAAGCAAAATGAATTTAATAACAAATTGTTTTCTAAACTCTACGTTTTATATTGTACACTATTGACACTGAACATAATCCAGATTCCTTACCAACAATAGTCAAATTAGACATAAAATATACTTCACTTACAAATTAAACATGCTTGTTAACGTTACAGAAGATGAGGTTCTCAAACCTTTCATCTCTTAGCCTATTACATTTCACTCAGAAAGATAAAAACAGCATTTTTATAGGAAAATTAATTGAAAATTAATTGAAGTTAATCAATTAATTTGGAGATATTCAATTAAGTTAAGTTAAACATTTTTAAAACTTTAACTAGTTAAGTTTAATTAACTTAATCGGTTAATCGGCAAAAAAGTTAAGTTAATTAACTTAATTGACCCAACTCTGGTAAGTACCAAGTCTTTCGGAAATGAATTGAAGTGGAAAAGTTTTATTAAAAAGAACCACTCTGAATGTAAAGAATCATAGATTGAACAAATTTTTATGCTCGATCAATAAGAGTTTTTA